>CM040759.1:3894496-3969214 GCA_022829145.1 Albula goreensis | reverse complement strand
CAAGCTATTCTTTTAAGTAAGAACAGGGTAAATCTGCTTAAAGCAGCCATAAGACATGAATAACATCTATAAGACATGTCTAGCTGAAGTCAGCGTTGCTCAAGGATTTTCACCAGTTACTGACTGTAAGGGGATGTCTGAAATTCAGTGACAGCCTAAATTGTGCATGTCTTTGCCAAAGTACGGCAGTAAGACAGTGGGCTGAAAGCAGAGACATGATGCTGTACCCTGACGCATTGGCGGTGATGGCCGATGCCAATATGAGCAGCAGCACGGCTCTTGAAGCCATCATTCTCCAGCGGGTCAAGAACATCTTCAGTGACTATGCAAAAGCACAGAGACAAAATCAATGGCAGTAACAAAGAGCTCCATAACAATTTATAATATTTCATTATGCGTTTATTTTGACTGAAATTCAATACCTGTAAGAGATTATATCTATATATTTTCTATTTACATTTATATTTTTTTTTTTCTAAAAGAATAGATTGAAGTTATTGTGGACTTACCAATCAAGGAAAGATGCTCTGTTGTTCTCCTCTGTGTGTGTGTATAAATCCCGTCTCAGGGTTTATAAACACACTGTAGTGGGAAGTGATTCTAAAGCCACGCCTGAAGTGGGCCGCACAGTGGGCGTAGTTTAAAAGTGGAAATTTTCCATTTTCGCTACATCGTTTGATCATATCATATCGTGTATCATATTTTGACACAATGTACTTCCTCCAGGTCTTCATCAAATGTTCAAATCTTTTTAAAACAGTGTATCTAAAACTAAAAACTAAAGTTTTAGTTCTAGTAAAACTAAAGTTTAACCTGTAATTTTTTGCAATATCACATTTTCAGCATGAAATGACATTTTATATTTAATAAAGAAGCGCAACTTATAGAAACAAATTATAGGCTTGTAATTGTAATTGTAATTGCCATAGTGACTAGAAATGATTTGTGCCGAGTTGTTGAATATTAATATGCAGACATACTGTGTGCTGCAACTTTGCAATCTGGCACAATGGGTAATTAAAACAATTTTTGTCATCGCAAACAGACTGCATGAAACTATTACCCGGGCTGCTCATGTTGATATGCCAGAGTTGAGAACTAATAGACCAGTAAACTTGTTTGGTGACAGTAAATTCAGGTCTGCCTTCCCATTTTGGAGAGACCTGAGGTTTTTCCCCTTTTGTTCAGGTATCTTGAAGAATGTAACTTCCTGGTATAAAATTTTTCCCCCTCTTTTGTTTAGGTTTCTTGAAGAATTTAACTTCCTGGTATTAAAATAATAAAAAAATTCCCAAAGCTCTTGCTGACATGTGCTGTTAAGCACATCTCAGCAGTGCGATGGGGCAGCTCCATGTTCTGTCATATAAGGACAACACACCTACTTCTATTCCCTGCACCAAGTAATTCCAGGTCTGTCACATCCTCCATTGAGCCTCTTGTTTTATACATGTATTTTTTTTAATGCTGTAGCATTTAATGGTACAATCCAGAACCTGGCTACAAATACAGTGAGTTAAATAATTATATTTACCTGCAATTATACTTACCTTGTTATAATAGCATTCACATAAACTAGGAGGACACATTTAATTTTTTTTTATTATATTTGATATTTTAAATATTTCCAATATTTGTTTTAATATTGCAACAATGCACTAATTTTATTGACTGTTTGGAGTATCTCTGCCCACAAAAGGACTGTTCTGACATATAAAGGACAACACACCCACAGTGCTGTGAAAAGTATCTGCGCCCTTATAGATTTCTTCTGTTTTTGCTTTTTTGTCACACTTACATGTTTCAGATCATCAAACAAACTTACATATCAGACAAAGATAACCTGAGTAAATACAAAATGCAGTTTTTAAACGATGATTTCATTTATTGAGGGAAAAAGCTACCCAAACCAACCTGGCCCTAGTAAAAAAATAATTAGCCCCCCCTTGTTAAATCATGAATTAACTATTTTGTGAAAAATAATTAGCCAGACCTGTAGAATCAAGAAACCATTTTAAATCATGCTAAAAATTAACTGTGATTAACAGATGAGAAAACATCTGACATCTATTCTGGAGAGGGTTAAAAAGCCATTTCTAAGGCTTTGGGACTCCAGCGAACCTCAGTGAGAGCCATTATCCACAAATGGAGAAAACATGGAACAGTGGTGAACCTTCCCAGGAGTGGCCGGCCTACCAAGATTACTCCAAGAGCGCATCGACGACTCATCCAGGAGGTCACAAGAGAACCCAGAACAACATCTAAAGCACTGCAGGCCTCACTTGCCTCAGTTAAGGTCAGTGTTCATGATTCAACAATAAGAAAGAGACTGGGCAAAAATGGCATCCATGGGGGAGTTCCAAGGCAAAAACCACTGCTGACCAAAAAGAACACAAAGGCCTATCTCACATTTGCCTGAAAACATCTTCATGGTCCCCAAGACTTTTGGGAAAATATTCTGTGGACTGACGAGACAAAAGTGGAACTTTTTGGAAGGTGTGCATCCCTTTAAATCTGGCATAAAACTAACACAGCATTTCAGAAAAAGAACATCATGCCAACAGTCAAACATGGTGGTGGTAGTGTGATGGTCTGGGGCTGCTTTGCTGCTTCAAGACCTGGACAACTTGTCGCATTGATGGAACCATGAATTCTGCTCTCTACCAGAAAATCCTGAAGGAAAATGTCCGGCCATCAGTTTGTGACCTTAAGCTCAAGAGCACTTGAGTTATGCAGCAGGACAATGATCCAAAGCACACCAGCAAGTCCACCTCTAAATGGCAAAAAAAAAACAAAATGAAGGTTTTGGAGTGGCCTTGTCAATGTCCAGACTTAAATCCGATTGAGATGCTGTGGCATGACCTTAAGTGGCCGTTCATGCTCGAAGACCCTCCAATGTGGCTGAATTAAGACAATTCTGCAAATAAGAGTGGGCCAAAATTACTCCACAGCGATGTGAAAGACTCATTGCCAGTTATTGCAAATGCTTGATTGCCAAAGGTGGCACAACCAGTTATTAGGTTTAGGGGGCAATTACTTTTTCACATGGGGCCACGATGGGGCCACAGTGACAGAAATGCATGTGGGCCTTTCCATCACATATCAGCCATTGTCCCCACTTGTCTTTATCTGATATTCCCAAATTTGAGAGTGCATTTTTACTATTTTAGAAAGAAACATAATTTGTATCCAGATTATCTATGTTATAAACCCTGACGACTCAGGGTTACCAGGAAGTTTAATACAATCTTCAGTGTGACACCTGGTAAACAATACCTTGGTATTACCAAAACCACAAACCTGTTACACTTGATTTGATGCATGTAGCACTCACTCAACACTTGCATCTGTGCCAATGTCCATGGAGAGATGACAAAGAAATATTGGTTTGAAATCTTATATGTTATAACTTTAAAAAAATATTTTTAGATTATAACTATTACGTTTTAGGATCCTGTGTAATAGTGTGTCCTCCCTTGCCTTTCCTTCCATTCTACTGTCCCTTTCCTTTTCAAATGCAAACGTCAACGTCATTTCACCTTGTTTACAAATAATGACAACAATTGTAATATTTAGATTTATTTTTAAAAGTCAGGAGAAATTTACATCGAACATTCATACACAGGAAATGGCCTAATCGGCTGGCTATATTAGACCAAATACATAAGAATGTATGTTTGTTAAATAAGAAGGAAAAGTTATGACAATCCTATTTCTGCGGTGTTTCGTGAGACTGCTTAAGTTTTCTTAGAGCCAAGAGAGCGAGGTCAGCCATAGCAATGAAGACCTTAGCAATGGTTTTTGCTCCTTATTTACAGCAAAGGTTGGTTTGGATAGCTTTTTTCCCTTAATAAATTAAATCATCAATTAAAAAACTGCTTTTTATATTTACCTAGATTATCTTTGTCTGATATTAAAATTTGTTTGATGATCTGAAACATTTACGTGTGACAAAAAGCAAAAACAGAAGAAATCTGTAAGGGTAAAATACTTTTTCAAAGCACAGTACTTCTGTTCCCAAAGCAATTCATGCACTAAGTAATTCTAGTTCTGTCACAACCTCCACTGAGCCTCTTTTTTTTTATTTGTGTATTTTTTTTTATTGTTAAAATTTTAGATTTACCTACAACAGGGCTAATTAGCAACTGTGGTAATTAATATAAAAAAACGTTTTTTTTTTTTTTTACCATATTTGATATGTGGGTCATTCTTTTAGATATCAGCCAATGTCCTCACTTGTCTCTCACTGATGTTCCCAAATCTGAGAGTGCATTTGTACTATTATAGAAAACATTAAACTAATAATTTCTATCTATTATCTATGTAATTAACCCTGTTGGCTCAGGGTTACCAGGAAGTTGATACAATCTTCAGCGTGACACCTGGTAAAAAATACCTTGGAGTTCATTAAGGGCATACATGCACGTGCAAGCATACTACATTCCAAGCATTCATATTTCATAATTTGATGTGGTTTCACTCTGGGAGAACCACATACCTGTTACACTTGGATTTGATGCATATAGCACTTGCACCCAGCACTTGCATCTGTGCCAGTGTCGATTGACAGATGGGAAAGAAATCGTCCAACCCAGCGGGTTCAGCCTGCACCCAGAGTGGACAAAACAATCAATGTCCTGAGAGTTATTCTCTGCTTTGCTTAGTTAAACCATCACACTGACTGCCAGGAGAATGGAAAAAGAGGAGAGGCTGTAAGAGAGGCCTCACCCAGCTCATTGTGAGGGGCAGCTTATATGTCTCTTCTAGATGTTGTATGTTTAATTAGAAGATGTTGTGAAAGGTCATGTGACGTGCAAAAATGGTCTTGGCCCGATGTCCCACAGCTGAACTAGCTGAGCACGTGTACAGATGTCGCAAAAAAGTGGTCTTGGGTCAGACGTCTTAATGTTTCATTCTGTTCTGTAAATTCATACAGTGTTCTATGGTAGTCCTGGATGGGCGACTTAATTTGGACATAATCTGCTCATCCGTATGACACTATCTGTTTGCTGGGTAGGTCAATGTGGTGGTGAGCCAGTCAGACTTCACATAAGGCTTTTAGAAAATTAATAGAGATTGGAATACAAATTTTTACAATGGATGATATTTCTTCGTTAAAAATGACAGTTCCGAAATTTGACGCTGTACATTTTTACAGATTGCATTATTACCGGCAACACAATCCGTGACAGTTCTGCTCTTAAGAGTTGAGTTTTTTTTTTCTGCCACATAATAAAAAAGTATCGATAAAGGTATCAAAGCCTCAAATGCATAAGCAGTATGAATACGGTATCAATATCAGTAAGGGCTTAATGACACCCATTCCTACTGTCCACTGAGGTTGTTACTTATTCATTTATTACTTCAGCGATCTCCTATTAATCCTCATTTACAGTCTTACAGATGAATTTTCTATCACCTGAAACTGGACCAGTAGTCCTGAATGTGGCATTGGAAAAAAATATATACAGAATTACAGTTGTCCTATCACGGTGACAAAATGCATGTGGGCCTTTCCATCACATATCAGCCATTGTCCCCACTTGTCTTTATCTGATATTCCCAAATTTGAGAGTGCATTTTTACTATTTTAGAAAGAAACATAATTTGTATCCAGATTATCTATGTTATAAACCCTGTTGGCTCAGGGTTACCAGGAAGTTTAATACAATCTTCAGTGTGACACCTGGTAAACAATACCTTGGTATTACCAAAACCACAAACCTGTTACACTTGATTTGATGCATGTAGCACTCACTCAACACTTGCATCTGTGCCAATGTCCATGGAGA
Source organism: Albula goreensis (assembly GCA_022829145.1). Classification (NCBI taxonomy): domain Eukaryota; kingdom Metazoa; phylum Chordata; class Actinopteri; order Albuliformes; family Albulidae; genus Albula; species Albula goreensis. Next base: position 3,963,425 of record CM040759.1, on the reverse strand, counting down.
GATGACAAAGAAATATTGGTTTGAAATCTTATATGTTATAACTTTAAAAAAAATATTTTTTAGATTATAACTATTACGTTTTTAGGATCCTGTGTAATAGTGTGTCCTCCCTTGCCTTTCCTTCCATTCTACTGTCCCTTTCCTTTTCAAACGCAAACGTCAACGTCATTTCACCTTGTTTACAAATAATGACAACAATTGTAATATTTAGATTTATTTTTAAAAGTCAGGAGAAATTTACATCGAACATTCATACACAGGAAATGGCCTAATCGGCTGGCTATATTAGACCAAATACATAAGAATGTATGTTTGTTAAATAAGAAGGAAAAGTTATGACAATCCTATTTCTGCGGTGTTTCGGAGACGTGTCGACTGCTTAAGTTTTTCTTAGAGCCAAGAGAGCGAGGTCAGCCATAGCAATGAAGACCTTAGCAATGGTTTTTGCTCCTTATTTACAGCAAAGGTTGGTTTGGATAGCTTTTTTCCCTTAATAAATTAAATCATCAATTAAAAAACTGCTTTTTATATTTACCTAGATTATCTTTGTCTGATATTAAAATTTGTTTGATGATCTGAAACATTTACGTGTGACAAAAAAGCAAAAACAGAAGAAATCTGTAAGGGGTAAAATACTTTTTCAAAGCACAGTACTTCTGTTCCCCGTGCCAATTCATGCACTAAGTAATTCTAGTTCTGTCACAACCTCCACTGAGCCTCTTTTTTTTTATTTGTGTATTTTTTTTGTTAAAATTTTAGATTTACCTACAACAGGGCTAATTAGCAACTGTGGTAATTAATATAAAAAAACGTTTTTTTTTTTTTTTTTACCATATTTGATATGTGGGTCATTCTTTTAGATATCAGCCAATGTCCTCACTTGTCTCTCACTGATGTTCCCAAATCTGAGAGTGCATTTGTACTATTATAGAAAACATTAAACTAATAATTTCTATCTATTATCTATGTAATTAACCCTGTTGGCTCAGGGTTACCAGGAAGTTTGATACAATCTTCAGCGTGGCACCTGGTAAAAAAATACCTTGGAGTTCATTAAGGGCATACATGCACGCAAGCATACTACATTCCAAGCATTCAAGTATTTCATAATTTGATGTGGTTTCACTCTGGGAGAACCACATACCTGTTACACTTGATTTGATGCATATAGCACTTGCACCCAGCACTTGCATCTGTGCCAGTGTCGATTGACAGATGGGAAAGAAATCGTCCAACCCAGCGGGTTCAGCCTTGCACCCAGAGTGGACAAAACAATCAATGTCCTGAGAGTTATTCTCTGCTTTGCTTAGTTAAACCATCACACTGACTGCCAGGAGAATGGAAAAAGAGGAGAGGCTGTAAGAGAGGCCTCACTCAGTTCATTGTGAGGGGCAGCTTTTGTATGTCTCTTCTAGATGTTGTATGTTTAATTAGAAGATGTTGTGAAAGGTCATGTGACGTGCAAAAATGGTCTTGGCCCGATGTCCCACAGCTGAACTAGCTGAGCACGTGTACAGATGTCGCAAAGTGGTCTTGGGTAGACGTCTTAATGTTTCATTCTGTTCTGTAAATTCATACAGTGTTCTATGGTAGTCCTGGATGGGGCGACTTAATTTGGACATAATCTGCTCATCCGTATGACACTATCTGTTTGCTGGGGTAGGTCAATGTGGTGGTGAGCCAGTCAGACTTCACATAAGGCTTTTAGAAAATTAATAGAGATTGGAATACAAATTTTTACAATGGATGATATTTCTTCGTTAAAATGACAGTTCGAAATTTGACGCTGTACATTTTACAGATTGCATTATTACAGGCAACACAATCCGTGACAGTTCTGCTCTTAAGAGTTGAGTTTTTTTTTCTGCCACATAATAAAAAGTATCGATAAAGGTATCAAAGCCTCAAATGCATAAGCAGTATGAATACGGTATCAATATCAGTAAGGGCTTAATGACACCCATTCCTACTGTCCACTGAGGTTTTATTACTTACGATCTCCTATTAATCCTATTCATTTTATTACTTCCGTAGTTGAAGCGAATTACAGTTGTCCTATCTATTAATCCTTTCATTTACAGTCTTACAGATGAATTTTCTATCACCTGAAACTGGCATGACCGTAGTTGAATGGCTTGCTGAAAAATATATACAGAATTACAGTTGTCCTATCACGGTGACAGAAATGCATGTGGGCCATTCCATCACATATCAGCCATTGTCCCCACTTGTCTTTATCTGATATTCCCAAATTTGAGAGTGCATTTTTACTATTTTAGAAAGAAACATAATTTGTATCCAGATTATCTATGTTATAAACCCTGATGACTCAGGGTTACCAGGAAGTTTAATACAATCTTCAGTGTGACACCTGGTAAACAATACCTTGGTATTACCAAAACCACAAACCTGTTACACTTGATTTGATGCATGTAGCACTCACTCAACACTTGCATCTGTGCCAATGTCCATGGAGAGATGACAAAGAAATATTGGTTTGAAATCTTATATGTTATAATTTAAAAAAAAATATTTTTTAGATTATAACTATTACGTTTTTAGGATCCTGTGTAATAGTGTGTCCTCCCTTGCCTTTCCTTCCATTCTACTGTCCCTTTCCTTTTCAAACGCAAACGTCAACGTCATTTCACCTTGTTTACAAATAATGACAACAATTGTAATATTTAGATTTATTTTTAAAAGTCAGGAGAAATTTACATCGAACATTCATACACAGGAAATGGCCTAATCGGCTGGCTATATTAGACCAAATACATAAGAATGTATGTTTGTTAAATAAGAAGGAAAAGTTATGACAATCCTATTTCTGCTGTGTTTCGGAGACTGCTTAAGTTTTTCTTAGAGCCAAGAGAGCGAGGTCAGCCATAGCAATGAAAACCTTAGCAATGGTTTTTGCTCCTTATTTACAGCAAAGGTTGGTTTGGATAGCTTTTTTCCCTTAATAAATTAAATCATCAATTAAAAAACTGCTTTTTATATTTACCTAGATTATCTTTGTCTGATATTAAAATTTGTTTGATGATCTGAAACATTTACGTGTGACAAAAAAGCAAAAACAGAAGAAATCTGTAAGGGGTAAAATACTTTTTCAAAGCACAGTACTTCTGTTCCCCGTGCCAATTCATGCACTAAGTAATTCTAGTTCTGTCACAACCTCCACTGAGCCTCTTTTTTTTTATTTGTGTATTTTTTTTTATTGTTAAAATTTTAGATTTACCTACAACAGGGCTAATTAGCAACTGTGGTAATTAATATAAAAAAAACGTTTTTTTTTTTTTTTTTTTTTTTTTTTTTTTACCATATTTGATATGTGGGTCATTCTTTTAGATATCAGCCAATGTCCTCACTTGTCTCTCACTGATGTTCCCAAATCTGAGAGTGCATTTGTACTATTATAGAAAACATTAAACTAATAATTTCTATCTATTATCTATGTAATTAACCCTGTTGGCTCTGGGTTACCAGGAAGTTTGATACAATCTTCAGCGTGACACCTGGTAAAAAATACCTTGGAGTTCATTAAGGGCATACATGCACGCAAGCATACTACATTCCAAGCATTCAAGTATTTCATAATTTGATGTGGTTTCACTCTGGGAGAACCACATACCTGTTACACTTGATTTGATGCATATAGCACTTGCACCCAGCACTTGCATCTGTGCCAGTGTCGATTGACAGATGGGAAAGAAATCGTCCAACCCCTTGAAACAGCAGGTTGAGCCTTGCACCCAGAGTGGACAAAACAATCAATGTCCTGAGAGTTATTCTCTGCTTTGCTTAGTTAAACCATCACACTGACTGCCAGGAGAAAGGAAAAAGAGGAGAGGCTGTAAGAGAGGCCTCACTCAGTTCATTGTGAGGGGCAGCTTCTATATGTCTCTTCTAGATGTTGTATGTTTAATTAGAAGATGTTGTCGAAGGTCATGTGACGTGCAAAAATGGTCTTGGCCCGATGTCCCACAGCTGAACTAGCTGAGCACGTGTACAGATGTCGCAAAGTGGTCTTGGGTAGACGTCTTAATGTTTCATTCTGTTCTGTAAATTCATACAGTGTTCTATGATAGTCCTGGATGGGGCGACTTAATTTGGACATAATCTGCTCATCCGTATGACATTATCTGTTTGCTGGGGTAGGTCAATGTGCTGCTGAGCCAGTCAGACTTCACATAAGGCTTTTAGAAAATTAATAGAGATTGGAATACAAATTTTTACAATGGATGATATTTCTTCGTTAAAAATGACAGTTCCGAAATTTGGCGCTTTACATTTTTACAGATTGCATTATGACAGGCAACACAATCCGTGGCAGTTCTGCTCTTAAGAGTTGAGTTTTTTTTTTCTGCCACATAATAAAAAAGTATCGATAAAGGTATCAAAGCCTCAAATGCATAAGCAGTATGAATACGGTATCAATATCAGTAAGGGCTTAATGACACCCATTCCTACTGTCCACTGAGGTTGTTACTTATTCATTTTATTACTTCAGCGATCTCCTATTAATCCTCATTTACAGTCTTACAGATGAATTTTCTATCACCTGAAACTGGACCGTAGTTGAATGGCTTGGAAAAATATATACAGAATTACAGTTGTCCTATCACGGTGACAGAAATGCATGTGGGCCATTCCATCACATATCAGCCATTGTCCCCACTTGTCTTTATCTGATATTCCCAAATTTGAGAGTGCATTTTTACTATTTTAGAAAGAAACATAATTTGTATCCAGATTATCTATGTTATAAACCCTGATGACTCAGGGTTACCAGGAAGTTTGATACAATCTTCAGTGTGACACCTGGTAAACAATACCTTGGAGTTGATTAACGACATAAATGCACGCAAGCATACTACATTCCAAGCATTCAATCATTTCATAATTTGATGTGGTTTCACTCTCGGAGAACCACATACCTGTTACACTTGATTTGATGCATATAGCACTCACCCAACACTTGCATCTGTGCCAATGTCCATTGAGAGATGACAAAGAAATATTGGTTTGAAATCTTATATGTTATAATTAAAAAATATATATTTTTTAGATTATAACTATTACGTTTTTAGGATCCTGTGTAATAGTATGTCCTCCCTTGCCTTTCCTTCCATTCTACTGTCCCTTTCCTTTTCAAACGCAAACGTCAACGTCATTTCACCTTGTTTACAAATAATGACAACAATTGTAATATTTAGATTTATTTTTAAAAGACAGGAGAAAATTACCTCAAACATTCCTACACAGTAAATGGCCCAATGAGCTGGCTATATTAGTGCAATAACATAAGAATTTATGTTTGTTAAATAAGAATGTTAATGTTATTGACAGTCCTATTTCTGCGGTGTTTCGGAGACTTGTTGACTGCTGAAGTTTTTATTAGCCATAGCAATGAAAACCTTAGCAATGGTTTTTGCTCTTTATTTATAGCAAACGTCGTTCACGTGTTTTATGGAATTCATGTAAAATTCCAAACATGAATTAACTTGATTAATCAGAATTACACAAATGAAGCATCACCTGTTGAATCCAATAGTGTATTTATGTAACAATTTGAACCGAATTCAAATGACTATATTACAACCAAATAATGTGCTACTCATTTTTAATCCAACAAAAGATGAGTGAATGGAAAAATAAAAAGCAAAAACCCGCTTTAACGCTGTGTTTTTTCATTTACGAACAAAATGCGAACAGTTTAGAGCACTCGTGAAATTTCTTCGGATACTACGAACAAACTGATACACGAAAACTTTGATAAATCCCAATTTTTTACGAACGATTTTCGATCAAATTCGTTCGGCTCACGTTTGATAAATGAGGCCCAGTGAGTGGAGGGAGGTTTACAAGACGTTGTGCCTGTTGAATAGGCTTTTATTACAATATTGGTTATTATAAACGATAAGTACACAAGACATACATACATGGAAATGGCATTTGAAATGCATTCGAGTTAGTTTTGAGGATGTGCAACTGGTGAGACTTACGTCCACAGCAGTGGGAAGACAAAAGCGAAAACATGTGAGTTTGTTGAGTATTTGTTGAGATTTAATGATTTGTTGATACAAGCCCTGCCACTGAGCCAGTCAAATTACGCTTGGTGCTTCAGTCACTCGCTTGGACTCCTCCCCCTTGACTGAACTTCTTGCTTCCAAAATAGTAACATTTTATTCAAGCTTTCAGAATGTTAAGCGTACCAAAGCGTTACATTTTATTCAAGCTTTCAGAATGTTAAGCGTACCTAAGTGTAACATTTTACTCAAGATTTCGTTTAGTCATGGCATGTTCCAAGCCAGCAAATCTATAGTCCTTTTCTAGGAAACAACCAGCATCTAACAATGCTAATTTAAACGAAGAACCAGCGGCAAAAAGCCATCGCCCCTTTACTCGTAATGACGACTAATACATTAAATCTGGTTTAATTTCCAGCTCCCAAAGTAGTCTGTGTCATTTGCCAAACCATGCTCAGCAACGAGGCTATGAAACCATCGAAACTGCACCCGCATTTACAGACAAAATATGCAAAGACAAATCGGAGGATTTCTTTAAAAGGAAGAGATTAATTGGCTAATCAAACTGAAGTACTGAAAACAACTGTTATTTTTGGCAGTGATTTATATGTATGCGTATATAGGCTACGTTATATATATACATATATACACATACATACACAATACCTAATAAATACAGTGCTTATTTCATTGGTAAATATTTATATTTAATGCACTGATTTGAAATGAGTGTATTACATGCATTTGAACATGATAATGTCACATTGACAATTTGATCATATTTAATTCAATCAATTTATAAGAAAATCATCATGTAATTACTTTTTATTAATAACACAAATTAAATTAAATAACAAAAATATTATATTAATGTCATGGGTTTCTAGTTTTTAATCAATCAGTACTGAAATATGAAATGTTTAAATGTGATAATATATTGTGTAAATACTCTCTCTCTCTCTCTCTCTCTCTCTCTCTCTCTCTCTCACACACACACACACTACTCATAAATAATAATTGAATAAGCAAAATCATTCTGTGCATTTTATTGTTATTCGAGACATTTGGACCTTGGCTTTTACACATCACTTCTCCTTCTAAAACCGCATACGTTTTCTGCAAGTGTAAACATGATCATCCATGGAGGAAGAAAACATGGGAATCATTGTGTAATACATTGCACATGTAACCTGGGTAGTGAATACCTTGGCAAGTGAAACTTTTCGGTTAATTTCCAGAAATTTCGGCTAGAGTGTATGGTATGGGCCGACCCAACATAGTGCATTTTGCAGACACACCCCCAGAGCAGAGGACCGGCGTTGATGGTTCTAGCGAATTTGCAACAGCAGCCACAGGTCGAGACTAAGGTCGCATGTATTCCCCTTACCCCTTTTTTCACCCAATACCGTACAGTCTAAACTCTAACCGTCGTTCTGTTTTACAGCAGTGCAATTTTTGCTCTTCACCCCGCTGTGATCTCTTGCTCCAACATAGAGAGAGATAATGCTGTCGGAATAAAATGTTCCCGTTTTTATTTTCACTCTAACGCTCTGTAACATAAGGGCTTCATCATATACACTGTTAGAGTAAACACGCATAGTAACTTGTCGGAGTTTTGTTTAGTTCACACTGAGATCTAGCTTATAGGTTCAGATTTTTATATATATATAGTTGCGGAGTTGTGGCCAACCCAACGTTTACAGAATATTTCACCAATTACAAAGCCGAACTGTGGAACCAACACATGACGTCAACCGTTGCTATGTTGAGTAGTGAAGGTTGAAATGAGGTCTCAAGTACTTTGATGGAACATGGAACAACACTCACCTGTCAATTGACTTACTTTAACCAATCAGATACCCCCTCCTACTTGTTCTCTCCCCATAACTAATTTTCTTTTTTTGGGGGGGATTACATTACATTACATTATACATTACATTATTTAAAAACAATCCTGAACAAAGAAATATAAAATAAATAAATACAATTCATAATTCACTGAATTTTGCCTTGACTGATTTTTTTTTATTAAGATCTGTGAAAAAAAATGTTTTAAGGCAGTTGAATGGGATGGGGTTTCTTAGGACCCCTGGTAGGACAGTTGACCATTTTTGTTTATTCTTTCTATTATTGTTTTATTTGTGGACAGAGAATTTGTGACCTTTCAAATAAGTTTTGATTGCAATGTAATTATATTGCAATGTTATATCTCTCTGGAAAGAGTCAACTGCCTTAAAACATTTTTTTCACAGATCTTAATAAAAAAAAAAATCAGTCAAGGCAAAATTCAGTGAATTATGAATTGTATTTATTTATTTTATATTTTTCTTTGTTCAGGATTGTTTTTAAATCTATGCTGGTTGGAATTGATAGACAAAAAACATAACACATATTTCACCTTAAAATCAGCTAACAGGCTGTGCTTGGCCTGCTACACACAGACACACAACCACAGAGAAAGCAGAAGCACAAGGCTAATACCCACACCCAGAAGGAAAAGACACTTAGAGAGAGAGAGAGGCTCACACATCCTGAAGGACAGACGAGGGCCAGCTGAGCTACGAGAACCACAGACACCGACATGGAAAATAAAATCTACGGGAACATCTCCACTGTGGAGCAGGAGATGCAGAAAATGAGCCGGCAAGACCATGTCCCAGGTACAGGTTACACGTGAGATACAGTTCCACACGGAGGGAAAGCATCTGAAATTTATAATGATTTATGAAACAACAACAACAACAATGCTATATGATATGTCTGAAGTACCAATGGTAGCAGTTTAAAGACTTTATAGTCAGAGTATAGACATGTGTTCCTTGCAGAAAAATTGCATTATTTTCATTTATATAGTTTTTAGAAGATTTTGAATGTGCACGTGTGACTTATGCATGTGGACAGAGGATCTCTGTTTTATAAATGTGTAGTGGTAAATGTGGAGTAAGATCTCAGTAGTGTAAGAGAGTAGGGACACGTCTGGTGTTTGGACGAAGGTCGTCTGTGAAACCTGAATGTTTAGTGAACTTAATATATTCCACACTGACAAAGAATGTGCAAAACTTCTATTCTAACTTTAAAAAGCTGAAAACATCAGTATGAATGAAGGAAGCTGAAGAAATGTTCTGGTTTCAGCTGAGGTGTTTGATTTTGGGATGGACCCTAGTGACCAGGAAATGATTATACCACATGACCTGGAAGGACAACATTGGAAACGGACCCCTCACAGTGGAGGTACCTACTCTTTTTCACTGTTCCCAGCTAAAAGTTTATCCTTTTACACCACACAAAAAAGAGGAAGTGAGAGTTGAAATAGACAATTAAAGAAAGACCAGAGTGGAAAAGAGGGTGAGGAGTGTTCTAACCTTCTGGCTTATTTAAAAAAAGCAACTCACTGCAACCTTTTTGTTATACCCTAACCCTAACCCTAACCCTGAGCAGGTCTGAGAACCCAACACTGCACTCTCTACTCCATGGTCACCATCTGTGTCATTCTTCTGATCGCTGGGGTGTTTGGAGGAGCCATAATGTGTGAGTCATAATGTTAACATTTATAGACCACGGCGAAGTCTGAGCATGAAACTAGAGAAGTAGCATGGCACCATGATATAATACACACCATTTTTATTTTGGACACTTCTGGGTTTTTATGTAATTTCATGTACTTTCCAGACTCTCAAATTTCTGCAAAGATAGAGCATGAAAACAGGGATGTCTCTGCCCTGCAGGCCCAAGGTAAGCCTTGCGTGTTCAATACAGACATATCTGTTTCTATGTATGCTTGCCTTCTGAGGTGTAAACATCAGCTACACAGGTTCAGGTACACTGCCATGTCGAGGTTCAAATAATCATATTATTACCATATTTTTATTTATTGTAATCCTTACTTACTTCTCATCAATGATACAGCCATGTATAGTAATATATTGAAACTGTTTTTCTTTTAGGAAATATAATACAAATAATGAAAATATTTGCAGTGTTTCTAGAGACACATTTTAAAGTGTAAAAGCCTGTTGTCAACCTGATGTCCTTTAAAATTTTCAGTAACAATTATTGAAAAATAACCATAAATAAAAATATGGTAATAATCTGTTGACTGCCTTATTTCTGATCTCTGTGTCTTATCTTGGGTTTATCAGACTGTCAACTCTCTGATCATTCATTGATTAACTAGTTGTTGTTTATTTACAAATGATCTGTCACAACCAATCTTATCATATTTTCAATGACAACAGTAGCAACATAAAACATTATTTTTCATCAATGTCCTTTTCTTTTTTTGGCTTTTATTTGGGCTTCAGTGGAAAAGCTGAAATTTCAAGTGGAGAAGAATAAGGAGGAGCTCCTTCAGAACATTCAGAGTGTTGGTCAGTGGTTCGTCTCTACCCCACATGATGAGTGTAATTCAGTCCCCATGTTCACCTCTGCTCACCTGGTCACCCTGCCTGTGATGTCACTAGGGTCATAGGTCATCACTACCCCATATGAGATGAGATCTGAGGGTTTTTAGTGCCTCTTATTGATTGGTTGATTGGTATGCATTAATTTACTGAAGTGAATACACCAATACAGGTTTTTGTACTTTTTTTTTTGGAAAGGATTTGATTTCAGTCCAATAATATTCCTTGTTCTTTTGGTTTCAGGGGCAGATGTCAACTCCCAAGTAGACAAAAAAATAAATGACCTGAAAAAAAAACTGTTGTCTGGTAAGTAAGAGTATATTTTGTTGCTTCTTACAGGTTAACCAAAGAGAGGGAAATCACAAATTAACCATAGAAGAATAGCCATTACAGCTCTTTGTTCTGCTCTCTGTAAAACATGTTCATTTTAATGTTCCCCCTGCCTCTCACACTTTTCACATCCCTGTTACACACTCACACTCCTTTCTTTCTCACTTCCTATCCTACTTCTCTTTTTTTCACTTCTCTTTCTTTTACTCCTCCTCCCTGTGCACCCTTTAATTCCAATACAGGCTGTGAAGAGAATCTGAGCTGGACACAGTTTGGGGACAGATGGTACTCTCTTTCCCAGTGTTCTGGGAGCTGGGAAACAGCAAGACAGCAATGTGTGGCCATGGACTCTACTCTCGCTATGGTGAAGACAGAGAGTGAGAGGGTGAGAGAGAGAGCGAGAGAGAGAGAGAGATCACTGAGATCCCAACCTGCATTATGTCAACAATAATGTCAGACATGAAAGGAAACTCATTTATTATAATACATGTAGACATTATTTTGTACACTTGTATTCCTTTTAAATGGAATACTAATATTCAGACTGATAAAGAAAAAGCAAATGACAGTTGAAAGGCTTTCAGTTACCATCAAGTTATCCAGGTTATTGGTACTGTGGTTTGTTTGTGAGAGCTGGTTCCCTACATTTTCCTTTGGGTCTTCCTGTCACCAGGAATTCCTTGCAGGTTTAACCAAAGACAGCAGATACTGGCTGGGACTGAATGACCTCGGCAGTGAGGGAACCTGGAAGTGGTTGGATGGAAGTTCTGCTGAAAACAGCAATGGGTGAGCACTGACACACACCACTGACACACACACACACACACACACCACTGACCCCAGCCTATCACTGGAGTACCCTGTAACACACAACTAACCGGTACCACCCTAAATCACAACACACAGAACCACACACTGACAGACCATGAAACATCGTTACTCACATATTGACCCATTACATCTGAATGCATGACTGCTGACACAGGTTGTTTGCATTATGAATTGTTTTGTGTCTGTTGTATTCATTATTAAATTATCTGCCGTGCGGAGTGATTCCTTTTTACATTGATTGGCTGCCATGGTTTGTATCGTTATATCGGTAAACTCAGTACTACACGTCTTTTCGATTCTTGTCATGTGACATTGATTGACAGACAATGTCCTTTGTGCTCTGGTAGGCTTTGGAATGAAGGGGAGCCAAACAATATGGGTGACGAAGACTGCGGTGAAATGAGGAATGGCCGGCTGAACGATGTTCCGTGTAACTTGCGGAGACAGTGGATCTGTGGAAAAAGGGGTATGGCCCTCTAGAATACCCAGAATGCACTCGGTCTGTCTAATGCAGAATGGTGCTACACTTTTTGTACGCTTCATGACTCCTATAAAAAGAAGTATGTAAATATATACCAGGCTTTCATGCAGCTATCATCTATGACTGATGCTGTAGTCATTGTCTGCCATCTTTTTGTGAATTAATTTCTCTTTAAATGGTGTGTATTTTTTCCATTATTATTTCCATGCATAATATGGGGTTTTCAGCATTTTTTTCAGCATTACCAAAATAATTGAATTTATTATTGGCCTTAAAACATTAATTTCAATCTGGGTCCTAAATGCTCCTCTTCCCCTCGAGTCAGCGGGGAGTGACACGCGCTATGAAGTCTGAAACTGGCGGCCAATCAGAATGAAGCAACTAGAGCCTCGAGACCAGATCGCAAGACGCTCAAAACACACTGGCTTTGAGAAATAGTCAGTGACAGACCATCTTTTTATAATGTGCAGGTGCTGAGCATGTTGAAAAGGCTCTTGGGAGGCACTTCGGCTTCAGGCCTGCAACATTTCTGGGCTTCCTGAAGGGGCTCTTGAGGCACCTATGTAACCCCTTGGCTTTTAGATCATGACTTCGGGTCCAAACGTGCTCAAATATAGCCGTGTTTCTGCAATAAGCCCTCAAATTTAAACACCAGGGGCTAGTGAAGTGTCTAGGAACCAGATCTGAATCCACCTGTATTTTGCACAGGCCTATGCTATTTTAGCTTTTGGCGCCTCCTACTGGTTGTAAGTGGCACAATCACACCCTTTGAGAAAAAGCTATTTGGTCTGTCAGAAGACTGGAGGGTTGAGAGCAGAGGAGGTCGATTAATTATGATGTAAAATGAAGACATTGAATCAATTCTGATTCTTTTATATGCTATTACTTTTATTTATTTGTTTTATATGCTCATGAAGCCAAAAAACAAAACATCATTCAGGAAAGTCCATTAAAACCCAAAGGCTATAGAGGGACTTCAAATGGTGTCCAAAATATTTAGCAGCCTATCTAGACTATAACCACAATAGTAAAATGAAATGCAGGTTATCAGTTGTGATGAGAGTGTGTTGTTCAAAATACCCTCCGTGTGAAGTTTCAGAGAGGACAACACCGTGTAGTGACTAAAATTGTGTAACACATGGAGCTTCTCAGTAGCCAATAGGATCTGTCATGTACATGTCCAATCAAAACAAGTAGAGTCAATATGGCCGATTAGTGACAGGGAGCCAAGTGACCAATCAAAGTGGATAGAATCCAAAAGACCCCGGGATCAGATGCACGCGTGGACCAATGAATTTCATTTTTCTGAAAACAGACAGCAGAAAAAAATTATTGTGATTTCAGCATGAATGCACAAATAATCATATGATGGTTTCGGTAATTATGGCAAAAAAACTGTTGCCTGTTGCGTTTTTTTAAACCCTCTGTGTGGACTTCTTTAAACCTCTCTAGATAAGGGTACCGTGCCTAAATTCCCCTAAATTTGTCATGTCATGACAAAACGATGGATCGTGACATATTCTCAAATTTATTGCGTTTTGATAGAGAGGGTGTGAGAAATAGCTTAAGTGCTCACCTGTGGATGCTGGGGAGTCCTATTCGGCTGCCTTCTCCCCTGAAAGGTAAAAGGTGATGGTTACCTGTGTGTTCTGGAATGAACGCTGCTTTGAGAGTCCAGAGTAATTTGTAAGGTCTTTTTTTATGTGATTTACAACAACTTTTTCTCTGTGATTTATGGCTATTTCCAAGTCCCACACGAGACGGCAGATGAATAATTTGTTTTACAGTAAAATGTCAGATGTGGCCATCTGTGTAAAATACATCTGCAGATTGGTGTGCAGGTAAAATTAAACCTGAAATTCTGAGCTGTGGCTTACAGGAGATGGGTCCGATGGTCAGGGGCTTCTCGGAGGAGACTGACCGGGCCACCCTGGACAGGCATCTCTGTGGAGACAGAACAACCACATGAATAACATACAGTGTAAAAACTGATTTCCTGTTTGAAGTTCCTTAGTTCGTATTCTTCAGGTTAGCAATAACAGCGCTAGCTCTCGCCCTGTAGCTCTCAGGTCAATTAAATCATGCTGTCTTAACTGTTATGACAATATACATATACTTAAGCTAATTCTTGCATTACCACTCTGATTATTACTAGTTGTTATCATGTTGTTATAGAAGCACCACAATCATTTATTTGATGTGATGCATTTTCAGTGCAGTGATTAGCAACAGCAGCGGATGTACATGTATTTGTTTGTGAACATGGTCTGACATGGTTCCAGCAACGGTTTTTGACTGTTCCAAATGGTGAGCCAAGCTGGGGCCCACGGATACTTTTGTGGACCGGACCAAGGGGTGGGGCGGGGGTGTTAGGGCAAAGGGGCAGACAGAATTACTGCTAATGGGGTACTACCCTCCTCCCTCCCAGAACTGCCCCTGGCATATATAGCTGCAAATTAAGCCAGAACAATTGGCTGCAAAAAAGACCAGCATGCATAGAGTCTTTCCACTGCAAACCATGAAGACTTCATGGATATTACAAACTTACATTGAGAAAATAATTAAAAAGAAAAAGTTGGACACCTCCAGCACAAGAACAACAATGGATGGCCCCCCCCTCCAGTTCTTGAGGGGAGGAGCACAGAACTCACCTGGGAGCAAGAGGGCTGTCTGGGGTTGCACATTCTTGCTCTGCAGTGCAGGTAGATGGTGTTGTAGCTTCCTGGTAACAAGGAAAGCGTGGCGGTGAAACGTCCGGGGAGGGAGGGCCCGCTCTCTTCCACTGTTACCAGGCGATGGTCGCTTGGACACCTTGGGAAAAAGCACAGAGGAAGTTGGTGCTGGATTGGAAAGACGCAGCTGCTGCTGGTGACCGCCAGGTCTGCCCGGGTACTGACCTGTTCTGAATCAGGAAGAAGCGCTCCGGGTCATCTGAGTCAGCAGAGGGCGTGGCGTAGCATTCTTCCAGAATGACTGCAAATCCATTCACTTCTGCTTCCATCACAGACACGCCCACATGCAGGGAAGTGCCCAGGGGCAGGACGATGAGGCCCGCAGAGTAAGGGTCAGTGTAGTCGCCATTGCGGTAGAGCGACATGGAAGCTCTGGCCTTGGGGCCGGTCCCCACCACTCCAGCCTCCACGCTCCTGCAGAGTAACCATAGAAAAAGGGAGCATTAAAAACCTACTGAAAACATGGAGCCACCAATCCAGGTATGATGATGAAGGCTGGGTAAACAACAGCTCCATCTTAAAAGGCTTGTAAAACTAGGGCTGACCTCATCAGTCAAATCTATGATACTCAGTCTAAAGCTCCAGATTAATGAAAATAGTATACAAAGGTTTTTACCAGACATTATCACTTCTATTAAGGCTTTTGTAGGGATTCACCTTAACTTAAAAAGATGAAAATCCTAGGCATGTGTTAGCCTCTAATTTAAACCTATATTTTTTATGGTCATTTTTGATATGCCACTTTGTTTGATGTTTGACACATCATTTGTTTGATGTTTGATACATTTGATGCTGACACTTTACAGTGGCATAGTTTTGGTCGTTTCATCAAGTTGTTTCTGTGTGCGGAAAAAAAAAAAGTTTTATACCTACCTACTCTGGTTTCTTTTTTACTGTAAACTATGGGCGTTATATATTCTAAATGGGCATGTTTATTATGGCTTCATATTTATATGAATTCTTATGCCAAGTCAAGAAGACAAATTGTTTAATTGGGTGTTTCAGCTCTTTTATCTGGTGTGGAAAAATGGAAGCTAATGTCGCGAATGAGAATATGGATGAATGAGCCAAAAAAAAAACACACACAATGTCATTCTTATTATTAATTATTATTAACTCACAGTCTGGGTCTGATGGCCACATCTAGGCTGGTCTCAGAATCCAAGGGGTAGGAGCAGGAGAAAGGAAAGCTTTCCGGAAGGGAAGATGACCCATTTTCCCCAGTGAAGGGGTAAACAATTATGACGTTGGAGTAAGAGGCGTGGGTGTTGTTTGTCTGTCGGACCAGTGAAAAGAGACATAAGCTAAGATGACTGCAGTTAAAAGAAATTGAGATGAACCATCTGAATGGGGAGACCTCATCGTTGTAAAGGCTGCTGATAACATTGGTTCATTTGGCTGTTACATTACCGATTTAAGTTGTCAGCAGTCTTTGACACCACTCTTTAAATTAAACAGATTGACTTGCCACACTAGAATGGTTCAATATCAGTTTCTGCTTTTGTAAAATGCTTTCTCTTCAAGCTCCCAAACTGATGGAGAACATTGAAGCGATTGAGCTGTGTTGCAGTTCTGGCTGGGAATTCTGAACTGCAGTGTAAAGAGAAACACACTGGGGCTGGACAGCTCCCGCCCTGATATACTGCAGGACCCAATGGCAGAGCCAGGGCAGTGACAAGGGAGCTGTCCAGTGCTGAACACAGAGAGCGATGGCTATGCACAGCTCCTCCATCACATTGGTTTTGAAAGGAACATGGCAGAAATTACTGAAGTTAATGCTCTTTATTGTAACTACGGCAACACAGGTTTGCTCTAATAAAACAGGGATCTGTGTGATAAAAAAAAATCACATGATAGCGGTGATTGAATGATTCCTATGAGTGGGGCGGGGAGTGGGGGGGGGGTGGAAATGGCAGGTATAGGCATAGTCTTACCCTAAGCTGTGTCCCACAGCTCCCCTCTCTGGCCAGAACCTCAAACCACACCATGCCATTGCTCTCCTGATACGCAGAGCAGTTAAAATGTGCCAGGTGAGCAGATGATGCGTCCAGCCCTCCAGCCAGCAGGGCGGCGCTGTTCAGCCCCACCCTCATGAAGCTCCTCCAGCACACTAGCTCTGGGGTTGGGAATGCAGACCGGTCTGAGGGATAAAAAGGAGATGCTTTTTGGAGAACACAAACACTGCCAGTCTAAGCTGTTTATTCCACTCGTCTTAAATGAAACGAGTTTGCAATTACGGTTGAAACTCAGAGATAGGAGGGTATTGGGAATGGAGGCAGCTCTGGAGCTGTGAGGTGTTTGATATATCTCAATTTAAATAGCCTCCTTTTTTGTAGCTACAAAGCTAAGTTAACCAACAATTAATCCAGCAGTAATTGAGATCTAATTACATATTTCCACTTCTTCCCTATAATGTTTTCTGAGTGCAACCATTCCTTCCCTGTAACCTGCGGTCTATGACTTTGTTTTATGAACTGTTTGTTTTTATATAAAACACTGCAAATTTTTATTTTTAGCAATGGAGCTTATGTGCCTTTCATTTTGATGATAGAGAGAGAGTTTTCTTATGAGTGCAAAGTGTGGTATGTTTCTGTTCATAACTCTTGTATCAGAGCTTGAAAGTGAAAGTGCTTGACTGATTCTTGCTGCATTCAGGTGACTGGTCAGTCCGTAACTGCATTAATACAGAATAACATTTGCTTTACTGAATTTCTAGAATATAATTTGAATCTTAGATTGTAAAGATTATTCAATACAACATTAAAAAAATAAATAAATAAAAAGTAAACACATTAATTCACTCAAACTTCATGCACACACACATTAATTCATACAAACTGACATTAATTCACAACATTTCACATAAACAAGTGAAAGCACAGAGAAGAATCATCTTACCCAAGCAAACCACAGCAGCGTCTTCATTGTGACCACAGTTGTGTGACCCAAACCCAGGATGTTGACATTGGGAGAGTGAGGACTCGTTTCCTGAACAGCGGACATCATCCAGCCAGATGGGTCCACTCCCCTGCCCAAAGTGAGCACCGCCTGGTGCAGAGAGAGGTTCTCCACAGCCCACCTGCCTGCACACCACCTTTGCATCCGGAACATCCCAGTCGTCATCACACACTGACCCCCACTGGCCCCTGTGAAAGATTTCCACTCTGCCAGAGCAGCTACTATTCCCATTCACCAGTCTGACCTGGCCACTGTCTATAACACACATATAAAAAAGGTAATGAATGATTCAACCTTTTGAGTTATTACAATAAAACATTTTAATGTAAAAATACACTAAAAAGTGATGTCCAAGAGTTGTATAATGGATTCCTGAAAAAAAAAGAACAGCTGCTGGTTCTGGCTCGTGTCTCATCAGGGCTCTGATAATAAATATGTATTTTATATAAATTTTTCAGGACTGATTTTTTTTTTTAATTACAAATTTACTTGCCATGCACTGTTGTTGTGAGGTTGCTTGGGCTGATTCCTGAAACACAAAAAGGGAAAATCACCAAGTAAAGGGCCCTCACACACACCCCAGAGTACTGAAGCCCTCACACACACTCCAGAGTACTGAAGCCCTCACACACACCCCAGAGTACTGAAGCCCTCACACACACCCCAGAGTACTGAAGCCCTCACACACACTCCAGAGCACTGAAGCCCTCACACACACCCCAGAGCACTGAAGCCCTCACACACACTCCAGAGTACTGAAGCCCTCACACACACTCCAGAGTACTGAAGCCCTCACACACACCCCAGAGTACTGAAGCCCTCACACACACCCCAGAGTACTGAAGCCCTCACACACACTCCAGAGTACTGAAGCCCTCACACACACTCCAGAGTACTGAAGCCCTCACACACACCCCAGAGTACTGAAGCCCTCACACACACCCCAGAGTACTGAAGCCCTCACACACACTCCAGAGTACTGAAGCCCTCACACACACTCCACAGTACTGAAGCCCTCACACACACCCCAGAGTACTGAAGCCCTCACACACACCCCAGAGTACTGAAGCCCTCACACACACTCCAGAGTACTGAAGCCCTCACACACACCCCAGAGTACTGAAGCCCTCACACACACCCCAGAGTACTGAAGCCCAGCTGGGGGTTGCGCCCCCTTTTGGATGCAGGGATCACTACCTCAATACCATTGTTCAAGTGTGCCATGTGGGTGCCAGAATTTTGTGGGGTACAGATGTGAAATATGGGGGATAAGCTGGACCAATGGAAAATCATGGTACAGATTCAGCTCCCCCTGGGTTTGAGCCCAGAGCAGGTCTGCCCAAGGGGCTCTGTGGTGCTGGGAACTTGCCTCCAGCTGGAGGTGGAGAGGGCTGGGGTTACGGTGCCGTGTTGAGAAGTACAGTCTCCATGCACTGAAGTAATGAACTCTGAATCTGACTCACCTTGCCCTGGTGTCGTGTGTGTGGGATGGTGATTTCCTAAAAGACAAGAGGAGGAAAGAGTAGCTGGTGGTAGTCTGGGTATATATATATATACATGTGTGTGTGTGTGTGTGTGTGTCTCAACATATTTTTTTAATGTTGCAGATCATATGTTGCTGAAAAAAAAACTGGGGACAATGTAGAACATTTGACTGAAATAAATTTCTTAAAAACCCCAATTAAAGCAAGTAAGCAAATTAAAATGCAACAGAATTAAAGACATAAAAAAGTGGCCTTACTTGAGCAAATCACACCAGCATCTTCATGATGACCACAGTTGTGTGACCCAAACCCAAGATGTTGACATTGGGAGAGTAAGGACTCATTTCCTGAACAGCGGACATTATCCAGCCAGATGGGTCCACTCCCCTGCCCAAAGTAGGCCCTGACCGGAGCAAAGAGAGCAGCTCCACAGCCCACCTGTCTGCACATCACTTCAGCATTGTTCATGTCCCAGATGTCATCACACACTGTCCCCCACTGGCCCCTGTGAAAGATCTCCACTCTGCCAGAGCAGTTTGTATCTCCATTCACCAGTCTGACCTGGCCACTGTCTATAACAAACATTTTGAAAAAACAATGAGTAATTCAGTAGGTACTCATGTTTCTGAACCAAAAAAACAAACGTTTGCCTTCCTTTGGACTCCGAAAGTTCCATATTTGTGAAAGTAATGTCAAAATAAAGTTTTAAGAATTTTGATCATTTATTGATCGACATTGTCACTTAAAAAAAGCTGTGGACTTATTTTTTTATAAATTTGCTACTTGTGTTTCTTGGTACCAACAATCAACCCATAATCAGGAGTTCCTCTCAAAGCAAAAGAGGCAAACTCCTTAAATTATAGGTGTACTGAAAACTGATAACTATAAAAGTAAGTTAATACTGCTCTTCATTTGGTCTCAGAAATGAAAAGAATATAAACTGTAGTGTGAAATGGGAAAAGCAAACAACACTGAAAGATATGAGAGAAAAGTGCTGTACAGAATGATTAGTCTGCGAAGCAAGTGAGAATCCTTTAAGAGAGAAGAATGTCAGATGAGTAGGTGGCTTTAGATACGTAAAACAGTTTGATAAAAGCAGGTGTTTACTTGTACCCCTCAGGATTATAATAAGTACCATTGGTTTGATTGATCACACTAGGAAAAAATAAGCCTTTTTCTAAGGTATGTGGAGATGGGGAGAAATGGTGAGTTGTGCTATAACATCCAAATGAAAAAATCTGAATCTGACTTACCATGTCCTGTTGTTGTGTTGTGGATTTCTGAAAAAAAAAAAAAAAAAAAAAAAAAAAAAAACATACAATTACAGAAAAGAACCAAGAGCTGGTTTTGGTCTGGGTATCCTCCGGGCTCTGACGATATATATGTATTTTATATACATTTTTCATGACAGATTTTGTTTTTGTTCAAAATTGACACATTTACTTGCCATGCACTGTTGTTGTGAGGTTGCCTGGGCTGATTCCTGAAACACAAAAAGGGAAAATCACCAAGTAAAGGGCCCTCACACACACCCCAGAGCACTGAAGCCCTCACACACACCCCAGAGTACTGAAGCCCTCACACACACTCCAGAGTACTGAAGCCCTCACACACACTCCAGAGTACTGAAGCCCTCACACACACTCCAGAGTACTGAAGCCCCAAGGAACAAAATCCAAAGCCCAGCTGAGAGTGGTGCCCCCTTCTGGAGGAATTTTCTTAACTGATATTTTTTTTTTTGGAGAATTTACAACAGTACTTACCAAGCATGGGTGTTGTGTGGTTGCCCAGGGTGGTGTCTGAAAAACACAAAGGGAAAAGCAGGATTCGCAGTGACTTTCCAGGTCTTGGCTAGGCTCTGACACAACCGAGTAAAGAGCCCAAGCACGTACTTAACAGTACTGAGGAACTGAGGGACAAATCCCCCTTTTGGTGGCTGCAATCACTACACAGTGGGAGGAGGGGCCTGTGAAATTTAGGGGATAATTTGCCATACTCGTCTCTTGTCCCTTGCTGCAGGTTGCCCAACAGGTTGGACACCTCAGTGTTAGGTTGCGTGGTGATGGACTTACAAGGGGGGGGGAGGGGGTGGGCAGGGTGTTTGAAGGGGGTGGGGAGATTGTCATTGTATGAGGATTTTTACTTACTAGGTCTTGGTGTTGTGCTTGTGGTCTGGTTATTTCCTGAAAGAAAAAAATGTTGTTGGTGTTGGCCTGGGACTCCACTTAAGTCTGAAAATAGATATGTATTTAATATAAACAATACAGACCAAAATAATTAAGTTTCCTGTGTGTGTGTGTGTGTGTGTGTGTGTGTGTGTGTGTGTGCGTGTGTCTTAAAGAAAAACTATTGGTGATTTGTCTCTCCACTCGACAGTTTTAGAGTTGTGATCAAATGTCCTTTTAGAGCAAGCAAGACAAAAAGAGCAAACAAACTAAAAGCAACCATGTGAACGCACAGGAAAGAATCACCTTACCTAAGCAAACCACGCCTGCGTCTTCATGGTGATGACAGTTGTGTGACCCAAACCCAAGATGTTGACATTGGGAGAGTAAGGACTCATTTCCTGAACAGCGGACATTATCCAGCCAGATGGGTCCACTCCCCTGCCCAAAGTAGGCCCTGACCGGAGCAAAGAGAGCAGCTCCACAGCCCACCTGCCTGCAAACCACGTCAGCATTGTTCATGTCCCAGATGTCATCACACACTGTCCCCCACTGGCCCCTGTGAAAGATCTCCACTCTGCCAGAGCAGTTAGAATCTCCATTCAGCAGTCTGATCAGGGCGCTGTCTACAATAAACACATAAAAATGTCATGAGAAAAGGATTGCATTTTGAGCATGCATTGACACTTAAAATAAAATTTACTACAATTCAGATAAATTTTTACTAGAAATTGTAATAAATGTAAAAATAAATTAAAGTGATAGGTGCAAGAAATTGTGGCCTCACAGAGAACGGGTCAGTAATTTTACTGAGCCTGTAACAGGCAACCCTCCAAATCCCTGTGAAGGACCATAAGGACTAGGCTATAGGCTGTCTGTAATTAACGACCTGTGGCAGTACCACAATGTGCTGAAAGCAGAGAGGCACAGTATTCTACCTGGAGTATTGGCAGTGATGGCAGATACAAACAGAGGCAGCAGCACGGCTCCTGGAACCATCATTGCTCTGTGGGACACAGCCCTGTCCAACAGCGACCATACAAAAAACACAGTGACAAAATCAACGGTAGCAACAAAGACGTTTATAACTTAATTCAGTGAATGCATTTATTCGGACTGTGTTCTAGCAGCTTCAAATGAAGATATGCACTTACCAATCAGTAACTGAGATGTGCTGTACCTGTGCGCAGATCTCCGGGGTTTATATACACACTGCAGTGGGCAGTGATGCTTAAGCCACACCTGAAGTGGACTGCACAGTGGGCGTGGTTTGAAAAAGTGAAAACTTTCCATTTTTGCACACTGGATGCTCTGAAATATTATAGTTCCAGGCCGAGAGACGAGGGAAGCTCCTTTATCAACATTTCTTAGGTTTTTTTAAATGGTGAAGTAAGGCACACGTTTGTTTAAGCTAAAACTGAAACATTAGTTGAAATCTTGCTGTTTGTTTTGTAAGATTCAACCTGTTATTGAATATGGTCTCTGCCTTTTTAACATGCAATGACTTTTTATGTTTAACAAGCAGTAGCACCTCTGTATTTGAACATCACAGGCTGTTTGATTTCTCTAGCAATCAGGTAAAACGTTTCCTTGCAAGATATCCAACCAGCTAGCCATAGGAAGCACCAAAAAATATATGAATATATAGATCTAATAGTTGCTGTGATTTTTCAATTGGATGTTGTTTGCAGCTGTAATCTAGTACAATGGTATAATTGGAAATTAAACTATTTTCCAAGCAGATAGCAAGTTTGACTGCGTGAAACAGGGTTGCAAACGTTGACATGCCATTAAAAAAATGACTGCCCAGGAAATTAATATGAGTTTAACCACATGTTGCTGTACATGAAACATTCTCTCATGCCCTTTTGCCCTGCCTAAACTGTTCTGTTCATCAAACATCATGAACTGAATGTTTGGAATGTTGCATTATGAATACAATGCACAAAAAAGACGTATTTCCAAATGTTAGCAAAAGCGTCAAATTGTGTTTGCTTTGGCTGAGTTATACTGGTTTAGGTGGGTTCTGGAATGCATCTGAGTGTAAAGAGTGTTGAATTACCACACTCCACGTCACTCTTTGACTCTGAGTGAGACAACTAAAGCAATACTTTCTACAAATTAATGCAAGATGCAGTTGAACTGTTTACACATATGCTTTGATCTGATTCGCTCTTGTATGCAGAAGTGACAAACCAGAAACTGTTTAACAAATTAAACCAATGGATGTATCAGTGGCAAGCCAGCATGCATGTAAAAGAGAAATCAAGTGATTTATCAGGGACAAATCCACATGATTGTCTTTGCTCATGGGTAAACTGCTACGTCAGTGGCAAAGGGGTGGGTACGTTACTGGCCATACAGCTTAAACACAAGTGATGCCAGTTATTCAATACCGGCCTTTAAAAACAAAAGGGATTAAGTGATGATGAGGATGATGATGATGAAGACGACAACGATGATGATGATGATGATGATGATGATGATGATGATGATGATGATGATGATGACGATGATGATGATGATGATGTAAACAAAGTATTTCAAGATATGACACATTTTTTTATGGTCATTGTTACCACAGCATGAGGCCTGACATCAGTTCAAAGACCAAGACATATCACAGATGTATAGTAGACAATGCCAATTCAACCAGTGCAGTCAATTATATGCTGTTATATCAGTTTATTACAATAATCTTTTTATTAAAATCTTTTAAAGAAACAACAGAATAGCATAACATTGACAAAGAATTAAAATCTCCATGTTGTTAAGTAGGTTTTCCAGGAAAGGAGGGAGTATTGTTCTGTCTGACCTACATAAAAGGTGAATTTTCTTTTGGATTTGTAAAACTAAAGACAGACAAGTCAATAAAAATATGTAGATTAAAAAGACTGGAACAATAGTGACAGGAAGCCAAGTGACCAATCAAGGCTGGGAGAATCCATGACATCTCAGGCCCTTGATGTCGGTGTGGACCTATGATCTTGATCCTGAAATGACAGAAAGCAAAATAATTTGTAGACTTTCCATTTCAATTTAACAAAAATAAAATTTGGGATTTAATATGATTAAAATCAATTTTATGATTATCAAATTCCAGAATACATAACTAATATAATTATTTTTTTTTTGTCATTGGTAGACAATTTACTACATGAAGCATTTTTTTTCTTCAAATAATTTTTTTCTTGTATTTAAGTTGCGTTTTTTTTTTAATAGTTTCCAAGAAAGAAACTTATGTTTAAACAGCAGACGGAATGCTATCGTTAATGTTCCAGTGACTGTTGACAGAACATTCTGTTCATGAATGTATTACACAATAAAGCATGTGTGAAACAACTTTTGTGCTCACCTGTGGAGGTTGAAGAGCGCTCTTCGGCCGCTTTCTCCCCTGAAATGTAAAGGGCGATTGTTACCTGTGTGTTCTGGAATGACGGCTCCTTAGAGTTCAGTGTGATTGAGCCATCTCAATGTTTATGATTTATAGCTCAGTTCTATACTTAGCCAAAAGTCCTTTGGAGGAACAGAATGCATTAACTCTCAGACAGGAGCCACTCCCAAGTCAGGTGAACTCTCACCCCTCAGAAAATCTGTATTTTTTTTAACAGACATATCTCTACTGTCATTTGACAAAAGTTTTCCCACAAATTATCTTGGTCGGAAAATTGATATTTCAGTAAAGGTAGGAGTATTCAGTCGTCTTGCTTCCTGCTAAAAAGATTTCCAATGTACGATAAGGTATATTTGTGAATGTTTTGTAATGTTTCTAAGCTAATGAGGGGACGTTACCTTTCCAACTAGTTCTGTGAAATAGCATTTGAACACCCAGGTGTACTCCCAGCTCAGACTAAATCTGCACTCAGGTAACACTACCTGAGGTAATTACCCAAGACAATGGAAAATCAATGGCTTTGCAGCAAAATGTGACAATTTCTGTAAAGTCCATCTGCAGGTTGGTGTGCAGGTAAATTTAAACCTGAAATTCTGAACTGAGGCTTACAGGAGATGGGTCCGATGGTCAGGGGCTTCTCGGAGGAGACTGACCGGGCCACCCTGGATTGGCAACTCTGTGGAGTCAGAACACTTATATGTATCTATGGTGACAGAACAAACTGATTTCCTGTTTGAAGTTCTTCGGGTCACGTTTTTCTACAGGAAAAGCTGACCCTCTTACTTCAGTCCTTTAGTCTACAATATAACACATTCAGCTGTGATTACAACATAATCTTTGGCACGTGAAATTTTTCGTAATATTTCTCACTATCCCTCTGTCGCATTCAGGAGAGGATATTGTTAATAATCTTATCAGAAAAAAATTGTTTGGGATAAACCATAGTGTTTTAGAATGTCTGCTTGACAGCTGCTGTGCCTTCTGAACGCATCCCCAGAAATGTATGTGGGTATATACGATGTGCTCTGACTGGATGTGCAGTTCTAGGGAAATAAACCACGGCAGGGTGGTGTGATGCAGCCCCGAGGTGAAGCCAAGGGGCCGTTATCCACCCTGAAGTGGTTTATTTCCCTAGAACTGCACTGCCAGGAGTATTTTATTCTGCTTATACCACGGCTACTTCCCAAAGGAATAGTTTGGCAATCAAGGTTACTATTTTATTATTTTTTAACAAAATAAGATGTGTACATCCGCAGAATATAGTCCATTCATATAGTATAGCTTGACACATCCAAACTTTAAAATGTAATTATTTTAAAATGGATCCTACTATATTAGCCTACATTAAAAATACTATACAATATACATCTAGGCTTCGGCTACTGAAACTATACTGAAGTATAGAGCACATAATATGCCCACATAAATTTTGCGCCATCCTGTTGTGGTTTATTTCCATAGAACTTCACAGCCAGTCCCTTAGATATACCCTCAAACGCCGTGCTGCCTTTAAGACGCGACCAACAAAGAATGTATTCTATCAGTGGAAGAGGACGACATGACCCCCTTTCCCACCACCCAGGGTCCTGGAGAAGGGGCGTGGAACTCACCTGGGAGCAAGAGGGCCATCTGTGGTCACAAATGACCACACTGCAGTGCACGAAGAAGGGGTCATAGCTATACAAGAAGGACAGCGTGGCGGTGAAACGGCCAGGGAGAAAGGGTCTAGTCTCTTCCACCGTCACCAGCTGATGGTCAAGTGGACACCTGGTGGGGCAGGCTCCAATTATAAAATTCATGCTTATACACACACACACACACACACACACACACACAAATAGATACACACACACACACATACACGTACATTTACACGTACACATACACACACACACACACATACACATAAACACACACATACACTCGCACACAAGTACATGCACACACAAACACATACACTCTCTCTCACAAACACAAACATGGAAACACTCACACGCACAAAAATGTGAACACACACACACACACACACACCTACACACATACACATACATTCGCACACAAGCACCTACACACTAAAACACGGGGATCTACAGAGCTGATACACTTGAAACATCTGATTCTGGCAGAGAGCCAATGACATGCAACCATCTGTTCACAATGAGTCAAAAACAACAACTGCAACTGCTGCACGAGGCGGGTGCCATCCTGCGGAGGGCACCCTCCCTTTGTGGGTCACACAGCTGCCGCTGGTGACCGCAAGTCTGCTCAGGTACCGACCTTCTGTGAATCAGGGTGTAGCGGTCAGGGTCATGTGGGTCAGCAGAGTGCGTGATGTAGCAGTCTTCCAGAATGACCGCTAAGCCGTTTGAGGACGCTTCCATCACAGACACACCCACGTGCAGGGGACTGCCCAGAGGCAGGACGACCATGTCCCCATAGTACGGGTTAGTATAGTCGGCATTGCGGTAGACAGACATCTCTGCCCAGGGCTTGGGGCCTGTCCCCACCACTCCAGCCTCCTCCATGCTACCGAGAAGCCATAGAAAAAGACAGCATTAAAATCCCACTGAAAGCCACGAGCTGCAAAACAAACCACACTTCCAAAAGCTTCACAGCAAGAGCCTTGTCTTGTAAGGTGTTCTGTGAAAACGTCACCACATTTTAATTCTTACACAAACAAACTTATATACTCATAAAGCTACCATTACCATATTCATAGTTACTTTTGCTATTACTTACACATCAAGTCTGATGGGCACATCCAAGCTGACCTCAGTTTCTAGGGGGTAAGTGCAGGAAAAGGGAAATCTAGCTGGCATTCTCTTTCCCATGGTTGAGGGGTAAACGAATACAGAGTTGGAGTAAACGGCATGGGTGTCATTTGTCTGTCAGACCAAAGACAAGAGACAGCTGGGGTTAAATAATCATGCGTGTGGCATACACATGTTTGCTAGCCGTATATCGCTGGACCTCTTGGAAACACACAGGTCTCCGCCTTGACAGCTCAAACTGAAAGGCACACTTGACTCTCTCTGATATTTTTTTAAACTATATTTTACATCCTGGAGTTGGTTAAATTCATAAAAGAAACACTGACGTTGGCCTGGGAGGAGTTTATTTACAAATGTTTTAATTTCAGCCGTAAATCGAAATCTAATCTAACCAAAATCTAATTTTTTTTTAATGGCTGGGAAGGGGAAGGGGGGCATGGCCTTACCCTCATATGGGTCCCACAGCTCCCCATCCTGCGCTGAACCTGAAACCACACCATGCCGTTGCTCTCCTGGTACGCGGTGCAGTTAAAATTTATCAGGTGCGCGGATGATGCGTCCAGCCCTCCAGCCAGCAGGGCGGCTCTGTTCAGCCCCACCCTGATGAAGCTCCTCCAGCACACCAGCTCTGGGGTTGGGAATGCAGACCGGTCTGAGGGATAAAAAGGGGAACATCCGAATGAAGCGTATGCCTTCACGATAACCATGTAATCTCAGTGATCTGAATAACAGCGTATGCCTTCACGTTAACCATGTAATCTCAGTGATCTGAATAACAGCGTATGCCTTCACGATAACCATGTAATCTCAGTGATCTGAATAACAGCGTATGCCTTCACGATAACCATGTAATCTCAGTGATGTGAATAACAGCGTATGCCTTCACGATAACCATGTAATCTCAGTGATCTGAATAACAGCGTATGCCTTCACGATAACCATGTAATCTCAGTGATGTGAATAACAGCGTATGCCTTCACGATAACCATGTAATCTCAGTGATCTGAATAACAGGCTATGCCTTCACGATAACCATGTAATCTCAGTGATCTGAATAAAATGGGTCGAGAGGTGATCTGGAATGGGGAAGATTTTAGTAATTTTTAAATATTCCAAAATGTTCCATATCCCAGTTTAAACACAATGCTGCCTTTGTTTAAATTAACTTTTTAAATTAAATGAACCTTTGTTTACATTAACCAAGAAATAAACAGCAACACAAAACCATTGTCATTGTCCATTCTTTTTAACTAATTAAAACACAATGCAGATGAACACAAAACAAACAGATAAGCAAGACATAGCTAGTGAAAATGTGTTTTCAAGTGGAAGTAAATGTCATATTTTTTTCTATATCCATATAGACCATTCAAGTGTTTTGGTTCTATATTTGATTTTGGTTTTAAATGGTTTTGTTTTTGTTAAATATGTGTGACATTTTTTGAAAGGGTATAGTACCGGAGCAAACCACAGCAGCGTCTTCATGGTGACCACAGTTGTGTGACCCAAACCCAGGATGTTGACATTGGGAGAGTGAGGACTCGTTTCCTGAACAGCGGACATCATCTAGCCAGATGGGTCCACTCCCCTGCCCAAAGCGAGCACCGCCTGGTGCAGAGAGAGGTTCTCCACAGCCCACCTGCCTGCACACCACCTTTGCATCCGGAACATCCCAGTTGTCATCACACACTGTCCCCCACTGGCCCCTGTGAAAGATCTCCACTCTGCCAGCACAGCTACCATTCCCATTCACCAGTCTGACATCTGACTCTGCAGCATCTGCAGTGCATTTTAAAACATTAGTGAAAGCATCACATACTTGGGATAAACAATGGAAAACTTCATTTCACACGTGAACAGACATTCAATCAGTGTCCAGCTTTCTGTAAACTCATGATCCACAGAAAGGAGGCGGTGACAACATTTCAGTGATACAAACATGTTTCAGAAGTAATTTTGAATCTTATTAATTTTGTAATGGGAAGTTTGGATTATATGGATATAATAATATGATGTTTGGATCCATGTCCTGTTTTCATTGGCATACATTCTGGTGATCTTATTTTAACATGCTTTTAACATGCCAAAGACATGGATTAAAATGAAACAAGTTTGCTTGTAAATGATGAAGCATACATCTATTTCCCAAGAGAGTAATGTGAAATAGTGTCAGGTGACAAGATTCAGAAACAGGGTGAAGTATTTTCAGATTTTACTTTTTAAAATCCATTTTGATGTTTAATTTCAAGTTTAAAAACTGAGAAAATCAAATGACAAACATGACAGCATCAAAAGAGTAAAAATCTAAAGAAAAACATGTTGTAATTTAAAACACTGGCATTATATTTCTACCATAACACTGTTGGAATGCTTCTCAGGAGACAAGATCAAGCCTTAGTCTAGTCTATGATGTGTTACGTCCAGCACATTTCACCAACAGAGGGCAACAAACCATGTTAATCTCAAACAAAGTGTAGATGTTTTTGATGTCCGAGAAACAAAGTCTGAATGAAATCTGAGGTTTATATATGAGCAGTTTAAACATAGCTGTCCTTTTTCAGATATTTTTATTTTTTCAGAGGAAAAATGGTAATAACTGAAAAGGATTATTTTATCAATGGCATATGCTAACTATTTAGAATTCCACTAAGAATTCTATAATTATAAGGAATATATTGTTTCTTATTAATATTTCATATAATTATGTACTCATATTTCATATTATTTGTTATTAAATACTTATGTGGATTATATGGATTGCACCAATGGATTTGGCACTTTTTTGAAGATGAAACTTAAAGCAGTTTTAGAACTGTTATTACTCTTTTCAACATGTGATGTGAGGGCAAAGTCATGAGTTTAGACATTTTTTTTGCCCATAAAAATCGCACAATTATTTCATAGTGACTATTATTTAACTATTGTCAATGCTGATGACCACATTGAGATGTATTACATCTACAGAATATGGACACGTTACTCTTTTCCTGTGTTTTTAATGTTTTGGTTCTGTTTTCTTTTATGAATTGTTCTGTTTTCTGTTAAATACGTGTGACATATTTGAGAGGGTATACTACCTGAGCAAACCACAGCAGCGTCTTCATGGTGACCACAGTTGTGTGACCCAAACCCAAGATGTTGACACTGGGAGAGTGAGGACTCGTTTCCTGAACAGCGGACATCATCCAGCCAGATGGGTCCACTCCCTGCCCAAAGCGAGCACCGCCTGGTGCAGAGAGGTTCTCCACAGCCTACCTGCCTGCACACCACCTTTGCATCCGGAACATCCCAGTTGTCATCACACACTGTCCCCCACTGGCCCCTGTGAAAGATCTCCACTCTGCCAGCACAGCTACCACTTCCCATTCACCAGTCTGACGAGAGTAATGTGAAATAGTGTCAGGTGACAAGATTCAGAAACAGGGTGAAGTATTTTCAGATTTTACTTTTTAAAATCCATTTTGATGTTTAATTTCAAGTTTAAAAACTGAGAAAATCAAATGACAAACATGACAGCATCAAAAGAGTAAAAATCTAAAGAAAAACATGTTGTAATTTAAAACACTGGCATTATATTTCTACCATAACACTGTTGGAATGCTTCTCAGGAGACAAGATCAAGCCTTAGTCTAGTCTATGATGTGTTACGTCCAGCACATTTCACCAACAGAGGGCAACAAACCATGTTAATCTCAAACAAAGTGTAGATGTTTTTGATGTCCGAGAAACAAAGTCTGAATGAAATCTGAGGTTTATATATGAGCAGTTTAAACATAGCTGTCCTTTTTCAGATATTTTTATTTTTCAGAGGAAAAATGGTAATAACTGAAAAGGATTATTTTATCAATGGCATATGCTAACTATTTAGAATTCCACTAAGAATTCTATAATTATAAGGAATATATTGTTTCTTATTAATATTTCATATAATTATGTACTCATATTTCATATTATTTGTTATTAAATACTTATGTGGATTATATGGATTGCACCAATGGATTTGGCACTTTTTTGAAGATGAAACTTAAAGCAGTTTTAGAACTGTTATTACTCTTTTCAACATGTGATGTGAGGGCAAAGTCATGAGTTTAGACATTTTTTTTGCCCATAAAAATCGCACAATTATTTCATAGTGACTATTATTTAACTATTGTCAATGCTGATGACCACATTGAGATGTATTACATCTACAGAAAATGGACACGTTACTCTTTTCCTGTGTTTTTAATGTTTTTGGTTCTGTTTTCTTTTATGAATTGTTCTGTTTTCTGTTAAATACGTGTGACATATCATGAGAGGGTATACTACCTGAGCAAACCACAGCAGCGTCTTCATGGTGACCACAGTTGTGTGACCCAAACCCAAGATGTTGACACTGGGAGAGTGAGGACTCGTTTCCTGAACAGCGGACATCATCCAGCCAGATGGGTCCACTCCCCTGCCCAAAGCGAGCACCGCCTGGTGCAGAGAGAGGTTCTCCACAGCCTACCTGCCTACACACCACCTTTGCATCCGGAACATCCCAGTCGTCATCACACACTGTCCCCCACTGGCCCCTGTGAAGGATCTCCACTCTACCAGCGCAGCTACTGTTCCCATTCACCAGTCTGACCTGGCCACTGTCTATAACACACAAACAGGTGAAAAAGGTCAAAGGTTATTTCTTATTTCTACACTTTATCTTGTGGTGAGATGGATCTTCAGGTCCTCTGAGCTCTCACCTTGTCTCTCGCACCGCCAGGTGATTTTGTCCTCGCTCACACAGGTCTCATCTTCCCTGCAGGTTCCGCACACCGTGGTGTTTACATCTGAAAGAGGACAATATCAACCATCTGATTCTGGTAACATGATTCTGGTAATATTAGTATGTTTGCATACTACTGATGTGTTTTGTATGACTAGAAATTCTTTTTTCACCTATAAACAATGTGTTTTGCTGGATGGTTATAAAATACTTTTTCTTGAATTCCAGTGTCTAAGAGTATAACATCAGTTTTTCATGAATCATTTGAATCATCAAACCCCTTTATTCCAAGATTCAGCAAGCATTTGAATCTTTGGCAAAAACTCATGCAAATGCAACAAATAAAAAAAAAAAATCTACTGTTCTGTAAAAGTGCTCTAATGACATGCTTTACCTGCACAATAGGCGAAATAACAGTCACTTGTATCTACAAATTTGTAGACAAAGTAATTTCCAGGACAGGCCTTCACGTGGATTGGATTAGACTGAACTCGCAGCATCTGTGCTCCCAGTGCCCACAGACATTGCGGGTGACGATTCCGTCCGACAGTGCAGGATGAGGGGATGTGATCCACAGTGGGGCGGCGGTCCCACACATGTACTTTTCGACGCACCTCTCTGGCATCTGAACGCTGTAATCCCCAGGAACATGCGGTACCAGCCCTGCCAGTTCCTGCCGCCCCAGCCTGTATTGTCACATCTCAGGGTGTTGCCGTTGGCACTGAAGTCGGTGGCGCGCCATGAATCATTCAGCACCGAGTAGTTCTGGCAGGGGTCCAGGCACAGGTGGGTGCCGTTAAAAGACACGCAATCGTAACCAGCAGGGCACGTCACAC
Organism: Albula goreensis; assembly: GCA_022829145.1. NCBI lineage: Eukaryota > Metazoa > Chordata > Actinopteri > Albuliformes > Albulidae > Albula > Albula goreensis. The sequence continues at coordinate 3,930,270 of CM040759.1, read as the reverse complement.
CGCCACAACTGAACCGTATGGACTGCTTGTCGGAGATTGGCTTGGAGCTGGTGTCAGGTTGCCCCTTTTCAGAGCTTGTCGCAGCACTTCTCGCGGGAAGCTTCTCCTCTCTGGGCAGCAGGCAGTCATAGGACCCAGGGGTGTTCTCGCAGACCAGGGGCGGCGAGCAGATTTCCCCAGGGATCGAGCACTCATCCACATCCAAACACCCCTGCTCCGAGGACCAGCAGTAGCCAGCTTCGCAGCAGTCCTGACTGCCTTCGCATGCGGCGCGGTTGTAGCAGGCGAGGCCGTCTCCCACAAAGCCAGCCATGCACCTGCACTCTAGGGTCACACCCTGGGCAGCCGGGGACTTGTGGCATATGGCGTCCTGGTGGCACATGTTGCACATGGTGACAACCACACCTGCAAGATCAACGGAACACCTGAAATTCTCAGTCTGCGACAGAGCAAAATTGATATTGCAGTGAGTAAGCTGATGCTTTAATTCCAGGCGACTTACAGTTGGTTGGACTAACCAGGGGCTAAGCGATGAAGGGTCTTGCTCAAAGGCCCAACAGCTGCGCTAATCTAACTGTGGCTACAGCTGTATGGGGCTCAGTCAAGCTCCTGAGCCTCTGGGGCTCAAGCCGCCCCATATTACAATGCCAAAAGAATAATATATCTCACAAGTCTCAGAAACCTCACGAAATTGAGTTTCAAAAAGTCATGTCGTAATTGTGGCTGCATTTGACAACAGCGTGTTGAGCTCTGAGCGCTGAGAGAAGACACCAGTTTGAATTCATGCAGCCTAACCTGAAGCCGCCAAATGAAATTCAAATATACATGTCCAAGTATGAATTACACAGTCACAGTCTAACTGATGAGTTAGGTGCTTTTTGGCCTTAGTTTTTTCTTAAACGGAACAAGGTTCATCATTTTCTATGAAATTTTACAAGGGGGAAATACCTTTGACATAGAGTCATATAATTACATATCCTGTTGTCACCTTTACTATCTGAGCAGAATTTTGTGTTTTTTTTTTTTAAAAAATAAGTACTTTCAAAAAATAGCTCAGCAAGTTGCAAACAACAGGATAGTAATAATCTGTTTTTCTTAGTTATTATTTTACTCTTTACACAGAAAGCTCCCATATAGTAGTCTATACATTTACAGTAATGATTAGGCTAATTTACTGTCATAGATGGCTTTTATAGATTCTTAAGATTGCTTTCCTGGATAATATCCTGTCTTAATGGTTGCACTCTTTCTCTACTTCAGTGCAAACAGAAATTTTAAATTGTAAATGCTTCCTTTATTTTGAGTCATCTGCTGAAATAATGCTGATTGTTTTTTTTTATTTGACCATCCATTCATTAGATCACTAAAGCCAGTTATCTTTGCCAGGCAGAGCAAAAATACAAATCCAGAGTACAAGCAAAATATCCCAACGAAAGAACATAAAATCATACAAGTACCATAACCTGGTGCTGTATTCAAATGATTAGTCAGTCTTTTTGTATCAGCAAATAAAAAATATATTGTTTGTCTCCTTTTCAAATGATTTCTTTTTAGCTGTCCTTTGCACTTCTCTGTACACAGCCCCCTGCAGTGGATATAGACAGTCAGAGCTGCTTCTCTGTCAGTTCTGTAAGTTAAACAGTTAAACACTGAGCATGTGCATAAACCGTACCTGTGCTAGGAGCCATCACGGCCGCTAGCAGGAGGAAGAGCAACAGGACTCCCAAAGTCATCGTTCAAGGTTTTTCTGCCAGCTGCAGCGACCATGCAAGATCTCTCAAAAGACAAAAAAAGGACAAATGCAGCTGCAAAAGAAAGGAACTACAATTTGTACATTTTGCTTTAATGTTGTCTAGAATTCGAGAATAATTAAAATAAATACTGTAATTTATCATTATTTATTCTCTCACAATTTGAATTAATACATTATAGCGTAAACTGTTACCCACTTACTACTTACCTGTTGCAGACGGTGATCTCTTCTCCCCGAATCTTAGGTTTATATATCCACTGCAGTGGCTGCAAAGACATTGGACCATTGATTAAGTGTGATGAGGTTTGTGTGAACCGCAGGAGAGCAAGCCAACCTATAAAATGATTGACCCACACAAGTGATAGTGTTATCTACACATTTTTATCCTGCCCACATTAAATTTCAAGTGGACATCAATCTAAGCCATAAAGAATTCAAATATTTTCCATTAATATTATGAAAAAAATTATAAGGAAGAAGAATTGCGTCAGAGAGTGTTTGGGATTGCAACATTGAAAGAGACTCCTGAGGTACTGGGAATCCACAACCTGTAAACCCAAAGTCAAATCTGCTACAGTCTATCATTCTGCTGAACGAAAAGTCAAACCTGCTACAGTCTATCATTCTGCTGAACCCAAAGTCAAACCTGCTACAGTCTATCATTCTGCTGAACCCAAAGTCAAATCTGCTACAGTCTATCATTCTGCTGAACCCAAAGTCAAACCTGCTACAGTCTATCATTCTGCTGAACCCAAAGTCAAACCTGCTACAGTCTATCATTCTGCTGAACCCAAAGTCAAACCTGCTACAGTCTATCATTCTGCTGAACCAAAAGTTAAGATTGTAATGCTATCTTCAATTCAAAGTTTCAAAAGCGAAATAATGGCTATGCTGTGCCATTAACGCCCACAAAAGGTCAGATGAAAATTGGGTCAATAAAAAAATAAAATTTAAATACGTGGGTGGTGAAGGGCTGATGAAAATGAAGCTGTATTGCATTAATACTAGCGTTGCATCAGTATTGGCAAATAGCTGTGTTATACTCAGAAAAGATATGCAGGGATTTTTTCTTAATTTCTCTTGTAAAAAAAAAAGAGCACGGTGTCCCCAAACTTTTGACGAGCAGCATACATGAAAATGGAGGAATGACTGTGACACATGATAACACTCCACAATGATCACCTGGTTCCCACCTGTACTGTGTGAAATACACAACATTTTAATCTCTTCCGGTCTTCCCATTTAAAGAAAAATGGTTTGGTTTTCTAAATGATAGAGGCATGCATTAATGTTTTGATCTTCATTGCTTTTAGTATCTCTGGTTAGCACCTCCCGTAATTATAAAGTGTGTGTAATTTTCAGATTTTTATTTGAATATCTGAACTGATTATGGCAGAATTTACTGATTAGAATGAAAACCTACAGACACATAACCCTCCATGGCACTGAACTCTAGACCTTTCATCTGCATGACGTGAGATAAATTTTAAGTATGTACACAAAAAGCAACCTTCAGATTTTGATAAGCATTTATACCATGGCAGTATTTAATAGCCTGTTGCAACAGTGCACAGGAGCAAAATAATATGAGGCAGGTTCAAACTAGATTTACAACAAAGCAGGGAACTGTTATCGATCAAATAATCACATTAGATACACACATTTCCTCAATTGAGACTGAGGTCATATCACTGTAAATTATACTAATGTTGCACTTCTTATCTAATTGTGGCACTTTAATCTTTTTATAATTCCATTCATGTTTTATGACTGAAAACTGTGTAAGAGGAGACCTGCAAAACCTCAGTATCATTAGTTTCACCTCTGGATAAAAGAAAGTACAAAAGTGGGAAACAATGTTACAGCACCCATGGGTGCTAACGATATGACATCAGACATGCCCTCCAAGATTAGGGATAACATAATAGAAGCAAAAAGTACGTTTTTGCTGTACTCACAGGTATACCATGCAATAAGTGTTCTGGTTCCTGATTTTTTGCTACTAATTCACACTAAGGTATATAAACATGTACACATAAAGCACTCTGATTCTGTTCACATCTAACTGCTAGTCACTGTGTGTTAGATTGCTTTCTGCATGATTACATGTTGGTCTTGGAGCCCTAAGCACTGAGTGGTCATTTTATCCATGACGACACTAACTGGACTTCTCCTGGCTAAATACAACTGCGACGGACAAAGCTAACTCTTTGTATTGTTTTGCTCCTTTCGCATGGCAAAGGTCTTGCTCCATGGCAAGCTCTAAGACATTTTATTTTCTTGTTCGTTACAATTCTGCTGGCAATAATTGAAACTGTTTTCAAATAAGTGACATTTATTATAACACTTCAGGAACCTTCAGACAACATGAATGTGTTTGGAAGGAGTTTATTGTGAAGCAGCAAGTTGTATATTGGTACGGACATTGATCTTTGGCTTGGAGTCCAGGGGGGCAGCATCATGCCTCACTATTTGTAGGATGAAGTGAACCCCCACTTGACTGTTAGAAGAGAGGGAGAAAAAACAGAAGAAAAGGAAGTAGACTTGAAGGTGGAGATAGGAAGGGGGAGGGATGCTGGAAGCAGAAAGCGTTATGGGAGGGAAGGTACGTGGCAAATTAATACCTGCGTATACAACCAGATTGGACGGATACTGGTGTTTGAGTGAAAGATTGTCTGAAGGTTGCCTTTCTTGAAATTTGTTAGTAACAAACTACAATAGTTGCAACTCAGTTCTGACCAGTATAAGATATTTTCCTACTAACAACATTCAAAATGTTACTAGGGACAACAGGACTCTAACTAGCAAGCTTTCAATTTGTAATTGTGACAAGCAAAACAGAATTAATGCTTTTCAAATAATTTTAGTTCTTGCTGGTGAGAATGATCAATAGGGAATTATGGAACAGGTTTTTGGGTTCATTTGATTTTTTTTTTTTTTTTTAATATTTGTCAGCCAGGTTAATATCCAGGAGTCCCCAAAGTTCTGGTTTTAGAAGCACAATGCAGGCCTTTCAAAGCTTGAGTGACATCACAAATGCAAAAAGATGAAAACTGTGTTTTTATTTATTTATTTACTTCACATCCTTATAATTTTCCTCTTTGTGACATCACAGTCAGGGTGCCACATCCAAACAATTTTGGTAAAGGTTCCAAACCAACCCAATTAAGTCAATCAGTCAAACACTCTGGCAGTCCAGTCCTTCTTCAGGAAACCGTGGCGATGTGAGCAGCTCATCATATTATGTTAACAGCTCAATGAAACCTGATATACTGACAGTTAAATGAAAGCCAGGTTTCAGGGTGAGGGTTGTGAAACACCACTCTAAAGTCTTTAATGAGAGTTAAGAGTACTTTTAATATTCAATACAGGTCAAGGATTAAGTCTTGCAAAACAGTAGAATGTACTATCAGCTATTTACAGTTTTATTGATTCTTCTCACCTGTATGGGCTAACTGTCACTCATGGCTTGTAGCGATGCGGTTTCTTGCCAACAAATGCTTTTGTACCATTGTTCTAAAAAGACAGCAACTTATGCTGAAAAGGTTTATTTTTCATTTTTTATAGAATTGCTAAACAAGTCTAAAAAATAAATTATAGGTGCATTGTATGATTTCTCTTTTGGCATCTTTTTTGTGTGCATATGTGTGATCTGGTTTCATGACAAGTAGTGGTTTTGTTGTATGAAGCTAGATAAAGACTGGGCAAGACTGAAACGTTATGCAACTTAAGCTGAACAAGCATGTGTGTGTGTGTGTGTGTGTGTGTGTGTGTGTTTGTGGAATGTGTGAGTGTGTGAGTGTGTGTGTGCGTGCATATGTGTGTGTGCGCACACAAGTGTGTTTGTGCTAGAAGTCAACTCATCACATGGGCAAAGGTAGATTCACAAATGATTAAGAGGAATATCAAGTATTTAGCTGCAATCTGTACAAGTCCTGGAACTGGGTGACACCTTAATGTACAACCACATAAGGAAGTTATAACAGTTATATATTGAAGCACACATACTGTAAAATTCTTCATCATATTTCTGTAATGGAAAATGATAAATGGAATTTTAGTATGAGAAAGAATGAGATAGGAATGAAATTAATTCTGTAGATACTGAATTCATTTCTCTCGCAAAGTAATGTAAACATAATGTAAACACAAACTGTAATGTAAACACAAACTTATGTGTGAACTACGTGCAGCTGTGCACCTCCAGGCTGTTTTGGTTCAGAAGTGCAGAAACAAAAGAGGTTAGGTTGGATAATGTGAACAAACCTGAATCAAAAAAGGGGATTTTGTTTTTACTTTTTAATCTCTCTGACCTATGGCACATTCGCATTTCATGAAACCTCTTGTTCACGTTCAAAAATGTACTGGCACCTGTAAACATTCATCATACTTTTTGTGTATTTACCATGTGTTTAACCTTCCTCTTATTGATTTTTAAAAATTTTATCTTGAGAGATAAGAACGGGCACCAACCTATTTAACTTTCCACTCATTTGCAGACCTTCTCCCTTCGGTAACACCATCCTGTCGCCGTCATCCTGCTCCAAGAACCTCGGAGTGGTGTTTGACAACAAGCTGACCCTCTCCGCGAACATCGCAGCGGTGAGTCGGGTGTGCAAATTTTTCCTGTATAACGTCAGGAGAATCTGCCCCTTTCTCACCACCTACTCCACACAGCTGCTAGTCCAAGCAACGGTACTCTCCCGCTTGGACTACTGCAACACCCTCCAGAACAGCAGATAGTCTGCCCACCTTCAAGCGCAGACTGAACACTCACCTCTTCAGGATGCACCTCTTTCCCTTCCTCCCTAGCTCTCCTACTTAGCCATAGTTTTTGCTTGGAGATACCTTCAGAGTTATTTTTTACTACTAATTGTTGTATCAGAGTTACTGTTTATTACTAATTGTTTCTTATATTCCTCTTCAACAGGTCATCCATAGGGTTCAGTCCTTTCTAACCCTACTGGCACTTGAGACTTGTACCCTTCACTAGCACTTTGATAACCTTTTCCCCAAAGAAATGCACTTTGTGCAAGTCACTCTGGATAACAGCATCTGCCAAATGCCTGTAATGTAATGTAATAGTTTTCAAATCCTAAAGAGGTTCCAAATGTTCTACGGGCGCTTTTTGGATGCAGTGATTGCAGCGTAAGGAGGATGCAACAGTTATTGAAACTAAGAGGTTCATATGTTTATACACTTGTGCATTGGTTGTTTCAAAACTTCCATTAATGAATAAATGAAATACGTATATAACTTAAATTAAAAACTGTATGCTCACGCAAGTTCCTACATGTGATATTTGGTTTTTGGTTAAGGGCTGATAACACTCAATGTCAAACTCTGATAACACTCAATGTCAAATTATCAGATCAATGTCAAACTATCACAAAATGCCTAAACAGACCATTAAAATACCTTTTTACAATGCTTTTATAAAAGCTAACTTATCACTAATCAAAACAGGGTGCTGAGCATTTAAATGTGTTACAAGTCAGCTCATGTCACGCAAGGGTTACATTCATAAATGATTTATGGAGTTAAGGATTAAACCGGAATTTGGAAAGAATTGCCATTGGAGCACAGCAAAGTTTGGTAATGATAACTTTTTAGATACAGTAGCTCTATCATAAGCTGCCATTGTTAATTGCTGTGGCTATATAAACCCAAAGAGCTCAGAGAGCGGTCAGATCATATTGGTGATTGACTGGTAAGTACATATATTAACCCTTATCCTTGCATTACAAATGAGAGTAATTGGCAAGAAAATATTTTACCTTTTAAAATGGAATTCAGTTTTTTTAATTCAATGAAATACTATACACTTGTTATGAAGCTCTTTGTTGCTGTCATTAATTATGTCGCTGCATTTTTGCATGGTCACTGGAGATTTCTCATTTCTCCTGAAGAACGATGATTTCAGGAGCCGTGCTGCTACTGGTTTCAATATGGCCCATCACGGCCGTTGACATAGGTAAAGTGTTGTGTTCCGGTACTGTTTCTGTATAATTGCTCTGCGCATGAGCACTGACAAGCTTCAACAGCCACAGGGTCTCGCTGTCTGAGTCACACTGTTGAACGCGTGACGCGTCATGATAACGTGCCAGAAAAACTGATACGAATTCCTGGACGCAGGTATTGTGTCATTGACTCCAGCATATTCCTCTGTAGCTTCTTCACGCGGGCATTCATTTAAATGGAACTTTTGGTTCCTTCCTTTCTCGTGAGGCTTGTAAGTGTGAATGTTGTAACAGTTGTAAGAACTTGTGCAACACTGACGAGCTACTCTTTTTCCGGATATAATTTGTTACACTTACGAACGTAAAGAAATAGATTTTACAAGACTCAATATTCTTCAGCTCCGAATCGAACTTGTATAATGATGATGATGATGATGATGATGATGATGATGATGATAATAATAATAATAATAATAATCCATATCCCTGATATTAAATGTTCTATTTCTCAAATTTCAACATCATTTTAAGAATATTTCAGGTGCGATTTTAAACATTTCACAGTCATTAGTAAATTCTAAATATTGTTCACTTCTATTTAAAGAGTGGTCTTACTTTTACAAGAAATGGCAGGAAATAAATTGCAAAATAAAACTCAGGGAAATAAGAAATTATACAAATAATATAATAATGTATTCCATTTTATTATATCTTGTAGACAATGGCCAGATCAGACTGGTGAATGGAGGCAATCACTGCGCTGGTAGAGTGGAGATCTTTTTCAATGGCCAGTGGGGGACAGTGTGTGATGATGGCTGGGACATGAATGACGCAGAGGTGGTGTGCAGGCAGGTGGGCTGTGGAGCTGCTCTCTCTGCTCTAAGCAGTGCTCATTTTGGGCAGGGGAGTGGACCCATCTGGCTGGATGACCTTGGGTGTTCAGGCAGTGAGTCCTCACTCTCCCAGTGCCCACACAGTGGGCTTGGGTCACACAACTGCAATCACGGTGAAGATGCTGGTGTAATTTGTTCAGGTAAGAAGACATTTTTCGGTGTGTTGCTTGCTTGCTTTTTCTTTTCTTTTTATTTATATATTTATTGTTTAAAAAAAGGAAACACAAGTACATAAATCACAATACAAAAAAGAGAAAAGAAAAAAAAACATCTTTCAATTATTCTCCATCCCGCATCTCCAGTCCTCTTGATCAAACAGCTATTATTATTACCGATTATTACCAATAAATATTACTTGCTTGCTCTTTAGTCCAAGTCCTTGACCTGGTGTGCTTGAGGAACTTCATGAGGGTGGGGCTGAACAGCGCCGCCCTGCTGGCTGGAGGGCTGGACGCATCATCCGCTCACCTGGCAAATTTAAACTGCACCGCGGACCAGGAGAGCAACGGCACGGTGTGGTTTCAGGTTCTGCCCAGGGAGGGGAGCTGTGGGACCCAGCTGAGGGTAAGGCCACACCCACACACCCCCTCCCCAGAAATGATCAAAGTAGCAGCTGCAGTGGGAAATAAATGAGGGCATGAATCAGAGGTGTCACTTCCTCCTCTGGTCACTTGGTGGCGCTGTAAGAACAGGTTCGCAGTACTGGTGCCATCGGGTCCTGCAGTGCATCAGAGTGGGAACTGTCCAGCTCAGCCTGTTTCTCCTTATACTGAGCAGCTCAATCACTGCAATGTGCTCCATCAACCTGCGAAGCCTGCAGAAAAAAATGCATTTGCATTCTGTGCGGTCAGTTACCGTCTCACTCTGCAGTCCACCCAGGTGAGGCTGCCGGTGGAGCAGACACAGACCAGGTGCATAGTAGACATGTACCTGAGAATGAGGAGATTTACTCTAATAATGTCTAACATGATTGTTTTCATTCCACTCATCTTAACTACATGTTTTATGTGGTCTGACAGACAAATGACACCTACGCCATTTACTCCAATGCTGTGGATCCTTCTCCACTCCACAAAGCTTTCCATACTCCTGTGTGTACTCCCTGGAAACTGAGACCAGCCTGGATATGGCCATCAGACCCGAACTGTGAGAAAATAATAATAATGATAATAATAAATATAGACATGTCCAAGCCAGAGGTTAAGAGCCAATGGCAAATGGAGATCATTTTTTACTGATTGGAAGTTTATGTCTTAAGAATCACATTTATTGTCAAAAAGTTGAAAACTTATAGACGTTTTGTTTTTTAAAACGCCACCATTCAGACAAATGTTCATATAGATTGCTCTTTGACACATCTTAGCATCCTACATGTTTTAATGGTGACTAAAATTTGATTCTGACATAGACAAACACCTTGTTCTTGTAAGTATCAATAGTTGCCTTGACCAACATGGAGCCTGCAAAGTTTCAAGTTGATTGGACAATGGGTTTCAGAGTTATGAACAATGCTATGGATGGTATTTATTTACAAGCCTGTAGGAGGAATGATGATTGGATCCTGATCTCCACTTCCCGCAAATTTCAATTGGGTGGAGCAGGCAAAGAAAATCAAAAATCCATCCGATTTTGTCATTCTAAAGATCATCTGTACCAAGTTTGGGGAAGATTGGACAAATTTTGTGGCCTGTGAAAAATTTTTTAAACTTTTGGATAAAATTCAAAATGGCGGAAAATCTACTCTGAGCATCAACCAAGAGGCTTTTTGTTCCTGAGCCAGGAGTCAGAGGAAAAAGAATTTTGCCCAAACGGTTCAAGAGAGGTCAAAACCGTTGAGGCTCTCTAACATGTGGCCAATCGGGCTAATTTTTATAAAAGTGGGTGGATATAGGAATCAACCAAGTGTGGTATAACTGATGCAAACACTTTTAGGGAAGAAAAAAATAATAAAAAAAAAAATCTGAACAAATACAATAGGGTTCAGTGGACCCCTAATAATGTAATATCAGTCACAGAAAAAAGGCAAATATCAGGTGAATCCTCCCAAAGTGTGAATCACATTGTGTTTTATGATTTACTTTATTTATCGTTTTAAATAATGAAATATTGCCTTTTCTCTAACTTAATGATGGTTTCAGGTAAATTATTTTGACTTAGCTTTAACAACCCTGTATTATATGTGCCAGAAATATAAGAGAAGTGCAAAGTGAGGGCACACTGAGGGGTTGTTCTTTCTACCTTTTTTAGACTGATTATTTGTTGATTGAACTCCACTGCATAAACCTGATTTCTCACAGAACATGAATCATGTCATAGGTTGAGGGTTTTGTTGTCTGCCTCAGGAAAATGTGCATACTCGTTTCACATGAAATTTAAGTGGATTTTTATTGCTCCCTTTTTCTGTGGTTACTCTGCAGGAGTGTGGAGGCTGGAGTGGTCGGGACTGGCCCCAAGGCCAGAGCTTCCATGTCGCTCTACCGCAATGCCAACTACACTGATCCATACTCTGCGGGCCTCATTGTCCTGCCCCTGGGCACTGCCCTGCATGTGGGCGTGTCTGTGATGGAAGCAGAAGTGAACGGATTTGCGGTCATTCTGGAAGAATGCTACGCCACGCCCTCTGCTGACTCAGATGACCCTGAGCGCTTCTTCCTGATTCAGAACAGGTCAGTACCCGGGCAGACCTGGCGGTCACCAGCAGCAGTTCTGTCTTTCCAATCCAGCACCAACTTCCTCTGTGCTTTTCCCCTAGGTGTCCAAGCGACCGTCGCCTGGTAAGAGTGGAAGAGAGCGGGCCCTCCCTCCCTGGCCGTTTCACCGCCACTCTCTCCTTGTTCACCGGCAACTACGACAACTTCTTCCTGCACTGCAGTGTGAGCATGTGCGAGCCCAGACAGCCCTCTTGCTCCCAGGTGAGTTCGCTGTTCCTCCCCACAAGGAGAAAATGCTTGTTTTAGGTGTTCTGGTACGAGTGTGCCAAACGCCCTTCCTGGAGGACTGGTTTGTATGCTGAATTTGCACATTATTCTGGCTTAATTTAATAAACAGAGCAATACATGTATACAGTCAACTTTCGTGAATTGAATTAAGACGGAGAATGAAAAAGAGAACAAGCATTATTGGCAATAACCTGAAGAATGTGAACCGGGGAACTTCAAACAGGAATTCAGTTTTTACACTGTACTTTATTCATGTGGTTGTTCTGTCTCTACAGAGATGCCTGACCAGGGTGGCCCGGTCCGTCTCCTACAAGAAGCCCCTGACCATCGGACCCATCTCCTGTAAGCCCCAGCTCAGAATTTCAGGTTTAATTTTATGACATGAGTGTAGAAGTTGTCTGACCTGGGGAATAAAAATCTGTGTGTGGTGTGACACCAATAACGGTGTAACAGCATGATGAGATGGCACGGACATAAATAAACCAGAGACTGGCGGTACTAAAGTGCCCAACAGTATATTTCAAAAACTGAAATGACAAAACACACTGGACATCAACAAACCTAAATGCTGAAAAGGAATAGCACTGGTCTTTGTGAGAACATTAAAAAAAAAAAAAAAAATTACGGTGAAAAATGTGTCAATTAAGCAGCCATCTGGATTTTATCCTTTGGGCCTTCCCTAAGCTCCATGACTCAGCTTGAATCTGATAGAAAACCAAAAGAGACATGTGTGCATTCCACATTAGAGAACTCCTCTTTCTTCCCAAGAAAGGAGTAGGAGCCACCTGCTTTTAATTGCGTGGATAATGCTCATGGTCAACAGAAGCCTACAGCATCCTCCCACCTCTCTTCAGTTGTTCTGTTTCCTGATTGGATGGAATCCTCCTTCTGCTGCTCTCCCAGATGCTGACGGAGCAGCAGCAGAAGTTGTTGGGCCGCCGCTGTCCGTGGTGCTGAACAGCAGGCCCAGCAGCTGGTTTGTGTAGCCAATGCCTGGTGTGGGAGGGGCTCCACAAAGCAGCGCCCCTTCCCCCCACCACACTGATTAAACCTAATGTAATAAAGTGTTTGTGTTTATCATAGTATGTGTCTGAGTTACAGTGACTGGGTCATGTTTGCCCCTGGGTTAGCATTACTTAAATATCTCTTTGGGTTAGAGTTTATTGATTAAGGATCATTATTCTGGAGTAATAATTTGATGGATATTTCAAGGTTTTTGGCTTCAGGGAATCATTCCACTCATGGCTGAGACTTTCTTTCAATTCTTGTTTTTGACATGAAAATAGAAACATTTGATCAGTTGACTGATCTATCCATATATTTGTTTCTACACTTTGGAAGAGATTGTGTCCTGTTTGGGAATCAGTCTTCTTTAGGGCAGAGTAAACTGCTGAGAAAATAGCAGCACATCTCAAATGCTCACTCTAGACTCTTGCGTTCATTCCAGAACACACAGGTAACCATCACCTTTTACTTTTCAGGGGAGAAGGCAGCCGAATAGGACTCCCCAGCATCCACAGGTGAGTGAAACACTGAAACTCTGATCTCACTCACCCTCTCTATGACATTAGTAGTCTTTTGTACTATGATTTTGCTGTTAGGCATGGCACTCTTGACCGGAGGCCATACAGAAAGATCACACAACAGGAAAGAGTCTGTGGCCATAGTTACTGTAGAGCTCAGTTCTTGGAAGGCTGATCTGTATGGTGGTTGTTGTTGTTGTTGTTCCAAACATTTATTCTTGTCTAGTTTTACAAACTGCTTTACATTCTACTGCTGCTTCACTCCTGCTGCTGACTAAAGTACAATGTTTTCACTGAGGACAAATGTGCAGTTTAATAAATGTTAGTAAATAAATGATTGGACAAGCTAAATGGATTTGGACAGAGGTTAGTACTCAATCCAAAAGCAGACCAGCCCTTGTAGAATAAAGATGGACTGAAGCAATCAAGCACTTGGCTTGATTTCAGAAAGATCCTGTCCCAGGTAAGAATCCTGTGGGAGGGAATACAACATTGGGTACAAGTGTTTTACTTGCTCAGTTGCAGATGGTCTTCATCTCTGAAAATATATAAGTTGTATAATTTTGTCATTTCTATCATTTGTAACCGATAAGGACATTCGTTGATTAAATTAGTATTGTCACCCTACATTATCTGCTGTGCAGTTGAATAGGTGCACCCAAATAGTGATGAGTTAATACAGAAAGTCTGTCTCTGCTTTCTCATTTCAGGAGTGTCAAATGCATTGGTCCACACGCTCACCTGACCCTGGGACTGGTCATTTGATCTTTCTCTGTACTTGTTTTGATTGGTCACACATCTCTCACGTGTCTGGATTTAGGCAGGTTCTGTTGGTTACAGCAAACTGTTAGAGAGAAGCTGATATTTTACACATGCAGCATATGCAGCATTTGACCCTATTTATGTTACATTATGTTAGAAATTTCACTTGAGTTGCTGCAGTTCATTACTGTGGATGTGTTCATGATACTCAAGCTTCCAATCAGAAACCACAATACAAATCAGCCTGCTGGACTTTTTTAAAATAAATTTGTTATACGATAAATCATTATTTCACCGTATTTACCTGTATATTTTTTATTTTATTGTAATGATAATAATCATAATTATAAAATCCCTACAGTGTTTTATTCACTTCTACACTGAAAACTGATTAATGTTCACAATTTGCAAATAAAAGTAACAGTGGCTAAAACACCAGGATTTCACTTTTTCCTCTCTGGGACAGTCTTTGGTCTGAGACAAAGACCAGCCTGTTATATCAAAACAAAAGGTCCAATGTTGAAGAAGGAGAAGAAGAAGTCATGTCATTTCTAATAAGACAATGCAACTACTGTGTAACTGCAATAAACCTGCTTTGAGGAGAATGAACATGCATAACTATACCAAAATTGTGAATTGGGCTGGACAAGTTTTTCCTCTTACTTGGCTAACAGTCATGGATGCATATTTACTACTTATTTTACATCAGAATTTTTTTTACATCTTTTTGAGTTACTTCCTCTTATGCTCCTCACCTTTCAGGACTTTGGGAAAACTCCATGACTTTCTTTCTTAGCAGTCCAGTTATACCATTTACTGCCAGCAGTAGGTGCCAAAGGTTAGACAAATTGAGTCTTTAAAAATATGATTCTGAAAAGATTAATCAAAACTCCTCTTTGCTTAGAGATTTAAGGGCTATTTTTGATATTTTTAAATACATTATTTAACCAACAATTTGAGAAAAGCATTGCATTTGCAAGTGTCGCGGAGCTGGCTGTTGCCTCGGACAATAGCATAGGATTTTTCTTAAACCATCAGAGCCAATTTTTAAAAAAGGGGTTTATTTGATGTTAAGCTTGGCAATACCTATATACTTAATTTCATGTAACCGGTTACAAATTCATTTCACAATCATTTAAAAACATTTCTTTAGAAAGGCTACAAACATTTTTATGCCATTTCCAAGCCGTTTCCCCTCTGCCATGGGCTTCCCCTCCACTGGTCTTCCTGGGTAGTTCCTCCCCAATTCCTGTGGTCCCTCTTGCATGGCAACAGCAACAGTTCTCCCCCCGGCTCACATCAGCAACAAGGACTCCGAACTGTTCCCCTCTTTGGGCTCCGACTGCACCACCAATATCAGAGGCCACCACAGTCCAACACATTCACCTGCTCTGTCCTTTTATCCCAATCTCTTTCAAAGGGCCATCACTCCCCCATCAGTGGCTGGCTTGTCTATTCCATTGGCCAAACTACAGGAAGGTCTCAGTCCTTTTTGCTTTTGTTTAACTCCAAGCTTCATTGTGCTCTGGTAAAAACCCTTCCAAACTGCAAAACATAATGTGGGTCACCACCAAAAACCTAGTGGTGTGATCCCACTCTGACACCAAATGTCACAAAGCTGGCCATTGCCTCGGACAATACCATAGAGTTTCTCTTAAACCATCAGAGCCAATATATATTAAAAAAGGAGGTTTACTTAATATTAAGCTTGACAATACCTATACACTTAAGTTCACTTAAGTTCACTTAAGTTCACTTATGCCATTTTACAAATGGTTGCCAAAAACCCCTCCCCCTGAGACAGCACACCTGTCATTCAGTATGCCCACAATGACTCACATGTTAACATTCCATTCAATCAATCAGCTTCAGGTAAGACACAAGGCTGGCAACTGATCATGCTCTCAAATTGACAAAAAAAATGCACCTGGCACACATGTAACAAGCAAAAATCCACAACCATTTCAACAGTGAACAAACCTGTTCATCTCTTCAAAACTGGGGCAGAATCACAGACTGCAATTTCAGCCATGGATAGCAGCAACACTATAGGCTAATGTTTATTGCTCAGTCCATAAGAAGTACAGCAATCCTGGAACTGTTTTTTATGTTAGTCCGGTGACATTACGTGAATTTGCATTTCAGAAGGAGCGGAGCCACTCCAGACAAATAATTATGTGTAGTTATTTTTCAGGATTTGATTTTTTTATTCTTCAGCTCTAGAATGTTTAACTTTAGACAAACATTTATTAATTAGTAAGATGAAAGAGAATGTAAGTAATATTGACTGGGTGTATAGATGCATATACAGTGGGTACGGAAAGTATTCAGACCCCTTTAAATTTTTCACTCTTTGTTTCATCTTTGTTTCATTGCAGCCATTTGCTATGACCCTAAGCACACAGCTAAAATAGCAAAGGAGTGGCTTCAGAACAACTCTGTGACCATTCTTGACTGGCCCAACCAGAGCCCTGACCTAAACCCAATTGAGCATCTCTGGAGAGACCTGAAAATGGCTATCCACCAACGTTCACCATCCAACCTGACAGAACTGGAGAGGATCTGCAAGGAAGAATGGCAGAGGATCCCCAAATCCAGGTGTGAAAAACTTGTTGCATCATTCCCAAGAAGACTCATGGCTGTACTAGCTCAAAAGGTTGCTTCTACTCTATACTGAGCAAAGGGTCTGAATACTTATGACCATGTGATATTTCAGTTTTTCTTTTTTAATAAATTTGCAAAAATTTCTACATTTCTCTTCTTTTCTGTCAAGATGGGGTGCTGAGTGTACATTAATGAGAAAAAAAATGAACTTTTTTGATTTTAGCAAATGGCTGCAATGAAACAAAGAGTGAAAAATTTAAAGGGGTCTGAATACTTTCCGTACCCACTGTATGTATTTATATAAAATATAGAAGTTAATGTCTTCTACTTCTGCTTTATGTAGAAATAAACTAAATGGATAAATTAAAATCATATAAATGACTTTGAGACAGTCATGTCTGGGGCGGCTGAGGCTTTCCTAGAAGGCTGCGCTGCCAGCTCTCCCTTCTGCTTAGTTTTCACAGACGAGCTGAACACACAAGACAAAACAGCGGAAACCTGTCAAGGAAACTGATACATCAGGTGCAAGTAGCTCTCTGTGGCACGCACACGTGCACACGCGCGTGCACACACACAAACACACAAAAACATTTACGCACGCACGCACGCACGCACGCACGCACGCACGCACACACACACCTAATGATGGAGTTTTCTACTGTCCTCTTCAGTCAGTCTAACCAGTGATACCAACTATATATTATGTAAGAGTATGTAGAAACTACATACATTCAAAACCCCAAACATCATCATGCAATGTCTGTTTTAAAGCACAGCATGAAGAGAACTCATATAGATTCTGTAAGCAGGAACATCCTGTAGCTATATTCTGAGGTGTGTTCAAATTCTGCAAACTGAGGCAAACGTTCCAGGTACACTTTTTGTGTAAACATTCCAAATTGTTCGACTCAAACTGTAAGGATCGATAACGATGGCATGCAAAAAAGAGGCTTTCAGGAAAAGTACCAACGTAACTGAGAGTTAAATAAATGAAATTCATTTTTTCATGGATTTAATTTATTATTATTTTTGCTTTCATTCATTATTACAAATGTATTAAACATATCGCATTTACATACTTAAGCCTTTTCTTCATTGTATTCTTTTAGCAACATGATTTCACAGTGCAGTTGTGGGGTATTATGTGTAAATCACTAAAGAAACATTTTAGATTAGGTCTTTCAGGCAAGAAAGTGTGGGAAAAGTGAGGGTGTGTGAATAATGACTGAATGTCATGTACTCTCCAGTGTGATATATGACAGGTTTTTCCAGGTAACTAACTCTGGATCAGAGCCAGTGTCTGCAGGTAAGGGTTAGCCTGCATGCTTGCCTTGCTCATATTGAAGGTTAGGATTGAAGTGGTTGAGTTTGTTTGAGTTCATTGCACACAAAAAAAAAGAAAAAACATCTAGAGCACTATTATGCTTTAGTGGCACTATAGCCCATTATTTAGAGGCTAAATCATGATACTCAATCTTGGTTTTGGCCAGTGAGGGGCATAAAAGCCAGCAAGGCCTTCTCTGCTGGTCTAAACATCATCAGAATATAAATGTAATTTTTTAATATTTTTTCCACAAATGTTTTAAATCATTCCCCATAGTCTGTACTCGTCATTTCATAGTGCTCCTCTTGATTGCATTGCTTCCAGCCTCAGGTCGAGACTTGGAGGGCTGGTCTTTTTGTTAGAGCTTTTATCCAATCATGTTTCAGCATATCGTGTGTTGCTAGGGTCCAAGAAATCTGCCCTTAGGCCTTCAGAATCAACAGTTTGGGTGCCTGTAGCTTAAAGTGAGCAGAAACAAAACTGTGGCATTAACCAATCAGATTTCAGTTGGCAACACCTGGGCCAGTCAGCACATGCACGTCTTTTGATTGGATACGCACTAATGAGAGGCAGCGCTATGCAGAGCTAGCAAACTGAACCTGATGACCCTGTCACTACCTGAAGGAGCAACTTTGTGCACATCTACAAGCTGTTTTTTTCAACCCACAATGGCTGACGGAGGAGAAAAGATCAATTTGGTCGCAGATATATTTAAGACATTTTCAAGACGGAGTTTTAAAGAAAAGCTAGAAATCGTAAGAAGAGAGCGGCTAACCCTGATGCTAGCAAGCCTGTCACAGCTGGTAAAAGGGTACATAGGAGGAGAAGATCCAGTCCTCTGCCCCTCACCTGACCCCTAAGAATTGCCACCTCCATGGGTATTGTGGGAATGGTAGTTTCCTAAAACAAGATGGCAGTGCTCGCATTTGTATTTATATCATTATTGTCGCTGTTTTTATTTTACTGCTGAGTAAATGGAGCTTGCTCTGGGGTGTCTCAGTGGTTTGAAACATCATTTATCAGTAACTGATATGGATGAAAGTGATATGTGGATCTGACCCAAAAATTCATTCCACATTAATTGAGTTTTCAAAGCTGTTAATTCCCAGAAATGTGTTCAATCATAACATGCATTCTTTGAGTCACATGAAATACCTTAGTTGGCCTGGCTCCCACATCTATGGTAGATCAGGTTTGCCAAGTTACGAGGTGTGTCCACCCTCAAACACAAGAAGAAAAAGATTTAAAAAATGTTTTAAGAAAGACATGTTTGTCATACACTGTATTTCCAACACCAGTCCTTTGGTGGGCAGAGATACTCTAAACAGTCAATAAAATTAGTGCATTGTTGCAATATTAAAACAAAACAAATATTGGAAACATTTGAAATATCAAATATTACATTTGTTTTTTAAATTTGTCCTATCAGTTTCTGAGAATGCTAATATGACATTGACGGTGTCAATGGAGGTGTACCAGCCCAGCGGCACAATCAAAACATGAGATAAAATCACTGGCTGTGAGGTTAGATGAAGGCGGAGGAGGGCGTGGGTTGAGTAGAGAGGAGAATAGCTTGTGTGGCTCATCTGTGATTTAACCTTTATTTATCCTTTAACTTTTGGTACACCCCAATATTCATACGAGTATTAACCTTTAACATTCTGAACTGCTGTAGCTGCATACACAAAATAATCTGGAGCATCCCTGTCTCAGTGAGGTTTTACTGCAGAAACCTGGCAAGAGAGGGGGTTTGCTAGTTTAATACTATTTAAAACTGAAGCATTTTTCATCTTCTACTCTTTATTTATCAATTTTAATCTCTTTGGAATTAAATATTTTATTTTTTGAGAGAAAACTCAGAAGAAAAGTAGCAGAACAATATGCACACATTCATTTCCTCAACAACTGAGACCATAATAAATAAATTAACTTATCCAAGTATGGAAATAATAAATAATTCCATTCCTCCACACTACAGTCTCCTCCCCTGGTAAACACGAGCAAAATGGGCAAAGAAAAAACTCTTTCACGTTTTAGAGAAAAATATTTATTTCATTGTAAGATTTAATTTTTTCTTTCAATCATTTCACTGAAAATAAAAGTTAGATTTTTTGAATATTTTGAATGAAAGATCAAAAGAGTAAACAATAAAGATTTTTTTTTTGTTTTGCAGTTAAAAACGTGTGATCAATAACCTGCGCTGCAACAACAACAAGGCCAGATTATATAAGAGTATCCCAGAAGTACAGATTTTGTAAATAATTACAATAATTATAAACTGTATATACAAGACTGCTGTTCCTTGTCAACAAACATATCTTAAAGATTTAGTGTACAGGTTAAAATAGAAATGAATAAATTAACATTTCTAGGAGCTGCTGTCATTTGCTGTACAAGTATAACATTCAAATACATTCAAGTTTTATCTTATTTTGCTATAAGGCAAAGAAAGAGGATACATTTTTTATTTATGACAGAAGAAAATCAGTACAGTCATAATTTGTGATAGTGTGGACACCTGCCCCACTGAAAATAACACATTCGTTAGACAATGAATAATCAATGAAAAAAGATTGATCAATGATCGTAGAACTTTAAAGCAGATACCCAACAGTTTTATTTATCAATGGACTGGCTGTAACAAATACCATTATACATAAATGTCCCCCAGATACATGTCCATATATATAAATATATACTGTGGCTTCAGGAGAGGTTGAAGGAGGAGCAAGCTCCTCAGCTCCTCCTGCTGTACTGCTGTCAGTCTCCTGGTTTCCTCCCTCAGCCTGGAGAAGAACTGGAGCTGCAACAGCAGAGGCCTCACAAACAGGCAGGCTCACCTGCGAGTGATTCCTAATCAACTCAGCTGTGAGCAATTGCCTTCAATTAGGCCTTCTGTTTTAGCACTGCCTGAGAGGCTGCAAGGGGACTTTTTGAACTGTTGGACTTTTTGTGTTTTGTATGGCTGTGCTGTTTTTGTGTTTTTGCCAAATTTTGTGTTAAGCCCATTTGTTTTGTTTCCTTTTCCCCCAAAAGGAGCTAATAAATGGCCTTTGGCCCTTTTTGTTTAACTTTTTGATGTGTTTTTCCTTCCACTCATCACCTGGCACAGTGGCCACACGAAAGGACTACAAAATTGGGATTATAATGCCATGAAGGTATTGCATAATTATACACATTAAATGGTATCTGGTGAGAACTTTGACACCAGGTTTTAGTTGGTACTTTTTGGATCTGCCGGTCCATGCACAGATCAATGTGAATGACAGCTTGGAATGTAGCGTGATGACATAGCAAACATTACATTACTTAACTCAGTGGCATCTGTTTCCAGGCACAGGGCCAATTACATTGTCAAACTGTTGTAAAATCCAGACCAAAAATAATTTTTAAAAAGATAACAATAAACTGGATACACAAGACCATTGTTACCAACAAACACAACTTAAAGTTTTAGTAGAAATGTTCACTTTTGAAAATAATAATGAATGACACAACTTCTTCATATTCCTATGTTGTATAAAACAGGATTGAACAAAATGATAAATCTGCATTCATCTCTGATTGATAAAACAGCATTCATGCATTGTACCTCATCAGTAATTTTACTTTGCTTGAATTTCACAAGGAAATCCAACCTGAATGATACAAACATGTATATGTTTCTCTTAAAACCCTGGATACAGACCTTCAAGATGATCTCAATATTGGTGATTTTGGTAAATAAGCAAAATGGGTATTATTTATTATTGATATTATTAACATCACAGTCAGCAGAAATGACTTTCTATAAAAACTTTGTTGACTCGGTTACCTGTCACTTTGTCCTTTCAAACCATGGAGGAAGTACAGTATATCAAACCCGCCCCGTATGATCCCACGATGTAGCAAAAATGGAATATTTCCAGTTTTAAACCACGCCCACTGTGCGTTCCACTTCAGGCGTGGCTTTAGAATCACTTCCCACGACAGTGTGTATATAAACCCTGAGACGGGATTTATACACACACACAGAGGAGAACAACAGAGCATCTTTCATTGATTGGTAAGTCCACAATAACTTCAGTCTATTTCTTTAAAAAAAAAAAAAATATTGAAAAACATCTTGTTTCCATCACATTGAATCTTTTACAGGTTTTGAATTTCGGTCAGAAAATTCATAATGCATAATTCGTAATGGATAATGAAACATTATAAATTGTTATGGAGCTCTTTGTTACTGCCATTGATTTTGTCTCTGTGCTTTTGCATAGTCACTGAAGATGTTCTTGACCTGCTGAAGAATGATGGCTTCAAGAGCCGTGCTGCTGCTCATGTTGGTATCGGCCATCACCGCCAATGCGTCAGGTACAGCACCATGTCTCTCTGCTTTCAGCCCACTGTCTTACTGTACTTTGTGCAAGACATGCACAATTTAGGCTGTCACTGAATTTCAGACATCCCTTACAGTTAGTAACTGGTGGTACATCCTTGAGCAACGCTGACTTCAGCTAGACATGTCTTATAGATGTTATTCATGTCTTATGGCTGCTTTAAGCAGATTTATCCTGTTCTTACTTAAAGAATAGCTTGAGCTCTGTTACAGCTGCAGGCATCTGTGTACAAGCACCTTTCCTTCCAGTCCTGCCACTAATTTGAATAGATTTTGGTTCCAGCTTTGACTTGTAAAATCCTGAATGATAATATGATTCATTTTACAGCCCTTTGACCATATATTCTAAAAAAAACTTTAGATTTTTGACTTGCCTGTGCAGGGAGTGTTCGAGTGGTCTTTTGAAGCCTCTTGAAGAGACCGTTGAAAAATCTCTTAGGCTTCTACAGGGAGTGTGAGATCGGCCCTCTTTGAGCTGAAGCCCAAGTGAATGTGGGTTACATGGGTATAGGCAGTTATCCTACATATGGAAGTGTATCTACAGGGAAATTCTTTAAGAAGACCAATATGTATTTTAGGATTGTCCAAGTCAAAGTCGCAATATAAACATAATTAAAATGTTCTGGTCAGACCTGAGTCAAGCTGCAGTTAAAAGGAAACCTGTACTTCTATGAACAAGAGGCTAAAATTGTTCAAACCAGATGCAAGACTCAGACACTCAGTAAAATATTAGGTTGAAGTAATTGGTGCTCAAGGAAAAATTCATCACTTACTGAATGTTAAGGTTCAAATTCTTTTACATACAAGCATATTTAATGTTTGAGCATTTTGTTAAATAAATAATCCAAATGTAGACTATTTTTCTTTTTTTCATGAATCAGGTTGGTCTTTCTTATTTAGACTTGTAAATCCAAGATTTGTTTGTTTCAGTTTAAAATATGTTAAAATATTAAAGGAGAAATGCAGATTTACTTGATCTAACCATATGCTGTGATAAGAATTCCTCATAATCAGAATTATTAGTTATTATGCATATTGGTGATGTGTTCCCAAAGCTATGTGAAAGAGTATGGGGAAAACTGCATACTGCAATTTTGGTACTACTTTGAATAATCTGTCAAATTTTGGGTGAGCTGTAGAATCCAGGTTACTGTGATGTTAAAGAAAATGTTGTTTTAAGCAGAATTCTTCAGATAATGATGTATTGAGAATGTTTTTCTGCACCTTCTTCAATGCTGGGCCAGAATGGACAAGTCACTCTGGCATTTGCCATAACTTCCACATGGCCAATCCAGGTATGGGAATAACCCATACACATTGCCTTATTCAGTGTTACCAAGGAAATGTGACAATATATCATGACATGGATTTTTTATTGTTGTTGTTGTAGCACCCAGCGCTAGGTTTGACTTTGTCCAGGTATCACATTGGATAAGCTGTGAACACATCCATAGCATACCGGACCCATAGCAGACTTTGTATCAGTGTGTTCTGGAAAGCCGTATCAGTAAACAGGTCAAACTGAGAGATTCTGTGATCATTAGATCATTTCCTGTTTTGTGTGTTTTATGTGTTTTATCTCTTCAAATTTGCTGAAAATGTAATCCTTTGTATAATTTAATTTGTATCTGGGTCAAGATTAGCATTATAGTGTAAATACACAAAGGTGTCTTTAAACTGATTTCACATAGGAGGCTAAATGATTCAAGTTTGACTTAAATTGAACAGAACATGCTTTGAGCCAAGAATCAGTACTTGTGTTTCATCTCTGCTAAGCTGGAAGATGTTTTTAGGCATCAAGTTTTGAACATCAGCCAAACAATTATGATGACATGTCCATTTTTAAATTAATCTTGAGCATAAACGTAAAAGCGTATTTTATGATAACATACAAATAATCTTGCTGAGCTGTAGCATATAGATGGAGAACAATATTGGCCCAAGGATGGATCCCTGAGGCATGCCGTATTTTATTATTTAATTATTTTTGCTTTATTGAATCTTAACGTTCAGAGCAGTTTCAGGGTTATTCCTTCTTTTGCAGATGTGGTGGTCACTGACTGTGAGGCGTGCCATGGGTATGCTACATGCCACCTCCAGGGTGTGACTCCAGAGTGCAGGTGCAAGGCTGGCTTTGTGGGAGACGGTCTCGCCTGCTACAACCGCACCGCATGCGAAAGCAGTCAGGACTGCTGTGAACCTGGCTACCGCTGGTCCTCGGAGCAAGGCTGCGTGGATGTAGACGAGTGCTCCTCGTCCGAGCAGAAATGCCCCCAGCATCTGGTCTGCGAGAACACCCCTGGGTCCTTCGACTGCCTGCTGCCCTTGGAGGAAAGCTCCCACCAGCGCTCTAAACGCAGTGCCAACCCTAACGCTGTGTTCTTCAGCTGTGGGGGACAGTTGTGCCCTGGAGGAGAAGACTGCATTGACAATAATGGCTACCAGCAGTGCCTGGACCCCTGCCAGCACTACTCGGTGCTAAATGATTCGTGGCGCGCCACTGACTTCAGTCCTTCCGCAAAAACGGCACCCTGAGATGTGACAAGACGGCTGATGGCTTGGGCCTCAGGAACTGGCAGGGCTGGTACCGCATGTTCCTGGGGATTACAGCGTGCATATGCCAGAGAGCTGCATTGAAAAGTACATGTGCGGGACCAACGCCCCACTGTGGATGGCATCCCCTCATCCTGCACTGTCGGACGGAATCGTCAGCCGTGACGTCTGTGGGCACTGGGGGGACAGCTGCTGCTTGATTCAGTCTAATCCAATCCATGTGAAGGCCTGTCCTGGAAATTACTTTGTCTACAAATTTGTTGACATAGTTGGCTGTTATTTGGCCTATTGTGCAGGTATGCTACGTCATAACACACATGTATAGCACAGTAGACGTAGTATGTTTATATTTTTTGCTGCTGTGTGTTTGCTGCTAAATATGTAAATGTCAGCCAAAGATCACAGGTAGCAAACGCACAGGTGCTCCACTCTTGAGCACAATAATTCTGCAGAGAACATCCAGAAGCAAAAATGCATTATAGTTTGTAAACAATCCTTTACACTTGTACAAGTTTCACAGGTTTATGTGTCTGCCAAGCACATATGTGCATATAATGAATTACTTGCGACATTATTTGGCTAATTATTTTACACAAATTTGATGGTCAGTATTCTCCTTTTTCAGATGTCAACACTACAGTGTGCGGGACCTGCAGCGCACATGAAAAATGTGTGACTGATGATCAGGTCAGCTGGCGGTGTGAAAGAGAAGGTGAGAGCTCAGAAGATCTGAATCCACCTCACTAATAACAAACTGTAGAAAAAAAGTTTGTAAGTTTGAACTCTTTAATCTGTGTCTTATAGCCAGTGTCCAGCCCATACAGTGTGGGCCAGTGTCCAGATCACTTATTTATTTACTTGGTTGCCTAATAGTGAAACTGAACAAATGAACATATTATGAAAAGAACTGGCCATTTGGCTCAACTAAGCTTACCATTTCAAATTAAGAGTATCCAGTACTGCACTGAGTCTGGCCTTGAGCACAGCAAGGGTCTGTGCCTCAACTACATGACCTGAGCAACCTGTTCCATGTTTTGATAACTCTTTGTGTAAAATAATAGTATCTTGTATCAGTGCGGAACTTACTGTTAACTAGTTTCCATTTATGTCCCTTTGTTCTACAGACTGAACTAGCCCTAAAAATTTATTTTGTAGTTAACCTTATTTCACTTCCAGTTTTTGTCTTCTCTTTTGCATTTATACTCAGGAATTAATTTAATTGACTTTTTTTTTTTTTTTATTTCCCCAAGAGCCTCAAAAATAAGTGCAGTACCCAAAATCAATATTTTGAGGTATTCAGTCTCCTCCAGAAATCCGATCATCTGGCTATTCAGTTTTACACTAGTTTCCATTTATGCTGAGACAGAATTACCAGCTAAAACATGTTACTGGCATCAAGGTGGATCAGGACAGCCAAATGTAGGAATTAAACACAAAACATGCCACTCAGACACAATAAAATCAGTTACATTTTACAACCAAAATCAGATATTTAACACTTTTATTTTGCTAGTAAACTACCCAACTAACTTGTTTCAAATATTTGAAGGAAAAAAACACAAAACCTCTTGTCATAGAATATGGGCCAAATTAGGAATTTTTTTCTCTGATTTTGCCTGTATTCAAGGGGTGGAATAAAGAAAAAAAAACTGGATGTCTCACAAGGCCAAGACTATAAGTGCAAAAAGGTTGGTTTGACATGGACTGAAGGGGTTTTCCTGTAAATATGGGCTCCCTTTGTCTTTCAGAGGGGGTGCTCCCAGCCCCGCAGGTGGTGTGTGGGAGGGACCTGCTGCAGGTGGGGCTGAACAAGGCCGCCCTGGTGGATGCTGGGCTGGACGTGTCAACAGCACATCTGGCAGATTTGAGCTGCGGCGTGAACCACCAGAGCAACAGCATGGTGTGGTTTCAGGTTCAGCCCAGGGAGGGGGTCTGTGCGACCCAGATGAGGGTAAGGCTACACCCACACACCCCCTCTTCCTCCCTGGTCTTGAGATTCATTTAGATTTTTGGTTTATGCTGCAAAGCCAAGTGAGTATTTGTTTTTTTTAACTGTACCTTATGACACAAAGTCTGGTGTAGGCAGGGTTGGATGATTTTTTTCAAGTGGTCTCTAAAAAAAAACCTATTTTGCCATTTCTCATGAGGTCCTTTGTGATGGTGGAGCTGTGCATAGCCGTCTCTCTGTGTTCAGCACTGGACAGCTCCCTGGCCACTGCCCTGGCTCTGCCATTGGGTCCTGCAGTGCATCAGGGTGGGAGCTGTCCAACCCCAGTGTGTTTCTCTTTACACTGCAGTTCAGATCATAATGCCAGAACTGCAACACAACTCAATCACTGCAATGTGCTCCATCAACCTGGGAGTTTGGAGAAAAAAAAAAAAACATTTGCATTCTGTGCAGCCAGTTACTGTTTCACTCTGCAGTCCACCAGGTGAGCTGGGGTGTTATTTTACCTGAGGACACAGACCAGGTGCACAGTAGACATGTACCTGAGCCCAGGGAGGTGCTGCATCTCACCTGTAATAAACAGGGTCTGGGCCATTGCTGTGGCTGACCACATCTCCTGTGGCCATCTGCACCATACATTTTTCATTAAGGTGAAATATATTAATATATATTAATATAACTTAAACTGATGGATTTGATTACTTTTTGTAAATGTAGTGGTATCCTCAAGGTGGGTAACAACCAGTATTTCCACATTTTTGGATTAAATTATCACCATTATTATATCAGACACATCATGCATCCTCACAGTTGTGCTTTCACCCAGATATTGGCATCCAGTCATCTTACCTACATCTCTTTCCTATGGCAGGTAAATGACACCCACGCCACCTACTCCAATGCCATATTTGTTTATGAGGGAAACCAATCCTTCTCCAATCCAGAAAGCTTCCCGTTCTCCTGTGTGTACTCCCTGCTCGCTGAGACCAGCGTGGATTTGGGCATCAGACCTGAACTGTGAGCATTTTTAAACTCTCTTTTAAAGAAGATATTCAAAATTTAAAATGATGTCACTTACAGGAAAATAACATGAATAGTTCACATGTTAATCATATGTGTTCTGTGACATGTTACATGTGCTTCACACATTTTCATTGGATCATATTGTCAAATTACTTCACAGTCTTTTACATTCATAATATTTTTGGATGTTTAAACATGTGAAATTCATGAGAAGAGATCATTAAAATAAAAAAATTGAATATAACCACTCTTGAGGTCCCCTCAAGAAGAAGAAGAAAGCTAACCAGAAATCATATAAAAAGCACCTAAGAAACACTTTAGCTTTAAGTATCTTTGACTATATGCAGTTAAGCTGCAATAAAATGTAGTTTGAGGATGTGGGCACAATGTGGGATCATTATAACAAAATCTGTCTAAGAAGTAGAAGTCATTCATTTTGGCAAACAGTGTTGTATAGTATTTTTAATATAGTGTATTTTCTATACTAGTTTAGATTTGCTTTTAATTTTATCCTTATTATTCTTTGATCTGAAACAATGGTGTCAGCCCTAGTTTTCACAGAGCATGTTTTAGGGTGAAGCTTTTGTTTAACCAGGTTTGAGAATCACACCTTGATTGTGGGTGTTTTCAGTGGCTTTTAATGCTTTTACTTTTTCTATACGTCTCTATAGGAATATGGAGGGTGGAGTGGTGGGGACAGGCGCCAAGGCCATGCCATCCATTTCTCTCTACCGCAATGCCGACTACACTGACCCTTACTCTGCAGGCCTCATCGTCCTGGCCCTGGGCACTGCCCTGCATGTGGGCGTGTCTGTGCAGGAAGCTGGTGCGACCGGCTTTGCGGTCATTCTGGAAGAATGCTACGCCACGCCCTCTGCTGACTCAGATGACCCGGAGCGCTTCTTCCTGATTCAGAACAGGTCAGTACCCGGGCAGACCTGGCGGTCACCAGCAGCAGTTGCGTCTTTCCAATCCAGCACCAACTTCCTCTGTGCTTTTTCTCCAGGTGTCCAAGCGACCGTCTCCGGGTAAGAGTGGAAGAGAGCGGGCCCTCTCTCCCTGGCCGTTTCACCGCCACGCTCTCCTTGTTCTTCGGCAACTATGACAACTTCTTCCTGCACTGCAGTGTGAGCATGTGCGACCCCAAACAGCCCTCTTGCTCCCAGGTGAGTTCTGTGCTCCCCCAAGGAGGGAAATATTAGCGTACTTGTGTTAGGTGTTCTAGAACACATGTGTCAAATGTCCTCCAGGAGGGCCAGTGTGTACGCTGAATATTATTCATAAATGCATTATAGTTTGTAATATTATTCTGATCAGTTACTCTGGCCTGATATAATGCACAGCCATATACACTGATGCCGGTCCACTCTGATATCAGACTACAGTGAAACATTTTCACCAACAAATGTACGGTCTGCAGCTGTATCTCATGGCTGTGTCAAAAACATCTATCTCCACAGAGATGCCTGTCCAGGGTGGCCCGGTCAGTCTCCTCCGAGAAGCCCCTGACCATCGGACCCATCTCCTGTAAGCCTTAGCTCAGAATTTCAGGTTTAATTTTACCTGCCCACCAACCTGCAGATGGACTTCACACAGACATTTTAAACCCTTTATTCATCCATTGTCTTTTGTGATTTGGAGGTGCAATCAATGTGACAAGGGAGTAAAATTAGTCCGTCTAACAAAGGTTAGCTTGCAGTTGCATAATCTATACTGAGTGAAAGAGATACTCCATTAAATTCTTCTTCATGGTAGTTACAACAGTGTGTACAAACTGTAGTGTGTTTTCAGGTTATTCTTACCGTCATATCTGTACTTGAGCCCTGGGTTACTGTAACATGGACCTGGGGTAGCATCCCTGTAGAATGTAACTGAGTTGGAAGGTTGGAGTTACTTGGCTATGTTTGCACATGTGTTAGCATTACTGGAGTATGTCTGGGGATGAGAGTTACTGGATTATCTACAATATCCTTAGCTCTGGCCTCAGGGAATAATTTTAATCATGGTTGAGGACTGAGAGCACGTTGCTTCTGTTTGGGAATCTGTTAATTTTTTTTTACCCCGTGGGGCTTTTAGCGAAATTGACCAGGGAAATATCTGTAACTCACAAACACTCAGTTTGGACTCTTAAGGAGGCTTCATTCCAGAACACACAGGTAACCATCACCTTTTACCTTTCAGGGGAGAAGGCAGCCGAATAGGACTCCCCAGCACCCACAGGTGAGCACTTAAGCTGTTTCTCACACCCTCTCTATTAAAACACGTTAAAACTGAGAAAATGTCATGACCGTTCATTCACCTATTATACTGCTATTAGTCATGGTACCAGAGCAGCAAAACGACAAACAGAAAGGTCAGGCAACAGGCATGAAGTTTCTGTCATAGTTTCTGTAAGCTATGGTACGAGTGTAGAAGACTGGAGGGCAGTCTGCAGCTTTATCTCATAATATTATATAAAAATGACAGTAAATAAATGATTTGATTAATTAAATCATGAAGAGAAGAATCTTAAGTGTATCTCCAACTTCATATGAAGATGAGTTGAAGCAGATGTACATGATAAAAAAAAAGCACTTGGACAGAAACCCAGAAGTTTCAGTCCAAGGTGTGATGCTGTACTTATGCCATTGGGTTTAGTGTTTTACTTGTTCTGTTGAAAGGGTATGAGAGACACAATTTCAATTTATCTTTCATCAGGACATTTGATGGGGAAATTAGTATCGTAACCATGCTTTATTTGCAGTGCAGTTGTTTCACTTAATCAGCTGAATACTTTTCAATGCCTGTTGAAATCAGGAAGCAATTTCTGTTTTCTCTTTTTCAGGAAAGCCAAATCCATTGGTCCACACCTGAACATGACCCTGAGGTCTTCTGGATTCTGTCCACTCTGATTGGTCACTTGGAACCCTGTCATTGATTTGCCATATATACTCTTACCTGTTTTGATTGGTCACATGTCTGTCATATAGGTCACATGTCTGCCTTTTGCCAGATCCTATTGGTTACAGCAGACAGTAAGAAAAGGGCTGGGGATTGTACTACAAAGCTTGCTCACCATGTTAGCTGTGTAACTTTGGAAAACATGTTGAAGTAAACATAGTCAAGAGTCTGATTTAGTGTAGAGATGGATAATCATGAACCGTTATTGGGTATGTTGAACAAATTACTTCATTGACCAAAAAGCCTAACATTCTTCTTAATACCAACCAATTGGTACACTACACTGATCTTTTATATACACAGGTAGCACAGCATTTGTGTTGTTATTCATGTTCTACACCATTTTAGACACTACACAGTGTTGTCCTCTCTGAAACTTCATAGAGGATATTTTTAGCAACACAGTCCCCAGTTTAGAACAACCAAATCTCATTAGTTGTGGTTTATTTTTGTGGTTATAGTCAAGATGCCATAGCTGACATCACATCTGTAATATTCAAGGAACCATCACAGTAATTAAAAATGCTTCATTTTCTTTGAGGCACTGACAGGAAGTCACCTTCTTCATAGGTCAGACTGAACAACACTGTCTGCTCCTGGTGAAACCAAAGGGTTAAACCACTTACCTGCAGAGATGTTGTTTTTATGCCCTTATGTCTTGTTGTTTTGCTGTTTTTAATAGATTTGTTTTTAAACATTCTTATGATAAATCATATTTCATCATATTAATGTGAATAATTGTACACTGTTTTAATGATGATAATTATGCCGTACAGCAGGGAGTCCAGCTGCAAACCTTTGCTGGGATTTTATGGACTTTCCTGATCATTGATTGGTTTAAATTATTTCTTTTTCATAAATAAAAGTAATAGCATATGAAACACTCGGCATTGACTCCTTCATGTCTGTAATAGTCTGGTTTAGACACAATGGCCAGCTTAAGACAGTGTCTGCAACAAACAAACCTGTCTGCACACTCTGAAACACTAATACTGCAGCATCAAAAACAGAACACAAACAAATTTTCAAATGATCTCAAACTGCCAGTGATAGGCAGTCTGCTGTGTAAAGAGGGTGCTACGTTCAAACCTTTGTTGATGAGTAAACAGACATTAAAACATTATAAAAAAAAAAGCATGTATGCATTATTAAGCCAAAAGGACAGGGGTCATATGTCTTGCCTACATTTCACCTCCCAAATTACACTGAAGCAATGTGGTGGAACTACACATATAATTGTTAAGAATTCCAAATGAAAAAGGGAACAAATAAAATAAACGATATGTAAACAGACAAACGTGTCAAAACTGGAACAAAATCTGGTTTGGCTTAATTATACATCAGTCTGAATTTCACGTGGTGCGGCGCATTCTGGGTATCCTACGCAGCCACCCGGTGTTCGCAGATCCAGGGCAGAAAATGTCACATAGTTCATCATTCAGTCGCCTGTTCTTCATCTGACCGCAGTCTTCCTCTCCCAAACTGTTGGGTTCTCCTGGATTCCAGAGCCGAACAGAGAGCACAGACAACTGTCAATCACTGTTGCATGATCAGGGCTAAAAAAATAAAAAATAAAAAATAAAAAAAAGAGAGAGAGAGCGAGGGAACCGAACCAATCGAAAGCTCTTCCCAGCCCCAGTTTGTAAGGTAGGTGTGGGCAAAGATCTTTATGTAGATTTGTCCAAACAACAAAATTACCTGTGTCTGTATCATTTTTGAACAGAAAACCTTTTACATGAGGGATCCCTTTTAGGTCAGAGTTAACTTTGTAAATTAAGGAATTTATGATACCGTCATCGTGCTTTCCCTGCCAATTGATTTTAATCAATAATTGTCATTCCCTTTCTTACAACCTTGTACCTCTAGACCACGCACGTAACACTGTGTTGAAGTGAAAAAGAAAATGAGTGAAAATTTTATTCAGACGCCATTACTATAACAATGCTGGAGCAAGAGTTCGTTGCAGTGTGGGTTGCAAAAATGTACTGCAGCAAAACAAAATGTAAGTTAATTGTAAGATGAAGTATTGGATGAAAACAGTGATAAGGGTAAGAGGAATACGTGCGACCTACAGTTAAGTCATTTTGCGCGTGTAATCAAAACGACTTAAGAATATTCCTATACAAAATAAAAACAAGGTGGCTGGGTAAAAATACAAGTGGCTCTAAGCAAATGTAAATGTTGCTCCCATGTATGCAGCGATATGAGAACTTAATAATACTAAACATTTAAAAGTCTGAGACGTATGCTAACAATAAACAATGTAAACTTTCTTGATGACGATTTAGTTTGATTTTTTGGAGTGATTTACGATGGCTACTTTTTTTTTTAGCAAATGCATCAACAAGTTCGAGTAATTAATTGGAAACATAGATATAGTTGCTTACTCAAATATTTCATGTTATGAGCCAGGGACAAACATAAAATATCATCCACAAGCGTTGTAGAAGTAGGCTACAATGTAGTATAACATATAAATAATAATTTAATATGGTATCTTCTCTTTACACTTTTTTAGTGACTTAATGCTCGTTTACAGACTTAATGCTCTTAAATAGCTCCGTAACTTTGGCCTACTATAACGGTTGGAATCCGCTCGGCACGAGCGCAGAAGTTACATGCAAATGTAACCATTTCTCAGTGTGCTTTGTCGAACATGTAGTTGTAATTGTATATTTTAAACACAAGTGGGAGCAAAATAACAGTAAAATAATACGAATGTCTCAAAGCTAAATTGTGGGAACGCATTTTGAGGAAAGTACTTCATTGTATGTTTGCTCTGTTCTGAGAAAATCATACTGTTTGTGATCTCACGGGTTACACCAACAGAGGATGAGCTCGTAAACAGTCAAATCTGATCAAGATGAAGCCTCAATTCCTACAAGAAATAGGTCATCTGTGCGTGTGCGTGTGTGTTTGTGCGTGTGTGTGTGTGTGTGTGTGTGTGTGTGTGTGTGTGTGTGTGTGTGTGTGTGTGTGTGTGTGTGTGTGTGCCACAGAGAGCTACTTGCACCTGATATATCAGTTTCCTTGATAGGTTTCCGCTGTTTTGTCTTGTGTGTTCAGCTCGTCTGTGAAAACTAAGCAGAAGGGAGAGCTGGCAGCGTAGCCTTCTAAGGAAGCCTCAGCCGCCCCAGACATGACTGTCTCAAAGTCATTTATATGATTTTAATTTATCCATTTACTTTATTTCTACGTAAAGCAGAAGTAGAAGACATTAACATCTATATTTGGGAAAGGATACATACATGCATCCATACACCCAGTCAATATCACTTACATTCTCTTACATCTTACAAATAAATGTTTGTCTGAACTTAAACATTCGAGAGTTGAAGAATGAAAAAATCAAACCCTGAAAAATAACTACACAAAATTTCTTGTCTGGAGTGGCTCCGCTCCTTCTGCCACTCCAGACAATCAGATTTCAAGTTGGCAGCACCTGGGCCAGTCAGCACATGCACGTCTTTTGATTGGATACGCACTAGTGAGAGGCAGCGCTATGCAGAGCTAGCAAACTGAACCTGATGACCCTGTCGCTACCTGAAGGAGCTAGTCTGTGCGCATCTACAAGCTGTTTTTTCTTCAACCCACAATGGCTGAAGGAGAAGAGATTGATTTGGTCGCAGATATATTTACAACGACATTTTCAAGACAGAGTTTTCAAGAGAAGCTAGAAATCGTAAGAAGAGGGCGGCCAACCCTGATGCTAGCAAGCCTGTCACAGCTGGGAAAAGGGTTTGTCCCCCACTTTCAAACCATTAACTACGAGCGGTACCCCTGGCTTACATCAATGTAGGACATCACTGAAGGCCTCCAGGTGAAATGCACAGCCCCCCACTGGTTTTGGCTAAATATGTGAGCAGACATAAACTAAGTAAAAACTGTAGGAAAACACTGAGAAAAACCCGTCTGTGGACTTTCAATAGGTTATTTACATCAAGATTAAATATTAATTGCTTATTTAAATAGATTATTTACATGAATATTACAATTACCACAACTATTAAATCCTAATAATACAGTGATTCATTCATAAACTGAGCACAAGCACAGACAGTACTACACATGACTGGATCCCAGGTCTCTCAATCAAATCAACATTCTGGGGGAGCCGATTTCCAGGTGCAGCAGTGACTGGAGACCGGATGTTCCAGGAAAAGCAGGTTTTCATCTTGATGGATGTTGATGTGTGACGGACACAATGATGTGTGATGCTATCTATTTCAGAGTTTTTCATCAGTATTCGCCATTCAGAATCTCCCAGAAACCTTTTCACTGCTCACTGCTCTTTCAGCCCGTATCGAGTTCCTGGGAATTGTCCTGGTCCGCACCTCCATGTTTTCTGCCACGCTTACTGGCTTACAGGAGAAGATCCAGTCCTCCGCCCCTCACCTGACCACCTCCATGGGTATTGTGGGAATGGTAGTTTCCTAAATCAAGATAGCAGTGCTTGCATTTGTATTAATATCATTATTGTCGCTGTTTTTATTTTACTGCTGAGTAAATGGAGCTTGCTCTGGGGTGTCTCAGTGGTTTGAAACATCATTTATCAGTAACTGATATGGATGAAAGTGATATGTGGAACTGACCCAAAAATTCATTCCACGTTAATTGAGTTTTCAAAGCTGTTAATTCCCAGAAATGTGTTCAATCATAACATGCATTCTTTGAGTCACATGAAATACCTTAGTTGGCCTGGCTCCCACATCTAGGGTAGATCAGGTTTGCCAAGTTACGAGGTGTGTCCACCCTCAAACACAAGAAGAAAAAGATTTAAAAAATGTTTTAAGAAAAACATGTTTGTAATACACTGTATTTCCAACACCAGTCCTTTGGTGGGCTGAGATACTGAGTCTAAACAGTCAATGAAATTAGTGCAGTGTGGCAATATTAAAACAAAACAAATATTGGAAATATTTTAAATATCAAACATTAGAATTTTTTTTTTAATTTGTCCTGTCAGTTTCTGAGAATGCTATTATGACATTGATGTTGTCAATGGAGGTGTGCCAGCTGAGCGGCACCTTCAAAACATGAGATAAAATCACTGGCTGTGAGGTTAGATGGAGGCGGAGGAGGGCGTGGGTTGAGTAGAGAGGAGAATAGCTTGTGTGGCTCATCAGTGAGAGTTTCTGTTTGTTTTTTTTGGACATATGCCATTAAAGGATGGGTTTGTA
>CM040759.1:3850060-3893996 GCA_022829145.1 Albula goreensis | reverse complement strand
TAAAGATCTTTATGTAGATTTGTCCAAACAACAAAATTACCTGTGTCTGTATCATTTTTGAATAGAAACCCTTTTACACAAGAGATTCATTTCAGCTGTATGCTAACTTTTCCAATCTCATAGCTTGTGAGCTATAGCTTATTTGGCTTAAGCTATTCTACCCTATTCTAGCCAATTGTTTGCCTTGTCAAATGGGTTTGTGTGGAAAACGAGCAGCTGTGCATGAATGAAAAACATTCTGCACGATGGACGTTGTTTTAACATACACAGCAGTAGATGGTCAGACATACAGAAGCTGTGAAACAATGTGTGAGAATTGGTGTGTCATTACATGTCAGTGTGTGGTTCTGTGTGTTGTGATTTAGGGTGGTACTGGTTAGTCGTGTGTTACAGGGTACTCCTGTAGATAAGCTGGGGTCAGTGGTGTGTGGGTCAGTGGTGTGTGTCAGTGCTCACCCATTGCTGTTTTCAGCAGAACTCCCATCCAACCACTTCCAGGTTCCCTCACTGCCGAGGTCATTCAGTCCCAGCCAGTATCTGCTGTCTTTGGCTAAACCTGCAAGGAATTCCTGGTGACAAAATAACCCAGTGTAAGAAACCAGCTCTCACAAGCAAACCACAGAACAATTAACCACGATAACATGTTGGTTGTTTTATAAGGGTTTAATGGAATATACTTGGAATAAGATGTGGTTTTACCCATGTATTCTAATAATTGAGTTCCCTAGTTAAAGACGTTATTGTATTTTTGATCGGCCTGATGCAGGCTTTGATTTCACTGTCCTTCTCCCTCTCACCATCTGTCTCTCTGTCTTCACCATAGCGAGAGTAGAGTCCATGGCCACACATTGCTGTCTTGCTTTTTCCCAGCTCCCAGAACACCGGGAAACAGAGTACCATCTGTCCCCAAACTGTGTCCAGCTCAGATTCTCTTCACAGCCTGTATAGGAATTAAAGGGTGCAC
Source organism: Albula goreensis (assembly GCA_022829145.1). Lineage (NCBI taxonomy): Eukaryota > Metazoa > Chordata > Actinopteri > Albuliformes > Albulidae > Albula > Albula goreensis. The sequence continues at coordinate 3,893,032 of CM040759.1, read as the reverse complement.
AGGGAGGAGGAGTAAAAGAAAGAGAAGTGAAAAAAAGAGAAGTAGGATAGGAAGTGAGAAAGAAAGGAGTGTGAGTGTGTAACAGGGATGTGAAAAGCATGAGAGGCAGGGGGAACATTAAAATGAACATGTTTTACAGAGAGCAGAACAAATGTAATGGCTATTCTTCTATGGTTAATTTGTGATTTCCCTCTCTTTGGTTAGCCTGTAAGAAGTGACAAAATATACTCTTACTTACCAGACAACAGTTTTTTTTTCAGGTCATTTATTTTTTTGTCTACTTGGGAGTTGATATCTGCCCCTGAAACCAAAAGAACAAGGAATATTATTGGACTGAAATCAAATCCTTTCCAAAAAAAAGTACAAAAACCTGTATTGGTGTATTCACTTCAGTAAATTAATGCATACCAATCAACCAATCAATAAGAGGCATTAAAAACCCTCAGATCTCATCTGGGGGGTGATTGGGGCATCTAATCTCATATGGGGTAGTGATGACCTATGACCCTAGTGACATCACAGGCAGGGTGACCAGGTGAACAGAGGTGAACATGGGGACTGAATTACACTCATCATGTGGGGCAGAGACGAACCACTGACCAGAACTCTGAATGTTCTGAAGGAGCTCCTCCTTAGTCTTTGCCACTTGAGATTTCATCTTTTCCACTGCAGTCCAAATAAAATCCAAAAAGAAAAGCACATGGATGAAAATAAATGGTCTTAGAGAACTCTTCATGTTGTTATTGTTATTGAAAATGCTAACCCTCAGACGCCAGCTGCTTCTCCAGGTTCACGATGGCCTCTGAATTCTGTGCCTCTGGTCAGGAAACAGGCAGGGAGCCGTTTTACAGGAAATTATAATTCACCATGACATTGGGTATATGTCGGGATGTAAACTGCTGTTCTTTATTCAAGGTGGAGATGTGAGTGCACACAGGTTGATCCTGGCATCCACTATTGCCTGACTTCCTCGTTCACCTTGAAGGCTGATAAGAGTGTCATTTACTAATGTTCACTAACACATCAGCAAACCATGATGATTATAAACTACTTATCATTGTGTTTATACATGGCGTTTTGCATTACCCTGTCTGAAGAGTAACTCTAATTTCTTTTTGTCTTTTCTCTGGTGGTGATTTGTAAATTGCCCTCTCTGTGAGCGGTGAATTCTCAAGTTATTGTAAAGGCCCCATCCAGCCAATTTTACTTCCTTCTCTTATAGTTCATGGAAATAGCTGTAAGTAGTGCCCCCTCATTTGCCTGGCAACTTTGAAAACAGGATAGCTACCTCACATCTATAAAATATGAAAGACTGTATGCCATAGCAAATGGGAATTAACTTTAGGTAAAGTAGAAGTTACAACTTGTTTGCTAAAATGTTCATACTTTCACTGAGATGTATATTTTTGGACTTAAATCATTGTTTTAACACAATTATCTAACTGCAGATTGTGTTGTATCAGCTGAAAACCTAAAAGGTGTCTTGTGGACCTTAACATTTTTTGCTTTTAGAACATCAACACGATGACCTATGACCCTGGTGACATCACAGGCAGGGTGACCAGGTGAGCAGAGGTGAACATGGGGACTGAATTACACTCATCATGTGGGGTAGAGAAGAACCACTGACCAGAACTCTGAATGTTCTGAAGGAGCTCCTCCTTAGTCTTCTTCTCTTGAGATTTCATCTTTTCCACTGCAGTCCAAATAAAATCCAAAAAGAAAAGGACATGGATGAAAATACATGTTTTCATAGTGTTGTTTGTTATTATCAGTGAAAATATTAAAACACTAGTTTTATTTCAGCTAAAAACAAGAACTAACCTTCAGATGCCAGCTGCTTCTCCATGTTCATGATAGCATCAGAATTCTGAGTGTCTGGAATATGGAATATGGAATTTACCATAACACTCTAAAACAAGTTACATTTTTCAATGTATGAGCCGTCTAAATAACACCTGCCATAAATAAGATGATCATTTTCCTCATTTAATAATCTCAAAGTGAAACACCTTCATCGGAGTGCCCTCAGATCTTTATGAGACAAGTCTGGTTTCCCTTGCGTTCATGATAACTTGAGCCAAATTTCTGATATAGGTGAAACATGCATACTTGTCCTCCTTCACTATATAATAACCCCCTGATCATTTATTTGATCTGATATTTTAGCTGATTTTTAAAAATATTTTTATGAGTGATGCAGCCGCATTCACAGCGGTACACCAAGACCACGTTTGACTGAACTGAACCCACAACACAGCACTAACCTGTGTATTAGAAGACGGCCCATGCTGCTCTCGAAGATGTATGACATATTTTCATATGAAAGTCATTTAAATAAACCTGAGACATTTTGGTATGGTCCAGGGCATTGATGGTCATATCGCAAATTCTCATTCATCTACACATTGTACATATTTAATGTACAGGGTATTACATATGTTGGCCATAGTGAAAGACATTGTGGTCTATAAACATTAGAAGCACCATGACTCACACATGAAGGCTCCTCCACACACCCCAGCGGTCACAAGAATGACACAGATGGTGGCCAAGCAGTAAAGAGTGCAGTGTTGCTTTCTCTGACCTGCTCAGGCAAAAAAAACAAAGATCAGTAAGCAATTATTTTATTTTAAAAATATAGATATGCAGAATAGAATGCTCATCCACTTCACAATACTGGCCCTCCTCTGTCCTGTGCAAGAGTAATAGTGAGACTTCTGATAGTGAAGTCATAAAAACCATTTAGGCCTCACTCTAACAAACAGGAAAGGTTCCAGAGCAAGATGGTACTTTCACTGTACGGGGTCGGGTTCTAACCTTGTCCTTCTGGGTCATCCTGAATGATCCTTTCCTGGTCACTGTGGATCATTCCAAAATTATACACCTCAGCTGCAAAAATATAAAAATAAGAATAATACATTAGTCTTAATCTGCACTCTGCACATGTACACAGCAAAAACCTTTACTCTACAGCACATTTACATTCCCTCATGTCTGCACATCAAACATACTCCCACAGTGCAAGTCTGCTCCTGCATACTAGCCTGTAAATATAAAATGTGGAGCTGCACATCAAACATACCCCCACCACAGTGTAGTGAACCTCCTGTACCTGGGACATTGCCGCGCCAGTGCATTTTATGCATCTCCTGCTGCACAGTGGAGATGTTCCGTTAGATGTTCTGCTCCATGTTGGTGTTTATGGTTCTTGAAGCTCAGCTGGTGTCCCTAGTTCTCTCTTCCAGGATCTGTGAGCCTCTCTCCCTCTCAGTGTTTCTCCTCTGTCTGGGTGTGGGCTTCACCCTTGTGCTTCTGCCCTCTCTGTGCTGGTTGTGTGAACACCAAGCCTGACTAGCCAAGCATGACGGCACAGCCTGCTTGGTGCTATTTTTAGGGCGAAATGTATAAATGAGATATTTGCTTCCAACTACAGGGTTTTTGAGCCCAGCCAATTAAGTCCAAGGGGGCAAGGCCCCTGGTGGGCAGTTCGCAGTGTTCGGTAGTCATGGCTCTGCAGGAGGCCAGCGAGGCCTACCGCCTTGGTTTTCTTGAAGCACCAACTGTTACGGCCGACCACAACTGGCACCACCGAACATACAAAAGTCCCAACAGGTCAACACAAAGCTCGAAGTTTATTTAAGAAAAATGGAGAAAACAATGTAGCAGGTTCAATACAGACATACAAATGAAAATATACATACAAACTGAACGAAAATAAAACCGTTACCCTGGCAGGGAGGTAAAGGGGTTCCTCGCACCTACCCACGGTGCGACCCCAGGGCTGAGGACGGCAGGAGCACCCCACTGTTCCTGATGGGCAACTGCGTGTTCTAAGAACGACAGGTCCCACTCCCCACCGTAACAAAACACTGCTACAAAAGAAATAGAATAACGAAAACAACAGGAACTTCATTAATGTAAAGTAATTTTAACAATAAGGGAAAACACAAGAGCCGATTGTGGCAGCGTCCGTCCCAGTGAGAGAGTCTCAGCCTTTACCGCCAGTCTTTTAAAACAAAGACTCCTCCCACCGGATCACCTGCAGAACAGGCAAAGGGAACAAAGAAAACACGGAGTGGAGTGCATAACACCCCACCCTAAAACAATGAATAAATCGAAATTAACACTGTGTCCATTGTTCGCTTGTATATGACATTTATACGTAAGTTTATTTTTACATATCGCTAACAGGACCAACCCACAAATGTTTATTCACCCAGTGGACATCTTGAAAGATTATCTACACAGGACAAGGAAATAAGGCCTCGATTTTATTCATTGATACACTCGTGAAAGCGCATCAGCTATCACGTTATCCTTGCCACGAATGTGTTTTACAGTTATATCAAAAGCCTGTAAAATCAAACTCCACCGCATAAGTCTCTGGTTATTGTTTTTCATGCGGTGGAGGAAAATAAGTGGATTGTGATCCGTAAAACCACCAAAGAATGAGAGGATGAACCTACGTATACCTCAAAATGCTGCAGTGCAAGTATAGAGCCAGGTTTCCTTCTCAATTGTTGAGTAGACTCTCTGGTGGCGGTTAAATTTCCTAGAGAAATAGCAAACCGGATGATCGACACCAAGAGAGTCTTCCTGAAGTAGGACAGCACCCGCGCCAAAATCACTCGCGTCTACAGCCAATTTAAAAGGAAGTTCAAAATTAGAGCGTGAGAACCGGCGTATTGACCAGAAGGGCCTTCACACGCTCAAACGCCAACTGACAAGTGTCAGTCCACTCAAACGAACTTTAGGGCTCAGAAGATCAGTCAAGGGGACGTGAACCGCTGAAAAGTTTCTACAAAAAGCTGCGGTAATATCCCACCATACCCAGGAAACGGCGCAACTCACGACGAGTCGCAGGAGCAGGGAACTGTACAATCGCCCACCTTGGAACTCACAGGACGCACCTGTCCCCGCCCAACCACCTTTCCTAAGTAGGTCACAGTCGCTTGACCGAACTCGCACTTTGCAAGATTTAACGTGAGATTAGCCTTCGACAAACGCTTGAATAATTCTTTTATTTGGGTAATGTGTTCAGGCCAGGAGGCGCTACACAATCAAATCATCGAGATACGCCTCACAACCTGATAATCCTGAAATTACACAGTTAACCAAACGTTGAAAAGTAGCTGGAGCATTTTTCAAAACCGAAAGCCATCACAGAATATTGGAGGAAGGCATCCGGAGTAACAAAAGCCGAAATTCTTTTTGCCCGAGCAGACAAGGGGACCTGCCAATACCCCTTCAGTAAGTCAAACTTACTGACATACTTAGCAGAGCCCACCCTATCCACACAATCGTCCATGCGGGGCATTGGAAAACAATCCGGTTTAGTGACTGCGTTCACCCTCCTATAGTCCGTATAAAATCGGAACGTGCCATCAGGCTTACTCACCAACAGACAAGGAGAACTCCAAGCACTAAAGCTTGGCTCCGCAATGTTATGCTGCAACATATAGGCAACCTCTGTCTGCAACTGCGAGCGTTTCTCGGGATTCACCCTGTAGGCGTGTTGTTTAATTGGCGGCGAGTTACCAACATCAATATCATGCTGGATCAAATGTGTACGACTAGGTACATCAAGAAATAAAGAGGGATACGACTGAACTAGAGCAATGATATCTAAACGTTCATTTACAGGTAAATGCCCAAGATATGACTCAAGATCGTCCAAAATCTGCGAGTTATGCAACCTGCCCTCTACCACATCCTTAGTCGGTACCGTCACTCCGTCCTCGTCCGGCTCAGAGATGGAGGCAAGTGTAGCAGCATTAACAGAAACGGCCGAGGTCAGCACCGAAGAGGGATTGACAGCTGTCATGGCTTCAGCACTGGACAGCTCCCAGTTTTAGGTTCACGGTCAGGGCGGCAGGTGTAACTTGCCGCTGGACAGTGGATCAGGCTTTCCAACCCGCTCAGAACTCAAATTAGGTGCTCCGCTCACAATATGCTTTCAGCATGTTTACGTGACACAATCTAGATTTTCGCCTCCTGTCAGGGGTAGCAATTACATAATCAACTCACCAACTTTTCGCTCGACCCGATAAGGGCCACTGTAACGTGCTTGTAATGCAGAACCGACCACAGGTAGCAAAACCATGACTTGATCACCGGCCCGAATGTTCGATACTTAGCCTGACAATCAAAACGAGTTTTCATTTTCCTCTGGGATACTTGCAAATTTAATCCGCCAACTCGCACGCTCGGTGCAACTTCTGACGAAAATGGAAAACATAGTCAAGGATATTGTTGGGAGCAGGCTCAGTCAGCCAACTATCTTTCAGTAGTTTCAGGGGACCGCAACCGTGTGCCCAAACACCAAATCAGAGGGGCTAAAACCCAAGGACTCTTGGACTACTTCCCTAACTGCAAACAAGACCAGAGGAACACCATCATCCCAATCTCTTTCAAACTCCAAACAATACGTTCGTAGCATCGATTTCAGAGTTTGATGAAACCTTTCCAGCGCACCCTGACTTTCAGGATGGTAAGCGCTGGAGGTACAATGTTTAACAGCGAGCTGTCGAAGAGCTTGTGCAAACAGTTGCGACATAAAAATTCGAACCTTGATCCGTTTGGACCACCTTAGGAAGTCCGAACAACGAAAAACTTTAGCAAAGCTTTCACAACAACCTGAGCTGTTATTCTTCAAAGGGATGGCCTCGGGAAATCGAGGAGGCACACATGATTGTTAATAAAAACTGATTGCCAGACTTTGTGCGAGGTAAAGGACCAACGCAATCAACAATCACCTCTCAAACGGCTCTCCGATGGCTGGAATTGGCTGCAAGGGTGCTGGGAGAACAATTTGATTAGGTTTGCCTGCAAGCTGACAGATATGACAACTTCACAATATCTTCGGACATCTCCTTTTAGACCAGGCCAGTAAAAATGACGTAAAAATACGATCATATGTCTTTCTCACTCCCAAGTGGCCAGCAAAATGATTATCGGAGCCAAACTCAAAATCTCATCGCGGTAAGATGAAGGGACCACAATCTGCCGAAGCACTCCGCCAGTCATCCTCAGCAGAGGCTTGCGGTGGCCTCCACTTCCGCATGAGCACATCACCGCTAACAAAGTATCCACGAGACACATTTTCTATATCGGTTTCGAAACCGCATCATCAAAGAGTGAAGACAAACTTAAATCTTTCCTCTGTTCCAATTTGAGATCCTCATGAGTCAAAGACATTCTACCAGGCCTACAAACAAAATCACCCTCCCCCACAACAGCAGCGGTGGAACCGGGAGTGGATGGAGGGGACGGTTCGGCCCTATCAACAGTAGCCAGAAACGTGTCACCAAGATCAAAATCACCGCCTAAATCCGCAATAGTACTTTCATTCATCTGTTTCTTATGCATCGCACGAGTGACAGCACACGCAGGGAATACATCAGGATATTTCTGTGCCAAGTCATCAGGGTTAGGACAAGAGGAACGGGTCACCTCAGGGTTTTCCAGCACCTTCCCACCAGCCAAATCGTTTCCAAGAATAAATGAAACGCCTTTACAGGAAGACATGGAGCGCACCCCACAGCAACCCGTCCTTTCACCAAGTTAGAGGTGAGCATAATCTCATGTAAAGGCACAGTAATGAAACCCATTTCAATCCCCTGTACAAGAACACTGGAGCCAGTGGAGGTTTCTTCAGACAAAGGAAGAACTCCTCTAAAATAAATGACTGCGCAGCGCCCGTGTCACGCAACACTTTAACAGCACGCTTCAGATGCGGCTCTCCAAGTAAAGACACAAACCATTCGTAATGAACGGTGTATAATCCTGCAAGACGTTAGCTTCAGGATCCTTCATAGGTGACACAACACTAAGTCCTGACACAAACCGAGAGGACGTTTCCACCAGGGCCACAGGTTTAGAGACTGTTGATTCTTTTTTCTTGAGAGCAAAACAGTCAAAGAACATGGCCACGCTTTTACAATAAAAACACACTAGCTGTGACTCTTTTACACGAACGTCACCAGGCTTACGCTCGCCAAAGGAAGAGACCTAGAACTTGTGTGTCTTTAGAATGCTCTCTACGGGAAATCTCACGAGCAATGTTCCTCTCCTTTTCAAGGGCAACGAAAACACTCTTGTGTGTTAAAACAAATTCGTCAGCCATCACAGCAGCTTCAGCAACATTGTGACTTTACGTTTTAGATGCGTGGCAACTTTCTCAGGAAGAGAGTTCTTAAATTCTCTAACACCACTAAATCACTTGAGTTGGCCGAACGTTGATATACGCAAAGACGCACACCAACGATCAAACAAAGTCTCCTTCTCTCTGGCAAACTCTACGTATGAGAGACCATCAGCTTTGCGATGGCAACGGAATTTCTGCCGGTAGGCTTCAGGTACCAACTCATAAGCCCTCAACACCGCAGCTCTCTCCTGTTCGTAGTCAAGAGACTGCTCAGTTGAAAGAGAGGAGTATGCCTCTGAGCTTTACCAGTCAGCACACTGCAGCAACAGAGTCCACACCTCTTTGGGCCACTTTAGCGTATTGGCCACTCGCTCAAACAGTGTGAAGAATTTATCAACCTCCTGTTCTCTAAAAGGAGGGACCATTCGCAAACTACGGCTGATGTCAAAATCAAACGAAGAAACACCACCAGCTTTACGGGCATCCAATTTCCATCTGTTTAAGCCGACACGCATTTTCGTATTCAAGCTGCTTTAAGTCTAGCTCGTGTTTCTCTCTTTCGTGCCCTCTCTCGCTCCAATTCAAGCTCTTTCAGCCTTAGTTCAAGACGCCTCAACTCCATCTCATGTCTGGGTAGGACTACCACCCTCCTCAGACACAGACCGGGTTTTAACAGCGGCTTCCCCCAAACAACCCATGACTACTCAATGCCGCACTAACCGTAGCTAAAATGTCTTTCTTAAGAGACATCACTGCTGATCTCGATCTCATAATGGCAGCAACTCAACAAGTCTTCCTTGTTGAGGCCATTCAGTACAGCCAGCCTAGGTTAGCCACAAACTCACCCAAATCAAACATGATTGCAACAAATACACCCATAGGGCAATAGAGGCAATCTCAAATGCAATAGCGAGAGACAACAAGGACGCACAAAACCAAAACCACACAAGCAATCACAAAGCGACCTGCATTGGGACAAAGTGCTACTATTAATACCAGTAACACCTAACACCAGCAATCCAACCCAGTAAGCAACAGCTTATCCCGCTGCTACTCCATCAATAAGCAAGAATCAAGATAGCAAAAACTCAGGAGGCATCGCAGACACCGACCACAACTGGCACCACCGAACATACAAAAGTCCCAACAGGTCAACACAAAGCTCGAAGTTTATTTAAGAAAAATGGAGAAAACAATGTAGCAGGTTCAATACAGACATACAAATGAAAATATACATACAAACTGAACGAAAATAAAACCGTTACCCTGGCAGGGAGGTAAAGGGTTCCTCGCACCTACCCACGGTGCGACCCCAGGGCTGAGGACGGCAGGAGCACCCCACTGTTCCTGATGGGCAACTGCGTGTTCTAAGAACGACAGGTCCCACTCCCCACCGTAACAAAAACACTGCTACAAAAGAAATAGAATAACGAAAACAACAGGAACTTCATTAATGTAAAGTAATTTTTAACAATAAGGGAAAACACAAGAGCCGATTGTGGCAGCGTCCGTCCCGTGAGAGAGTCTCAGCCTTTTTACCGCCAGTCTTTTAAAACAAAGACTCCTCCCACCGGATCACCTGCAGAACAGGCAAAGGGAACAAAGAAAACACGGAGTGGAGTGCATAACACCCCCACCCTAAAACAATGAATAAATCGAAATTAACACTGTGTCCATTGTTCGCTTGTATATGACATTTATACGTAAGTTTATTTTTACATATCGCTAACAGGACCAACCCACAAATGTTTATTCACCCAGTGGACATCTTGAAAGATTATCTACACAGGACAAGGAAATAAGGCCTCGATTTTATTCATTGATACACTCGTGAAAGCGCATCAGCTATCACGTTATCCTTGCCACGAATGTGTTTTACAGTTATATCAAAAGCCTGTAAAATCAAACTCCACCGCATAAGTCTCTGGTTATTGTTTTTCATGCGGGTGGAAAATAAGTGGATTGTGATCCGTGAAAACCCAAAGAATGAGAGGATGAACCTCATTATACCTCAAAATGCTGCAGTGCAAGTATTAGAGCCAGGGTTTCCTTCTCAATTGTTGAGTAGACTCTCTGGTGGCGGTTAAATTTCCTAGAGAAATAGCAAACCGGATGATCGACACCAAGAGAGTCTTCCTGAAGTAGGACAGCACCGCGCCAAAATCACTCGCGTCTACAGCCAATTTAAAAGGAAGTTCAAAATTAGGAGCGGTGAGAACCGGCGTACTGACCAGAAGGGCCTTCACATCACGCTCAAACGCCAACTGACAAGTGTCAGTCCACTCAAAACGAACTTTAGGGCTCAGAAGATCAGTCAAGGGGGACGTAACCGCTGAAAAGTTTCTACAAAAGCTGCGGTAATATCCCACCATACCCAGGAAACGGCGCAACTCACGACGAGTCGCAGGAGCAGGAACTGTACAATCGCCTCCACCTTGGAACTCACAGGACGCACCTGTCCCCGCCCAACCACCTTTCCTAAGTAGGTCACAGTCGCTTGACCGAACTCGCACTTTGCAAGATTTAACGTGAGATTAGCCTTCGACAAACGCTTGAATAATTCTTTTATTTGGGTAATGTGTTCAGGCCAGGAGGCGCTTACCACAATCAAATCATCGAGATACGCCTCACAACCTGATAATCCTGAAATTACACAGTTAACCAAACGTTGAAAAGTAGCTGGAGCATTTTTCAAACCGAAAGCCATCACAGAATATTGGAGGAAGGCATCCGGAGTAACAAAGCCGAAATTTCTTTTGCCCGAGCAGACAAGGGACCTGCCAATACCCCTTCAGTAAGTCAAACTTACTGACATACTTAGCAGAGCCCACCCTATCCACACAATCGCCATGCGGGGCATTGGAAAACAATCCGGTTTAGTGACTGCGTTCACCCTCCTATAGTCCGTACAAAATCGAACGTGCCATCAGGCTTACTCACCAACAGACAAGGAGAACTCCAAGCACTAAAGCTTGGCTCCATAATGTTATGCTGCAACATATAGGCAACCTCTGTCTGCAACTGCGAGCGTTTCTCTGGATTCACCCTGTAGGCGTGTTGTTTAATTGGCGGCGAGTTACCAACATCAATATCATGCTGGATCAAATGTGTACGACTAGGTACATCAAGAAATAAAGAGGGATACGACTGAACTAGAGCAATGATATCTAAACGTTCATTTACAGGTAAATGCCCAAGATATGACTCAAGATCGTCCAAAATCTGCGAGTTATGCAACCTGCCCTCTACCACATCCTTAGTCGGTACCGTCACTCCGTCCCGTCCGGCTCAGAGATGGAGGCAAGTGTAGCAGCATTAACAGAAACGGCCGAGGTCAGCACCGAAGAGGATTGACAGCTGTCATGGCTTCAGCACTGGACAGCTCCCCAGTTTTAGGTTCACGGTCAGGGGCGGCAGGTGTAACTTTGCCGCTGGACAGTGGATCAGGCTTTCCAACCCGCTCAGAACTCAAATTAGGTGCCCGCTCACAATATGCTTTCAGCATGTTTACGTGACACAATCTAGATTTTCGCCTCCTGTCAGGGGTAGCAATTACATAATCAACCTCACCAACTTTTCGCTCGACCCGATAAGGGCCACTGTAACGTGCTTGTAATGCAGAACCGACCACAGGTAGCAAAACCATGACTTGATCACCCGGCCCGAATGTTCGACACTTAGCCTGACAATCAAAACGAAGTTTTCATTTTCCTCTGGGATACTTGCAAATTTAACCGCTAACTCGCACGCTCGGTGCAACTTCTGACGAAAATGGGAAACATAGTCAAGGATATTGTTGGGAGCAGGCTCAGTCAGCCAACTATCTTTCAGTAGTTTCAGGGGACCGCGAACCGTGTGCCCAAACACCAAATCAGAGGGCTAAAACCCAAGGACTCTTGGACTACTTCCTAACTGCAAACAAGACCAGAGGAACACCATCATCCCAATCTCTTTCAAACTCCAAACAATACGTTCGTAGCATCGATTTCAGAGTTTGATGAAACCTTTCCAGCGCACCCTGACTTTCAGGATGGTAAGCGCTGGGTACAATGTTTAACAGCGAGCTGTCGAAGAGCTTGTGCAAACAGTTGCGACATAAAATTCGAACCTTGATCCGTTTGGACCACCTTAGGAAGTCCGAACAACGAAAAAACTTTAGCAAAGCTTTCACAACAACCTGAGCTGTTATTCTTCGTAAAGGGATGGCCTCGGGAAATCGAGTGGAGGCACACATGATTGTTAATAAAACTGATTGCCAGACTTTGTGCGAGGTAAAGGACCAACGCAATCAACAATCACCCTCTCAAACGGCTCTCCGATGGCTGGAATTGGCTGCAAGGGTGCTGGGAGAACAATTTGATTAGGTTTGCCTGCAAGCTGACAGATATGACAACTTCGACAATATCTTCGGACATCTCCTTTTAGACCAGGCCAGTAAAAATGACGTAAAATACGATCATATGTCTTTCTCACTCCCAAGTGGCCAGCAAAATGATTATCGTGAGCCAAACTCAAAATCTCATCGCGGTAAGATGAAGGGACCACAATCTGCCAAGCACCCGCCAGTCATCCTCAGCAGAGGCTTGCGGTGGCCTCCACTTCCGCATGAGCACATCACCGCTAACAAAGTATCCACGAGACACATTTTCTATATCGGTTTCCGAAACCGCATCATCAAAGAGTGAAGACAAACTTAAATCTTTCCTCTGTTCCAATTTGAGATCCTCATGAGTCAAAGACATTCTACCAGGCCTACAAACAAAATCACCCTCCCCCACAACAGCAGCGGTGGAACCGGGAGTGGATGGAGGGGACGGTTCGGCCCTATCAACAGTAGCCAGAAACGTGTCACCAAGATCAAAATCACCGCCTAAATCCGCAATAGTACTTTCATTCATCTGTTTCTTATGCATCGCACGAGTGACAGCACACGCAGGGAATACATCAGGATATTTCTGTGCCAAGTCATCAGGGTTAGGGACAAGAGGAATTAGGTCACCTCAGGGTTTTCCAGCACCTTCCCACCAGCCAAATCGTTTCCAAGAATAAATGAAACGCCTTTTACAGGAAGACATGGACGTACCCCTACAGCAACCCGTCCTTTCACCAAGTTAGAGGTGAGCATAATCTCATGTAAAGGCACAGTAATGAAACCCATTTCAATCCCCTGTACAAGAACACTGGAGCCAGTGGAGGTTTCTTCAGACAAAGGAAGAACTCCCTCTAAAATAAATGACTGCGCAGCGCCCGTGTCACGCAACACTTTAACAGCACGTTTCAGATGCGGCTCTCCAAGTAAAGACACAAAACCATTCGTAATGAACGGTGTATAATCCTGCAAGACGTTAGCTTCAGGATCCTTCATAGGTGACACAACACTAAGTCCTGACACAAACCGAGAGGACGTTTTCACCAGGGCCACAGGTTTAGGAGACTGTTGATTCTTTTTCTTGAGAGCAAAACAGTCAGCAAGAACATGGCCACGCTTTTTACAATAAAAACACACTAGCTGTGACTCTTTTACACGAACGTCACCAGGCTTACGCTCGCCCAAAGGAAGAGACCTAGGAACTTGTGTGTCTTTTAGAATGCTCTCTACGGGAAATCTCACGAGCAATGTTCCTCTCCTTTTCAAGGGCAACGAAAACACTCTTGTGTGTTAAAACAAATTCGTCAGCCATCACAGCAGCTTCAGCAACATTGGTGACTTTACGTTCGTTTAGATGCGTGGCAACTTTCTCAGGAAGAGAGTTCTTAAATTCCTCTAACACCACTAAATCACGGAGTTGGCCGAACGTTGATATACGCAAAGACGCACACCAACGATCAAACAAAGTCTCCTTCTCTCTGGCAAACTCTACGTATGAGAGACCATCAGCTTTGCGATGGCAACGGAATTTCTGCCGGTAGGCTTCAGGTACCAACTCATAAGCCCTCAACACCGCAGCTCTCACCTGTTCGTAGTCAAGAGACTGCTCAGTTGAAAGAGAGGAGTATGCCTCCTGAGCTTTACCAGTCAGCACACACTGCAGCAACAGAGTCCACACCTCTTTAGGCCACTTTAGCGTATTGGCCACTCGTTCAAACAGTGTGAAGAATTTATCAACCTCCTGTTCTCTAAAAGGAGGGACCATTCGCAAACTACGGCTGATGTCAAAATCAAACGAAGAAACACCACCAGCTTTACGGGCATCCAATTCCATCTGTTTAAGCCGACACGCATTTTCGTATTCAAGCTGCTTTAAGTCTAGCTCGTGTTTCTCTCTTTCTCGTGCCCTCTCTCGCTCCAATTCAAGCTCTTTCAGCCTTAGTTCAAGACGCCTCAACTCCATCTCATGTATACGGGTAGGACTACCACCCTCCTCAGACACAGACCGGGTTTTAACAGCGGCTTCCCCAAACAACCCATGACTACTCAATGCCGCACTAACCGTAGCTAAAATGTCTTTCTTCGAGACATCACTGCTGATCTCGATCTCATAATGGGCAGCAACTCTCAACAAGTCTTCCTTGTTGAGGCGATTCAGTACAGCCAGCCTAGGGTTAGCCAAACTCACCCAAATCAAACATGATTGCAACAACACACGAGGCAATAGAGGCAATCTCAAATACAATAGCGAGAGACAACAAGGACGCACAAAACCAAAACCACACAAGCAATCACAAAGCGACCTGCATTGGGACAAAGTGCTACTATTAATACCAGTAACACCTAACACCAGCAATCCAACCAGTAAAGCAACAGCTTATCCGCGTTACTACCATCAATAAGCAAGAATCAAGATAGCAAATAACTCAAGGCTATCGCACATACAAAACTTCAAAATGATCCTCTCCCGGACGAGCCCCCAATTATATGTTACGGCCGACCACAACTGGCACCACCGAACATACAAAAGTCCCAACAGGTCAACACAAAGCTCAAGTTTATTTAAGAAAAATGGAGAAAACAATGTAGCAGGTTCAATACAGACATACAAATGAAAATATACATACAAACTGAACGAAAATAAAACCGTTACCCTGGCAGGGAGGTAAAGGGTTCCTCGCACCTACCCACGGTGCGACCCCAGGGCTGAGGACGGCAGGAGCACCCCACTGTTCCTGATGGGCAACTGCGTGTTCTAAGAACGACAGGTCCCACTCCCCACCGTAACAAAACACTGCTACAAAAGAAATAGAATAACGAAAACAACAGGAACTTCATTAATGTAAAGTAATTTTTAACAATAAGGGAAAACACAAGAGCCGATTGTGGCAGCGTCCGTCCCGTGAGAGAGTCTCAGCCTTTTACCGCCAGTCTTTTAAAACAAAGACTCCTCCCACCGGATCACCTGCAGAACAGGCAAAGGGAACAAAGAAAACACGGAGTGGAGTGCATAACACCAACTTGTGTGCCACATGGCCAAGGACATCCAGCTGGCCAGCCACATCAATAGAATGTGCACTCACAAAGAAAGTGAATCCCCCAATTTGAACACAAAGGAAAAGGAATTTTTTTTTGTATTAATGATCTCGATGATGGTGATGAGTTCTTTAATACTAGAAATATTTCAAAGAATACTACCTCACAGTTAAATGGACTACTTTTACACTACCATTGTCTTGTGATAAACATTTGTGGTGATTTCCCCATTCATTGCAAAGCTTGTGGCTTTTAAGTAAATAACAGTATATAAATGCAATCCTCGTTTTACATAGCTGGACAATGACAGTTGCTCAAATATGTATGACGTTGTAATAATGTAGTGTGTCGAGAGGCCAGGGGGGTGATTAGGGAAGCACGCAGGATGACCAAAAATGAAGTGCAAAGTGCCAGATTTTATTTACAGTGCCAGTGGGAAAAAACAAAAATCCAAGAATCCAAAAAAGTACACTATTTACAACACAAACAAAAACCAAAAATTCAAACTAGAAATTGACTAGTTCAGCCAAACTGCCATATAGTGTCACAAACCAATGTGAGACAGTTGGTTCTGCTAAAACAGCAGAACCCCAACCACGCCTTTAATTTGGTGTCTTCACCCACCAATGCTTAACATCTCACTCCTTATAAAGGCTATGAAAATTGACTTCCCTCACTGGGCTGAACCAACCTTTAAACAATTAGAGGGGATACCTGCATCCATTTTAAATCAACTGTCACCAGTTAGATTATCCTCGTACCAATAAAAGTACATACAGGAAATACCATAATGAAGGTATAATCTTTCATGACAAAATGAAGACTTAAACATGCAAAATTAAAACACAGGAATTTAACAACAACCATAAAATGGGATAGTCCAATTATGACGCGCGTTGAGGGCGTAAACCAGGAAATATTACGGGTGTGGGAATGGCGGTGCCTCCGGCTGTACAAACTCTACCTGAAACAAACAGGGAAAAACGAACAGCAAACGGCAAAACAGAAAACGGAGACAATGGAGAAAAGCAGAATGAAATGATAAAACAATGCATAATGACTGAAATAAACTCTGTAAGTACGGATATGTTTTGTGTGTTATTTTACAGTAAATGGAAAGTCAGTGATGTAAACGTTATAACTCATGCGTAATTTTAACCGGTATTAATTAGCGGAGTTGATGGAAAATAACGATATTACACACAGACAAATACAACGGAACAGATGGAACAGACAGGGAAGTGAAGTATGAGAACAGAATGCTACTGTTCATGGCGCGGTAACTTTTAATGTCCACGTGATGAAGCTGGCGTGCGGCCGCTTCACCACAGACGTGTACTCCCAGATTCAGTTTTAGGGACAATACAAAGAAAGAGTTAAGTGATTCAATGTACAATTTCAATTATAAGCCCAAATCAAACAACAGAGGGCAGTAATTAGGTACCACACTTGCCATGGACACATTTTGAGTCACTCAAAGGTTGTTCACCAGCCATGCATATAATCTTGCATAAACCTTTTATGATTAAAAGTAATTATAGTAACTATTGTTATGATTATGATAATTATTTAATATTATTATTAGATTGTGCACACAAATAAGTGGCTTCATGTCGGGAATAACATCACATCAATTAATAGTAGATGAAAACATCAATTTAAAATGATTTTAAGGTCATGGAAAATATAAGGATTTGGCATGGGGAATTACCATGTAGGCATATCTAGCTAACATGCATCTTCACTGTCTAACTATATTAATGGTTAAGTTGCATAACGTAGCCTAGAGAGAACTCTCTCCATCTTTACATTGGTTATGCGGTGGAGTGTTGAACGGGAACAGGTACTGCAGCCTGCAAGGGACACTTTGCTGCAATCCAGTCCTTGCGAAGGAACGCAAAGTGAGGAAGAACTGCGAGGGTCATTCCACCTGGAACAGTCACAAACCCTCCCCTCCGTTGCTCCCCCTCGCTCGGGAAGGGCTCCCTCGCCTGCTACGTCACTGGAGAGTTCACTCGATTGGAGGGAAGAAGCAAAGGGAGGAATATTATTTCGGATTGGAATGCAGCCCTGGTAGACTCAATGTGGGAAGGGAAAAGTGATGGTCGAACATTTATACCCCCAGTTTGCAAACAAACGTATTGAAAAAAGTGAGAAATAAGCAGGGTTGTTTATTATGTAGAGAGATCTGCTGCAAAAATTATTTGAAGGGAAATAATTTATTTGCTATAGAATCAAATGTAGAAATTTTAGACACAATAAACAGAGAGGGACTGTGGCTTAGCCTACAGCTCGGCAGCAGATCTGGTTCAGTTTCTGTCCGCCGCCAAATTTTACCAATAGAATTTGAACATCATACCTAGGGTTGTCAGCATCCAATGAGAATCACGCTACGCACATGGACGCGGAAGCCATGTAAATTTGCATACAACCCTGGTTCAAGACAGACGCTTTGTGTCAAAGCTCAATAAGATCCAGCGAAGTGTGGTTATCAATGGGTATAAGTTGTAACACGGTCCTCAGTCTCGGTCCTGTGGGGTACCGGTGTGTGCTAGTTTTTGTTCCTGCCAGAAAATTGATAAAACTGAGATTTCTGAAAACGATACAACGTAGCAAATAGCGGTCAATGTTTCCACAAGACAATTGCAATAGAATCTGGAGTGTTACCTAGGGAACAGGCTTTGTGTTCAGGCTGGATTCAGGGCAAGGAATATGTCTGAAATCAACGGTAGTCAAGAGCAATAATAAATCCATGATTCACAAACCTACCGACATCGAACACATTTTGCCCAAAGCACCGGTAAATATAAACTACATTAGTGATCTTAAAACACCTAACGACTGAGAATAAGTCGTTTTGATAAATGCTTGTAGAGCGATTCATAAATATTTTATTTCTCCAGAGGTACAGTAAAGAAAATAAACACTGGTACGTAAGGGAGTACCATTGCAATCACAATCCTACATAAGACAGTAACATTGCTTACAACGTGGCTGGTTTGCTGAATTTACTCTGGCTTCTTAACAGTAATTCAAAAATATAAACGCGCGGTTAATTACCATTGTTTGAAAGAACACTTTGATTTGGGTTTTGGTATCTGGTCGCCCGCGAAATTCCACCAATAGGATTTGAATATCCTACAACATAAATGTTCCAATCAAAATAGGGCTAAGCTTGAGAACAGAAAACCCGTATAAATTTGCATATAGTCTTTATAACTGAAACGCTCACGGTGAAAGTCGGTATTATTACTTGAGAGTGAACTTTCAGCATGCCTGATCCAGCGAAGTCTGCACCGAAGAAGGGTTCGAAGAAAGCCGTGACCAAGACGGCAGGAAGGGTGGCAAGAAGCGAAGAAAGTCTAGGAAGGAGAGCTATGCTATTTACGTGTACAAAGTTTTGAAACAAGTACACCCCGACACTGGTATTTCGTCTAAGGCCATGGGTATCATGAACTCGTTTGTCAATGATATCTTCGAGCGCATTGCCGGTGAGTCTTCTCGGTTGGCTCATTATAACAAACGGTCAACCATTACGTCCAGGGAGATTCAGACTGCTGTGCGTCTGCTGCTACCTGGAGAGCTGGCCAAACACGCCGTGTCTGAGGGAACGAAAGCCGTGACTAAATATACCAGCTCCAAGTGAAGCGTAACGCAATCTGACCTAACCAAAGGCTCTTTTAAGAGCCACCCACACCATCACGAAGGCAAAACTTCTATTTTCATCAAATGCTGTGGTCAAGTCCCTGGTTTGGGAGGTATGAAAACTTTATCTTTTGAAATTTTTTTTTTTAATGTACCTGCAGTTCAGTACATAAATGCTGCTTCCATCGTTTGCCTGAACAAGCGGTAATTTTAAGAGTAATGTGCGAGTCTTCGTAACATTAAGACAACTTGAACTAAATGCATCATGGCTTATGATTTTGGCGAAAGCCTGTATGTGTTGCCACATTTTGATCTCAATTATGAAAAGCTTTACCAGAATTGTCCTTTATGGAAATCTGTGATTTCTAGGAATCTCAAAATTTCTGTAATGCTAGTATAGTCAAATGGCTTCCATTTATGCCTCACCCCCAGTTCCCCTTTGGGGAGAAAGTTGCACATTTTTATTTATTTTTAAAGGCAGAACATGGTATATGGGTTGGAATGCAGCAATTTATGCAAGCTTAAAATATGAATATGCCAACCTCTGAGTAAACAATTCATAAAACAAGTGTATTGGTGAAAATGGCTTTACATTCAGCTGCCTTAACATTTAAAAAAAAAAAAGTTCAAAGGTGCTGATTTTTAGGTAGTGCAACAGTCAGTGGTAGCATGCTTTGTGTGGCTTATGTGGCTGGGGTGGGTGGGGAGAGGAGAGTAACGCTTTCAGATGAAACACTAGTACCCATCATACATATAGTTTGGCCAGAGGGAGAAAAGTAGTTTATTGGGAACCCCCACCAGCTGAGGGGATTTTCTTAGGGGGAATGGAGGGGATTCCAAAATTCTTCAGCTCTTCTGCTGCTCTGATACTTGGAGATTTGGGCACCATTTTGACCACCGTGAATGTCTTGCCCAGTAGATGCACCAGTGCTGACACTTTTTGTTTAGGCGCAGCGCCGTCATCTGCTTGAGTCGGCTCTTCAGCACTGCACTCGGCCTCATCCTGAATCACTCCTAGCCGCAGTGGAAAAATAAGTGATCGGTCTCAAAGTAGATGAGCTGTCCTCTGACATGTTGGTTGTGTCTTTTATTGGCTTGAAGGCCTTTGCTTTTTCTTCAGCATTGGAGGAGTCGATTTCGTTTTAGCGTTAAAAAAATGCCATCCCATTTTCTCACCTGGGGACAGAAGAGAGCAGTGCAAACAGCAGGCTGTTTGAGGAATCTGTCGACCATTTCAAACGCGCTGTTCCACCTCGTAGGCACATCTGTTTTCAACTGGCACAGTGGAAGCTGCAGTGGCTTTTGCTTCTCTCGAACCGACTGGCAATCGGGCTGCGATGGAAGAATCCAGTGATTTGCCTAATCCTTTCTAAAATTCGTGCCACTGAGGGCAACTGCGGTAGTTTGCTGAGTAGCCAAGTGCAGAACACCTGACATGTTAAAGTTCCCCAACTGGGCATCGGCTATCATATTTGCAGCATTATTGATGACAATCACAAGATCTGTGGTCCAGAGCCACTATTCCGCAGAAACCGCACGAAACAGTCATTCACATTAGCACCTGTGTGGCTTCGGTACATGGATTGCATAGAATTTTGGGGAAATGGTGAAGCAAATTGTGAACAGGCTTATGTAAAATGGCACGTGGAAAAGTTGGGTACATATATACATTTATTTAGATACAAACACTTCCTCTACAGCTTGCAGGCCACCTCAACAGGTTGTAAGGCAGTCATGACCCTATAGTTCCAACTTACCACCTTTACCAAGTTACTTAGAATTTTTCAGTTTTTACCATTTTCTTTTATTGTGGCATGGTAGTTCACAAAGGAAGCAAAATACTAGGTTTTTTTTTTTTTCCTCTCCAACATGAGTTCTCTTGCAACTGCAAAACAGCCATAAGTGTGCTTGCTTCCTTACTCTTCCCCTTGGCAGAAAGGGCTACATGTAAGAATTTGAATCTCTTCCTGTGCTTTAAGCAAGGAAAAGACTTCTCACACTTGGTGCAACTGTATGGTTTCTCCCTGGGTGACTCCAATGCCGTTTGAAATCAACAAAACCTTTGAAACTCCTCCCATACTTCTCACTTCTACCGCTTCACATGCAGATGATTTCCACAAATGCTATTGGCTTCGATTTTATCATTCATATGAATGTGCAAACCATGCTTGGATATACAGCTATAGCCAGCTAACTAATATTTCAATGTAACGGTGGCAATTAACTTGCAGTAGACCGCTGCCTTCAAAACAAAGCGTTCTCCTTGGCTACAAGACCAAGCCTCATAAGAGCGTTCCATTAAGATACTTGTTCGAAAACCCTCGCAAATAATACGCTGTGTAATAATTACTGGCTAGTCAAGTTAGTCGTCGCAACCAAGAACGGAATTAGCATAATATGCACCGAGCTTGCTAACACTGACCAAAACATGGTTAGCTACAATTCAGAATACATTCAGTGTGCACAGCCACAGCGCAGACATTTTCAGTTGTCAACAAAGTCCAAAATTGCTGAATTCTTGGCAACTAGTCAATTCCTTTGCTTTTGAGTTCGAAAAGATTCACAACTCCCGTTCGGTCACCATGTCCTCCCACCTGCTTGTCTATTTTCTTTCACTTTTCGTACTTCCGTGTTGTTGTGCTAAGACTTCTCTTTTGGGTGAAATGCAAATGAACACGTATGTTTTCGGCAAAGGTCATTAAGCATATTGTCGTCCGTTTCTGTCCAAGATGAGCATTTTCCTTTGCGTCTACGTCCAGTCGCCATTATGGCACTTCAGGTTTTCTCTTCGGCTAAAAACATTGACATACAAAAAGACTGACTGACTTCCTCCCAGCGTACTTTAGCTGAAGGACCACACGCTAAGTGAACACATGATGGCATCATGTGACTTAAGGAAACGTAGGTCCTCTTGAAGCGTACTTTCAGTTACGTTTCACGGTGCAACATTCAGTCTTTTACCTGCATTAAAGTAATAAAGGTGATTTGGGATCCCTTCAAAACAATGATCTAACCGCTTTTGGTGAACTCCCAACAAGGTGTCAAAAATGAGGCCACTCTGTATTGAAGGTATCATGTTGAGTAGCAAGCAGTTCACTCATAAGTTTATTAGAAATATTTTTATTTGCACAATACTACCCCAATAAGCTGAAAGGGAAATATGTTCTAAAAGTGTACAGAGATGAAGAAACAATTAAAAAAAATAAAAAACATTTGTCCTGTCCAATGTTGCCTAAAGCCAAAATTTTGAATGTCATTTATCCATCCAATCACTTCTTACACGAAAGATTTAATTGGGATAGCTTATGTGGATTCTGTAAGAAAGGCATTGAGACTGTAGAACATGCCGTCTTTCAGTGCAAGTCTGCAGGTTTTCTGGCTAGCGTTGCATAGCTGACTTCAATCCAAAGATGTTGTTCTAGACCTTCTAAATGTGATGTCAGTCAAAGCTGAAGTATTCTTAAAAGGAAAAAAAAACTTGGATTTTTTTAGTAAATTATTTGATTTTGTTGGGTAAGCATTTTATTCATAGATCTAAGTATTTAACGGTTAAGCTCCATATTGATGAATGGAATAATTTGTAAAATTATTAAATTATTTAATCTTTATTTGTGAAATCTCTCCAATACATGATGAATATAAAGCTTAATTTATTTGAAGTATATTTGCTACTTGAATAGGACCCTCACTCTATTACTTATTTGAATGTGCCGTTTCTCTTGTTTTTTTTGTTGCTTTTTTATTTTATTGTTTTTTTTAACACTGTGTCAGCACTGTTTTAAGCTTCTGATATTGAAATATGCCTTAAATGTGTATTTGTATATTATAAACAAAATAAAAAAAAAAATAGGGCCTTATTTTCTGCAATAAATGTGTTGCAGAGTTACTGGGTAACCAATCTGGTTGGTTTGACAATACCAAAACATGACCATTTTTACAGCTGCAGGTTCTTCAATCGCACATTCTCATCTGACATTAACTCTCCCCCACGTTCAGCGTGTTTCAATTTATGGTGAGCTTTACATTATCAGTTTATTTTGGACCCCCTTGTCAAATTTCACAGTCCAGCAGTTGGTCAACTGTGGTGTTCTGGGGGTGGTCATTGTTGCTGTTCCCTCCATCAGTTCCTGAGAAAACAGTATTACACACATGAATGTCAGGTCAGGGGACCAGGGATTACCTAGGCTGACCTCTGCTGACATGAACTCTGAGGCACATTCAATGATCCTCAAGCGATCATGTTTCTCAGCATAAATTCTATTGATCTTCCACAAGGTGTCTCTGTAGCCTAGGCATCTTGGTGAGAAGGCATTAACCTAAGCGTGAAAGTAATGCAGGCGGAAAACTAAAATCGAAGTACATGCAAGCTGACTGCCTTGCAGAAATACATCAAAGACAAAGTTCTCCCCTCATCTCCAGCTGTTGGTCAACAGTGGCATCATACAGGAGAGTTTGTTCATTCTTCCTACTTTTTAGGGCAGGTGAGTTGAAGTTAAACACTGAAGAGGCAGAAATCAGGATCCCACAAATGGTTGAACATCATCCTCAGATAATGTAATGCCATGCATAAGCTGAAAGTACGCTTCAAGAGGACCAATGTCCTGATCCTCAACACAGTGTTGAATGATGTCATGTTCAATTGTAACTGAACTATTTCTTATTTATTCATCACATTCAATTATAATATATTTTGTGTTAGATTTACAGAGGGACAGACATACATTGATACAGTAACAAATTAACCAGTAGGTACACTAAAAAAAAAGTAGGGATGGAAAAGAGCCACTAAACTGTTTCCTTCAATGTGTGGTTTTTCAGAATGAATGCTCTTGCAGGGCTGGGAGCAGACAAGGACAATGGAGTCTAAAGTGAAGTGACACTACCTGTGGTGTGTTAAGAATAAACATACAGCACTTATCATTTTTGCACTGCGCTGTGAATTAGATACGTGCTATGAACCGGACATTGGTCATTGCGTTTGGCAATGTGTGATGGTTTCTCTCCAAACCACAACTGAAAGTTAAAAAATGTTGCCCTACCACTTGTGTTTGTGCTGCAACAGCCATGACCAGTGGCAAGATATCAGGTTACTTATAGATACATATGACCCTCACATCCCACATACACACACACTCACGTACACACTCAGAATGTTCATATCCCAGAGCTTCTAATCAGTCACATTAACTAATTCTTTAAATTTCTATAAGCTGCTGTAATGCTGTGACAAATAAATCCTTCAGAAAGAGGTTATATTGAGTTGCTGATTCAATTACAGACTGGCAGGTAGGGTCCTAACTGCGGAAAGTGTGGATACCTGGTCATTTAAACTAAGGTAAACTTGTGTAAAATGATAGGTGCAATCACACAGGAAATGGCAACTTGCTTTAGCCAAACCTGATTTAAAAAAAAAAAAAAAGATTCATCAATTAATCAAAAAAATAATCAAGATGTTGATTGTAACAAACAGCAGCATAAATAGTTACTCCCCAGGAACAAGCTTAGGAACTGCTGAATTAATGAATTAGAGTTAAAAAAAAAAAAAAAATCTAAGACTGTCTGACATTTAAAAAAAAAAAAAAAAAAAAAAAAACAAGCTAACTGACCCTTTCCTGCCTTGACCTTCACCAGCCTACCTCAGCTGAAGTGAATGTATGCATATTGTGACTCCCCTCAGAAGTGAATGTAGGGACTAGGCTTTAAGAATTTTATAAGGTTGAGAATAAACATACAGCACATATCATTTTCACACTGCGTAGTTAGATACGCGCTATGAACTGGACATTGGTCATTGCGTTTGGCAATGTGTGATGGTTTCTCTCCAAACCACGACTGAAAGTTAAAAAATGTTGCCCTACCACTTGTGTTTGTGCTGCAACCGGTCACATCCCACGTACACACTCAGAATGTTTTCCAGTCGAAAATGTTTTTTCAGCTGCTGTGATAGAAGTATAATTAATTACATGGAACTGAATTTCATTTACATTTATAGGTGAGTATAGGCTTACTCCTTTTCATGAATGTGAATTAAAATTTGATTTGTCAATCAAGCACCAAATTCTCATATAACTGCATGCACCAATAAAGAATAATCGCATGCCAAAGACAGGATTACACTCCTTAACATATTGAAATTTAGGTGGTCTGTAGAAGCCATTCTATATTATTTTTTCCTGGCTCAGATATTTAAAGATAAAAAGTTATCTTGCGATAAATACATAAATTAGTACCAGATAATACTGTATGTCATTTATGAACTTCTGTATAAAATTGATAAATGCAACAATGTTAGATAAATGCATAAGAAGACTTTTAATGATAAAGATAGTGTGACTAATTTAAGTTGGCTGAATTTTAAAGTTGTGAGCCCTCAGTATTTGTTCTATTGTGTTTTCTGAGAACGCAACCATACTGAAACATCCATTATTATACTATTTTAATGACTTCCAAGGGCATCTACCTAAAAAAGGACCTGGCAGCAGATAAAAGTATAAAACTAATGATAAAAACAAATATAAAACTGCATTGCAAATAGGTAGCTTCTTTGTTGCAGTTCCACATTTTCAACTAATTAATGTGGTTAACAATCAAACGTCTCCTAATGTAGCCAACAAGAAAAAGCTAGGGCCATAGTAGCAGAACTTTCAGGCATATAACTGCTACTGGCCTCATGCCGGTTATCATCCATTCTGAACTGAAAATTGTTGTCCTTCATATATACTATTATGTTCATCAGTACAAGAAAGACACTTTTTTTTTTACTTTCAGTTTCATGTCAGATATCAATGTGCAAACCTACATCAAAATAGCACGCCCACAAGAGCTGGTCAATGGAAATATAAGGCCATGTCCTTGAAGCCAGGATCACTGTTGCTTAAGACAATGAAAGAAATCGCTTCATCTTTCACTGTGAGAGTCACTTTGCTGGCCCTGTGGCTCTGTGGCTTCTGTGCTGTGCCTGACAGCAGCATCAATGAGTGCAAGAAAACAGTCAATGTACCCGTGATGGGGGTACTACCTGGTGGCGGATGGGACAACCTTCAAAATTTGGACATGGGACGGGTCATGAACATGAGTTACTCCCTCTGCCAGACCACTGAGGATGGGGCATACCTCTTGCCTGACGAGGTCTTCACCGTGCCACAGAAGTCCACCGAAATGGAGATCAGTTCAGAGCTCATCAAGACCTGGACAGACCAGAAGAGCACCACTGCCAGGTCCATAAACGTAGAGGTGTCATTCACACCATCCATCAATGGCAAATTCTCTGCTGAGAACCAGAGAATGAAGGAACACCAAGTGAAAGAGGACTCCTACACCAGCCGCACTGAGGTGAGCGGGAAATGAACAAACCTACAATCACACACATATCGCTTTTTAAGATTTTGAATATGTTACAAGTGAGATTTTAATCTGACCCAAAATTTGAAAAGATTGAGAAATTTTTACTTATACACTAAAAACAATTTTTGGTTGCATTAGCATGTATACAAAATATCTCTGATTCATAAGCCTATTAAGAGGTGTATTATTCATTGGAAAATGATAAGACGTAATGCTAATAAGGAAAAACTACGCAGAAGTAGATTTGTGGAAGAAAAGTTCAACTATTCCAGTTGTTGATGTATTCTCTCATAAATTGTTGTTTTCCAGAGCATGTATTTAGTTCAGATCTTCACAACATTAAAAAAAGGTTAAGCTACTAATAAGCATTCATATGCAATGTACATCCTGTATTTGTTGCTGGGTAGGGGGAGGTTGTGGGTGATGAGCGGGGAGGGGGGATGTAGAATGCGATAGTGCTGTTAAATATGATTTGAAAAAGCAACAATGCTCAGGATTGGAGCTGTTCAAAAATATCTTTCCCATGCAATGTTCAGAAAATCCAGGGAAATGCACACTATTTTGCCATCATGACATTGTGTTTGTTTTTTTTCCACACTGTTACCCAAAACCTGCTTGGGCAACGGTGAGCTGGGCAACACTGCTTAGTCCTCCTCCCTTGTTGGACTCCAAGTGACAAACAGTGTTATCGTGCAATCGATAACTGGTCTATAGCCACAACTATCAACTAACAACTATCTCCCTTCAAAGACAGTACTACAAGTACTAAAAAAAGATAATAAATATAGACAACACATGATTTCTGCTTTTCTGAGAAAACACATTTGCTGTTATTGAACAAGAAACTGTTTCCTGTTTCCCTATGACTCAGAATACAAGCAACTTCCACCTTCATTGCTAGGACCATGGATTGGCCGAGGTCTGCAGCCAGACTCAGCCACACTAGGAGTCCCAGTGTCCTACAAGGCTAAATTGTTATAACTAATTATTACTATTACAGAATCAGCAATATGCTGTTATATGTGAGTATGGTATTTAGTTTGGAACTTCTCTGGAATGTAATATTTCCATTTCCCTTTCTCCCTCTGACAGGTGCGAAATTCCATGTACAATGTGAAAGCTCATCCTGGGTTCACTTTGGATCCAACCTTCAAGAATCGTGTGACACAAATTGCCATCGCCCTAGAAAACAATGCAACCCGTCAGGTTAGCTTCCTTTCAGAAACACTAGTTCTGGACTATGGTACACATGTCATCACTTCCATCAGCGCTGGTTCCAGTCTGATGAAAGAAGACTACATCAGGACATCCTTTGTGAAACAGAGCAACAGCCACTCTGTTGCCTTCTCCGCTAGTGCCTCTTTCTTTAACCTGGTAGACGGTAACTTGAATATTCATCAAAATGAGAAGCTAATTACAGACCTATAAGGGAAACACCACCTCTTCTCTGATTCTCAGCCATGGAGGAATACCCTTCTACCCTGGCCTTAACTTAAAGGTGGCAGGAGAGCATTGGAAATAACCTGGTGGCCTTGGACCGTTCTGGACTGCCACTTCCCTTCTTCCTCAACAAGAAAACCCTCCTGATCTGCCAGACCCCACCATCCAGAAGCTGGCCAGCACCATATCCAAAGCCATCCAGTGCTACTACACTGTCAACACCTATCCTGGCTGCACTAAACCTGGGTCCCCTAACTACAATTACCAGGCTAATGTCGATGATGAATCCTGTGATGGTCGTGACAAAAAATCTTAACTTTGGAGGGGTGTTCCAGCAATGTACCCCCCTCACCAATGACCAGGGATCCCAGGATATGTGTCAGACTCTGACCCAGAAAAACCCCAAGACAGGAAAGACATCCTGCAAATGGCCTTACAAGGAAACCCATCTACGAACAGAAGAGAGGGAGGAGGGCTAGCCAGTATGAGTGTAGAAGAGTCTGTGACACCTGCTGGCTGGTGCTCACATGCTGTGATGATGTATGCAGCATGTGTACCGCGTGCAGCGTTGAGGGTTGAAACTTACTGGTGCGCCGCCGATAACAGCACTGTGCCCCAGACCCCAGGGTTCCTCTTCGGGGGATTCTACAGCTCTGAGATGATCAACCCCCTCACCAAATCGAAGAGATGCCCTTCTGAGTTCCTTCCCTACAGACTGTTCTCAGATGGCCTGAAGATCTGTCTCAGTAGTAACTATGAGACCGCTGCAGCGTTTTGCTGTGCCATTCGGGGGCATGTTCAGCTGTGAGGCGGGAAACCCCATGGCGGGCAACCGCTCCCGCTGCCCAATGGGGTTCACTCAACACTTGGCTACCATAAGTGACGGGTGCGAGATACTCTTCTGCACCCACTCAGGGAATTTCTCTGGTAGGGAGCTGGCACAAATCCAATTGCCGCCTTTCACACGAGAGTCACGGATGAGCCGAATGGCACAGAAACAGTGGCTGTTGTGAATGAGCGAGGCACCACTTGGGTGAGGGAAGCCGGCACGCGAAAGTGGAAGAAGGCTTCCCCGGAGGAAGCCGAGCGCATGGTAGAGGATTTCACATTCTCAGGGCAAACAGAAAAGCAATGCTCACCATGTCATCCTGATTATGGTAGTGGCAGTTCTGTAGGAGGAGGATCATGATCAATACTCCTCCAATGCTCTCTCCAGTTTCACGCTAGCTTTGGGTCTTTTTAGATACTTTAAGGTGAAAAATCATACAAAAATTATCCTTCCTTTGAAAATGCTACGGAATTAAAATATGGTGATTAATGGGCAATAAAATCTTTCTGCAATAATGTGTGACTAAAAGTGCATTCAATAAATTTGAATTAAACATAACATCTTGTGTTTTATTTTTTATATGCATGTTCATAAGTAATACCTGAAACTTCCTGGGCCATGCATTTACTACGATGCATGAGGGGTTACATTCCATACCTCTCTGGGATTCAGCTGCACCCGTTTGTCACTGATGTTAGCATTAGCTGCCAGTTAATGCAGGGCTCTATTGCAGGACTGAGCGCTTTGTCTCGTCAGTGTGAACACAGGGACTCTAGCCCTGTCCCTGCTCAAATTTGTCCCAACACCTAAAATGAGCTAGTCTCATTTTAAGCGACTGAGCTAGGAACCCTTTTAGCTGGTCGCTAATGCGAAGATCGGTGGCAGGTACAGGTACAGCGGAACCCCAAAAAAAGGTATCAGCATCTTTAGTTCATAGAACTGGAATGTTCATAACACTCAAAATGGCGGGCTGTGGAAAACACCGGTTTTGGGAAAAGTAAAAGTACTACAATGTATGTGTTCTACTTGTGCAATGCAACAGGTGCTTTGACTGATTAGCTCATCTACGTTGTCCGAATTTGAATCAGCTGGTTTGAGTGCATGGATGTAACAAGCATGAGGTAGTATTTTTATTTACTGAAGCCAGGATTTTCCACCGCTGGTTGTAATGACATTTATGTTAATGCATTTGTGTGTCTAAAACTTCTTGTATTCAAATTTTAGTTCACAGAACTGTTTATTTGTTTTCAGTCATTCAAAAACATACACAAATATTAAAAGTAGAAATTGACTTTGAACTTTATTTTATTAGCACTGGAAAATGTGATGTTTCAGTTTAATGCTTGTCATTTTGTATCATTAATAATAAAGATAATTAAGACAGAATTATTTGTTAAGTTACCCATACTGAGTGAATTATTGTGTAGCTGTGTGAGGATTGTGTGTTTCCATGAGGTCAAAGGGGACAGTAGTTACCGTTTGTGAGGACAGTGTCTGTTGCCGCCATTGTTTTTCAGTGGGCAAACTCTCAAAAAAACGTCCTGCCATCCCTGTTTAAATCATTACTGATTCCACAAAAAAGGAAACAAAGACTGTTGCCTGTGTTGTTAGCCACTATGTTAGTAGTGTTGAACTGGTGGAATACATTCAAACAGATTAACAACCCTTTAAGTTCAAACATATAACCGAAACATTTTGGCTATATGCTAATTGGATGTTAGCGAGATGACCATCAACAAGCTGTCAGAACAAGACATTTAAACAGTGGCTAATCCACATCGTGAATAATGTAAAATTGATTCACAAAACATTCTGCTGTCAGATTCTTTCTCCCTAAGAATGTATTATGTCCATATTGGTTTATAGATGTGTTGCAGTTAGCACAGGGTGACCCTGCCAGTCGATACTCTAAACCCTGGGAAGAGAAGCCCGGTGAAAGTGGTCTGGAAGGTGTACAGATGTTTCCTCGTCTCATTTGAGACATCATAGAAAGACAGTGTGCCAGCTGGCCAGTCAAGGTACACCCCCACCTTCCCTGAACAGGGAGAAGCAACAGGTATGTCAGTGCTTTTGTTTTCGTGCCACGCTGAGTATTTTTCTCCAATGCGCAAACTCCACGACTTGTCATTTTGTCCCAGGCAGCATTTCCCGGGATTTTTCCTGTCGATATCTTTGTATGTCACTCCTATATGGGCTTCAGACCCACTCCACTTAACTTCCCAGTAACAACGAGTGCCAGACAGACCCTCTCTGCAAAGTACCTGGTTACAGGAATCAAATCTGTCAGGATGTTGAGGATATTGCTGCTCTCTCCTCTCCTTCGTTATTGTTGTGTTCCCTTCAGACAGAGATAGTTGTTTGTTTGCCGTGTTGGGGTCAAAAGTAAGTGAACAGGCATCTACAAAAGAAAAGAGAACAGTTAACAAAATAGATCTAGAATAGATAGAACAACACATACTGTAATTTAAATAATTTGTTGGGGACTACATTTATGGCTACACTGTGACTTTATCTGCAGGTGTTAAAAAAAAGAACCATCACTGTAACTCCTCAACTCTATCACCCCCTAGATAAGCAAAATTCACTTTGAAATGCCTACTCAGGCATATGCTCTGTGTATATGTATGTGCACGGCTGAATGAGGGGGGAGAGCAAGTGAAGAGATGAGGAGAAAAGTTTACTGAGATGAATCAGACCAAAAAAAAAGAGGACAAGAAAGGTAATTGAAAAAAATTTCCATACAAATTTCCCATAAACCCCATCGATTTGTGATCAACACCCTTTCCCTATTTTTTTCTCAAACGTAAATTCTACTTCGGAAACCCACTTACATTTCTGCAGTCCCGGTTTGTTCCGCTGCTCACCACAATGTTCCACACTGAAGGAAATAGTGAGAAGCATTTGAGAGTGTCCGGTTATCTTAAGAAAATACAACAGCATAGAAACCCAAAGAGCCTTAATCGAACTCGTCTCCACACATGCATTCTGCTCATTGTCCACAAGAGGTCTCTGTTGTCTATGCTTGAGAATAAGCAGGTCCTAATTAAGAAAATGTGAAAAATATGTAGGTTGGCTGACAGTCGGTATGAACTGTAAAGGATTCCTGCAATCTGATTCATGCCAGGAGATTTGATAGTCGATTTTGTTGGCTTTGTTACATTGTCATTTCACTCACCCTCTCTATAGTGGGACTTGAGAAGAAACAATAGATGATCATTACTTTATTAGCAAAGCATATCCACAAAAGCTTAGTAAGGTTATACCACATCAGTCGGAGGATAAAGTAGGACTCATGGTTATGTCAGACTCATAGACACTGAACACCACAAGTGCATGAGTGAACAACATAGCAATCAACATATAAGTCTGCAATTTATCAAATGAACCAACAACTGTTCATTCTTTATTTTTATTCTTTTTCACACACACATATACACGCATACACATGCAAAAACGCAAAAACATCAGGACACAGACTTACTTCAGTTTGTTTTGCAGAAGGGCAGACAAAGGCTTCTCTCCTGATTCCCCAGGGTGATTGTAGCTCAGATCCAGCTCTCTGAGATGGCATGTGTCTCTCAGAGCAAAAGCCAGAGAATCACAGCCTTTCTCTGTAACTCGACATCCTGACAACCTGAGGGCAAAAGAGACAATGCCTCACTCTAAAAGCACCAGACTATCAAACATCGATTTTTAAATTATTGTTGAAAACTGTAGTAAATGCCAAACCGGTGAAGATCTTTACTTTTTTCAGTGTTCAGTGCTTCCATGATCAGATCACATTTCCTTTATTACAATAATGTCTGCTAAAAGCCAATAAATATACTATAAATGAGAAAGTGATAACCCCTCAAGTTCAGAACTTCAAACAACATTTGTCCTTCCCTTTTACTTATTGTTGCTGAACTCACCAAACGGTGTCAGTGAAGATAAAAATGAACATTTGCATGTACTTGTGAGCAAAAGTTAAGGACAAATGTTGACTGAATTCCAGCCTAAGTTTTCTCAGCATTTTTTACCTCAGCGTCTCCAGCTTACAGTCTTGATTCCTTAAGGCAGGACAGAGCAGCTCCACCCCAGAGTCTCCCAGGTCATTGTTGCTAAGGTCCAGCGTCTGGAGTTTACAATGTCCACAAGAAAGAGCATCACATAGCTGCTGTACTCCTGGATCTCCCAGGTTAACGTTGCTGAGGATCAGTGTCAGAAGGCTACACTGTGGTCTCCTGAGTCCAGGACAGATCCACTGCACACCGTTGTCTCCCAGGTTATTGCTGCTAAGGTCCAGTTTTGTCAGTTGTGACCCAGCTGAACTGATTGCTGAGCCCACTGTCTTACAGGATGCCGGTGAGAGATTACAGAAAGAAAGTCTGCAGAGAAGCAAAACGCAGAAAAAGCTAAAAAGCTCTGTAAATGCTGGTCTTTAGTCAATATAAACATCAATCAAGTTTGTCAAACCCATGTGCTTATCATACAATCATTTCACTCTAACATATTTTAAGACAATCCAACTTTGGCTCCCTGGATAATCTAACAGAAGGTTTAGTTCCACTGACCAGGTGTTTAAAATTTCACCATCTAGGATTTCATCTCACCAGTCAGTTAAAATGTTAATCAAAAAAAAAAAAAAAAACTAGCCTCTGAAGGAACCATCTATGGACTGGTCTGAGCAACCCACAATTATACACAGGGGTGTTCCAGGACCAAGTTTGAGTGTCATATAAACCTACTGTGGCTAGATGGCAAAGTAAAACTATGCACAGGTGTACTTCAAAATCCACTGATATGTTTTTACCACATCACACTCAATACTCTCAATGTCAAATCCGATCTGTGTGCGACAGGGTAACACTTTAGTGATATGGTAATCAAAATCGATCATGTGCACCCCCCCCCCCTTCGAACTGTGCAGACAATCATACCGTTCCTTACCTTGCCTTTTTGTAGTTTTTTATAACAGGAACCAGTCTTGGAAGACCACTTTCAGCTGCCTTGTATTCTCTCAAATCAAACTCATCCAGCGATTTCTCTGACATCTGAAGTAAATAGGCCAGCTGGGAGCATTCGTAAGGAGTGAGCAGTTTATCTGAACCTGATCTTGCGTCCTTTAGAATTTCAAGTCGAGGGACCCCGTCTCCGAGTTCAACCAAACAGTATATGAGATTGATACATCTGTCAGGGGACATATCCTTTTTCTTTGAGTTCTTGATGTACTGGGACAATTTCTTGATGATTTCTCGGTTGCTGCTTGGCAATGGCAGAATGTCTTTGAGAAGCTGGCTGGACTCCCGTGAGAGACCAAATAAGAAGCGGAGGAAAAGGTCTAGGTGTCCATTGCTGCTTTTCAAGGCCTTGTCCACCGCCTTTTTCAGCAATTCATCCAAAGACACTTGGTCAGTTAAATCTTTTGGCTTTATCTTGCTAGTAGATCCTCGCTTCAGTGCATTTGCTACATTCTTTTCAAGCAGAGACATGACATACAAAGCAGCAAGATATTCCTGAAAGGTCAAGTGAACAAAGCAGAACACTTTTTCCTGTTGAAAATGGACTCCCTTTTTAAAATTTCTGTGCAAACTCCAGAATGCTCTAATTGACTGACATCAATTTGGCATCTTTTTAAGTCATCTTCATAAAATATTAGGTTGCTCTTTTCCAGGTGCTCATAGGCCAGTTGTCCCAATTTCAGAACGATTTCTTTTTCTGACTCTAAACTGTAATCGGACTCATTGTCTCCAGGGTACTTCTTTTTCTTTATCTTGATCAGTGTAAGTAGAAAGTGTGTATACATTTCAGTCAGAGTTTTGGGGATTTTGCTGTTGTTGGTTTTCCCCAACACCTCCTCAAGGACAAAAGCTGAAATCCAGCAAATGACTGGTATGTAACACATGATGAAGAGGCTCTTTGATGACTTAATGTGAGATATAATTCTGTCGGCCAAATTATTATCATTTATTTTCTTCTTGAAGTACTCCTCCTTCTGAGGGTCCTTAAATCCTTGTACCTCTGTCACCCGTTGAATGTACTCAGGTGGGATCTGATTGGCTGCTGCTGGTCGGGAGGTGACCCAAATGCGAGCAGTGGGAAGCAAATTTCCATTAATAAGGTTAGCCAGCATAATGTCTAAAGATGTTTCTTTTTGGCAATCAGATAGTCTCTTCTGAAAATTCAGCCTGAACTGGCTTTCATCCAATCCATCCAAAATAAAAACGGAATTGTAAATATCATCCACCTCAAGCTCCTTTGTCTCAGGGTAGAAGTCATGCAGATATCCAAGAAAGCTGTATCGTTCATCCTTATCCAAGTTCAGCTTACGAAAAGGCAGAGGAAACACAAAGGAATATCCTGATTTGCTTCACCTTGTGCCCAGTCTAGAATGAACTTCTGAACAGAGACACTTTTTCCAATACCAGCAACTCCCTTTGTCAGCACAGTCCTAATGGGTTTCTCTCGTCCAGGTAAGGGTTTAAAGATGTCATTGCACTTAATGGCATTTTCAGTGGAGGTTTGTGTCCTGCTTGCTGTGTCAATCTGCACGATCTCATGTTCATTGTTGAGCTCTTCATTTTCTCCCTCTGTAATGTGCAGCTCAGTGTAAACTTTTCTTGAGGAAGGTGACTCTTCCACGTTCAGGAATACCTTCATTTATTCCCTCATAATTACTCATCAGGGTCTGTTTCAGTTTCTGCTGGGCTCTTCTTACATGAGAACATTCAGATGGATCTGTGCAATTAGTTTCAGAGAGGGGAATGTATTTAAAAACAATCAATTGCAATTTTCCATTTAACATTTCTATTTAAAATTGATTATTTCCATTTTATCCACAACATTGCTATGATATTTGAAAATACATATGGCAGATTTGAGGAAAAAAGTGGTCTTACTTGAACTTTCTGTCTTCCTTTTCAAGTGCTGTGGTGCAGTAAATACCTTTAAGGAATTAAAAAAAAACATTCTCACTAATTATATTTGATCAACAAAATCAACACAACTACAATTTTTAGCTTTGTATGATATTAATGTAAGCAATTGTTGCTCATAATAACATTAATCACTTGAAGAACATCTTATAATACTGGAAATACTCATTAAATTTCAGACAAGCATTTGCAGTAGAAACAGAATACTGAAAAATTCTGTCAAATGCCGCTAGAAATACTCAATTGAATATACAGATTAATTTAATTGTAGGTAAATTTTATGATATCAGTTCCACAAATATTGAACCATCAATCGTCAAAATGTTACCATATATCTTAATATACGGTGAAAAATAATATTATGATACTCAACTACATTGTCTTTTTGGTCCTCCCCTACCCCTTACCTCTTTGTCACTCTCTTGTGAAAAAACCTCAGCGCTGTTCTCCTCCTGGTTACTGATATCCAGGTCTGTTCCTGAGAGTTCCAAGAAACCAGAATCCAAAGACACGCACTTCTTCTTAGAGTTGTCATGACCGGCAGCTTTGCCATCATCCAGAGAGAGTTCCCTGGAAGAGATAAGAAATGAGGTAAAGCCTCAAACACAAGAAAAGTCTTTAAACTTTTTCACAGGAATTGTGGGAGTGCTGATTGCATACTGTAGAGATTAATCGGTCTTCATTGTATGCATGTTTTTGAAGTTGATCAATCACAAATTTATGTATATTTTGGGTAACAAAACTCCAGGCTGAATGTTAAATAAAATCAATGAACCATTAGCACTTCATAATGTAATAACGTGTGCATCATGTTTCACACAGTATGATCTCACACAATCTGCTTCATGTGTCTTTTTTTGTGGTTGGTCTGAGGTTGGATGAATTTTGGTGAATGGATGACAGATTAGACTTACCATGAGCGTTTCCTTTCCTTGTTTTCTATCAGGTTTTTGTTTTTGTCTATTGGTGCCCCTGCAGGGGAATACACCAGTTAATTCAATCTTATATTTGATTAAAATGGCATTTTAAAAGTGTGAAAATATTAACATCTTAAAGACCTACTTTAGAGTGCCATCAACACATGTCTTATTTAGAAAAATCAAAATTCAAACGATTGGTTTTAAAAATAGGTCAAAAACAGAAAATCAGATGGCCTAAAATGTGAAAATTTAATGTTCAAACATTGCCTTTCAGTATTATTTTTATTAATGGAACATTATTGCAGTTACATCACAAAAAGCAAAACTCTGTATAATTGTTAGACCTTGAGCATAGAAGTTATTGATGGAGTTAACGGTAATATTGCTGATAAGAGGACCAAGAATATGGCAGTCATTGTAAACAGGTGACACAACATTGCTTCTTTCATTGGCTGTAATGTTGGCACGGAGGGAACCACTGCCTTCGGGTGGGGTTCCTGCACCAGAAAACAATATAGAGCAGCAACGGTTAAAAAGATTTTTCAAAGAATCATCACTTTTGTTTGGTGCTCTTGACTCTGAAGTCCAACTTACTGAACATTTTTATATACTGTGTTTTGTGGCACTATCCATTGTTAACAACAAGCTGCTCTGAAGAACAGAATGGGAGAAAGTGAAATTACCCATTGCTACTCTTGTAGAACTGACTTGAGTTAAGTGCTTGCCCTCCAGTGGCTAATTCATGGCGTTAGAGGTACTATTTTCAGGGATGTGTTCAACAGGTCATAATAATCTCTGGCTCCACATCCTGTTTGATCGGCTGGGAGCTGCTGGCATGGTTGAAATCTGGAAGCAACCAGGACCACTAAAGGAAATACCAATAAGAAAAGAATCTCTCAGAAAAAAAACGTGTGGACAGTACATTTTTATAACCACAAACAAAGGGGGTGGATTGGAGATTTGAAGAAAGGGCTTGTGGGTGCTATTAAATTGCAGTTTAATTTAAAAAAATAATTTAATCAAATCACAAAAAGTATAATTAACCCTCAAATGTGGATATTATATATACAGAAAACATTAAGCAGGACCAAGGATTAAGTTTTAATGGAAAATATATATATATATATATATATAATATATATATATATATATATATATATATATATATATATATATATATACACACACACACACACATTAAGACCACTAGACAGATGAGTAAAGATAAAACAATAATGAGTGAATTCTTTATTCTGCTACTGGGTACTGAGCTGTCAAAACCAGCGTTGCAATAAGGCTACGAATATGCTCACAGCCAAACACATTAGGCACTGTTCCACCAAACGGTGGTGAGTTTCATTATACAGTACATCCATGCCAAAGCTTTACCTCCTCTTCCATTTTCACAACTGATGACGTAATGGCTGTGCATTTTTTTAATCTCGCGTTAATTCTAAAATGGCGCGAAGAAAGGAAAACAATACCCTTTAGTTTACAGGCTAGTGTAACATATTTACATAATTCTGGTTTACGAACATTTACTGCAGTATCCTACTGTTAACTAATGAAACAACAATTGAACGCGTTGATAAGTAGACCTGTATATTTTACTCAATGCTTTTATTAAGATATTTCATGTTCTTTTAACACATAGGCTACCGCACCAGTTATCGTTAAGTAAATGACAGCAACTTTGAACCTAGCTTAAAACCGACGCACCGCATAATCATTAGCTATCGATAGCTAGGTTGCTTAGAACCTCATAACGTTGGTTTTAGTGCAACATAAAGTTGGATTTATTTTCCTGTGAATATTTGAAAACTGATACAGAGCTTATTTACCGTTACAGCTAACGTCAGCCTACCTGTCTACAGCTAATGTTAGCAATTCTATCTTGTTACCTTTACGTACAGGCCTTAACGTGGCCAAGTCTTTCGTCTTCATTATATAAACAGATACTAACTGAATATGTTTAAAGTATGTAGCGATAAATTAAGTTACTTTAAAATAAACTTTTTACAACAACATTACATATTTACCCAACCTTCATGAGAGCAAGTTACATAGCCTACATGTGTTTCAATGACCCGCCAAATATTTCAAATGCGCGAACTCTTTTCGAAGTAACTATTGGCTGTAAAAATGACGCTGTGTGACAACATGCGCATGTTACTGATGGCGCTCTATTGTCATTCGCTGCGCCGGCGGAAAGGGGCGTGGTGCTGCTCCTTCATGCCTGGAGCTAGCAGGGGGCGGAAGCTTGCTGTAGTCCACAGCAATCGCACCAGTTTTCCTCTAAATGAGTTATAATTCTAAACGCAAACTTTCCCCCTGTAGAGTCGAATATCCACAACTCACAATTTAATATCCTCGGATTATAATGACCGCAGACTGTAAATAAAATGTTCGTAAATACCGTATACTTCAATGCAATACACCAAGGCGTTAAAATGTAAGCAATTAAATGTACCACTAGATGGTACTGTGGTTTTAAACATTCAATGTGTGACGCCTAAAGACTAAGCTACGATTTATTTTTTCAACAGATGCTCTTGAAAAACATACCTTCTCATGTTTTTTTGTAAAACATCCTGTATCAAGCATTTAATAGCAATACTACATATGTTTAACAAAATGAAGACCTGTTGCCCTGTCCTCAATAGCCAGTCAGTGCAAAATACTTCAGAAGTTACCATGTAGTTACCATGTTATGGTCCCCATGGAGGATCGCCCATTTTCCAGGTACTTTTATAGCAATATTTGTCAAGTCTAAATAACCTAATTTGAATGGATCTTCATGTGAAAGTGAGACTGTTGTCCTGTGTGCAGCATTTTGACACTGTTTTGTACTGGAGGAAATGTTTTCTGCTCTGACAAAGGGAGTGGCGGTGAGAGTAAACACACACACACAAACACACACACACATATATTTTCTCCTAATTTGGATTGCTTACCTAAGTGACTCTGTGAATGTAATGTGAAAGACTTTGGTGGAGCTCCATTTCACCCACTTATGCCCACTTCCAGTCCTGTACAACGACGGTGTGTACAGGTTTTTGTGGTTATCGTTTAATCAGCAACTATTTTAGGGTGTGTAAGTAAGGTCAGTTTAAATTCATTTCTCTAATTGAGTCGTAGCAAGCTTTACCCCTTTCAATATCCAGCTCTCTCCGACACCCCTGAGTAAGTTGTGTATGTTCTGGATGACCCACTCCTGCCAAGGTTACTTGAAACTGTGAATAGTATAAAAGCACCACCCCCTTTGCTCAATAACTTTACTAATTGGATGAGCTTCACATCCTGTAATGAAACCATAACTACCTCTCAGAGATGTTCCAAGCACACAGCTCAGAACACAATGTAGGCAGAGAAGGTTTGGTCACATGATCACATAGGCCTTAAGGTAAACCTTACCTCTCGCTTATGTGTGGATTGTAGGATTTCTTATTGGTTGGGAGTTTTATGTTATGCTATTTATCTATGGCTGATCATAGTGGCATCATCTTTTTGTGTTTTATGAGCCTACTGCTCGCAGTACACTCTCATACAGCAGGGGGGCAGCAGTGTGCCATATTTGGTGTTTAGACAATGGGGAGAAACTCAATGCTCAAGAAGAGTAAAAAAGGAAAAAGGAGGAGGTTGATGAGAAGTTAAGGAGGGTGAAGAACAGGAATAATGAGACAGTAAACCTGGGCTTTTCCCCATAGGTTTTATTAGCCCATGGAACATTGGACATGCATGCTTAGCCTAGATATAGTGCTATTTCACAGATGCAGTACAGTGATGGAAAAGTACAGCTCTTCCAGCCTGTGGTCATGCACAGATTCCAGAGGACATAACCCGGAAGTTGATAGTGATAATATCATATCATAGCACAAGACATACTTACAAATAAACCAGGTAATTGACAAAGCAAAGACATCCAGCTCTCTGACTACGTGTTAAAGTCATGAAAAAATAAGGAAGATGTACGGTCATAGTTTACATATAAAATTAATTCTTAATTAACATTATCATACCAGAGTTTTATTGAAGTCATTGTGCTTAAACATACCTGTTACACTGACAATGGATGCTTAGATGCTTGTGTGATTGGCTCTTAATAGAAACCAAAAAAAAAGGTTCTCTGGTTGTTATGGTGAGCACTCATGTTGTTATGGTGAGCACAAGTCTTCCCTTTGCGGGGGTTTGTGATGTGCAGCTGTGGATGAGGCCTCACTGGACTCCGCCCCGACTGTCACCATGACCACAGGAGGCCAATGGTCCGTCAGGCAGGGCCATACCTACACAGAGGCAAGGAGCCGTGCTCTCCTGAGCACACACAAAGGGAAAATCCACTGGCTTTCAACAGGAAGATCAATAGCTTTTAATACGCTGAAGTTGTTTCAGGGGGAATTTGAATGGGAAAAAATACACAAACCAAAAACAATTAAGCATCTCTTCTCTTAAACACAGTTTCCAAAACAATGTTTGTGTTTCTGATTTTATTCTTTATCTGAAAAAAAATCCCTTAGCAATGTAGGCTCTAGTTTTTCTTTCTTAAAGTAGTGTTTGTTAATGTACATGTTATTTGTGTGGGTGATGGGGGGGTGGTGGAGTACTTGCTGTGTGTGGTTGAGTGTGTATGTCAGGGGTGTGCCTGTGTGAGTGTGTGTGTGTGTGTGTGTGTGTGTGTGTGTGTGTGTGTGTGTGTGTGTGTGTGTGTGTGTGTGTGTGTGTGTGTGTGTGTGTGTGTGTGTGTGGAGGTGCCCATCATCATTTCTGGACAAACCGGTGCTGTGTCCAAGCTGTCAAAACAAAATGGTTTACCTACCTGTGCTGCAGGGCTGAATCATAGCCTTCACCAGTTACATTATCCCTTCAATATTTCAATATTTTTAAAATGAATCGCTTCCCTGATAAAGTCTCTCAGCAGGTCAGCTCTTCAGGCTCTGCTGTTTTCTTCTCTCCCTAAAATCAGCTGCTAGTTTATACACTGGAAATCAGGGTAGGTGAGCTAACCGTGTAATAAATTGCTTTAACTGATTAAGTTAATTTGTGGTAGCACTCCCAGTGACTCTGCAAGGCTGAGATTGGCCACCCTTGTGCTGTAATCTTTGAACACTACTGCTATTTTCAACCAAATTCTATGATTACCTTCTCTCTGGCATGTTAGATTAAATTTGATTTGCCTGTCTGTCATCTGATTGACATATTCGTATGTGCCAACTGGCCACTTCATTTAAACCTTTAGCCATAGAAATACGTCTAAGGGGGATCAAGACCATTTTTCTTGACCCAGGCACCTGTAAAGCCTAAGAACTGTACAGAAAAGGAAGAGGGAGGAGAGACAAGAATGGATGAATTAGTTCATTCCAGTTATTAAATGTAAGTTATTGCTTTGCCAATATAAGATTTCTTGGCAGTCATTTGCCATGCCA
The DNA here is from genome assembly GCA_022829145.1 of Albula goreensis. Lineage (NCBI taxonomy): Eukaryota > Metazoa > Chordata > Actinopteri > Albuliformes > Albulidae > Albula > Albula goreensis. Next base: position 3,850,966 of record CM040759.1, on the reverse strand, counting down.
GCAAAGCGATTTGAATTCAGTGAAATTTGGACGGTCACTGAACTCGCCCCAAAGTGACCCCTCCCTGTCTGACAGACTGTGTTGTTTCAGATTCCCCTTTATCCCTGCGCTGGGTTCTCACAGCCATAGGTGAAGGGCACAAAAGCTGGGGGGTTGTGTATATGTGTGTGAGGGGGGTAGGTTTTATTTGTGTGTGTGTTTATATATATGTTTATGTGTGTGCGTGTGTGTGAACGTGCGTCAGGGTGTGTGTGGGGTGTGTGTGTGTGGGTGAGTGTGAGCGTGGGTGTGTGTAGGATAAATATTCCTCCTCGGTCCGTGCGGCACATTTCTGAGATTGCGCCATGGCGATCGTAGGGTGAGAGGGAATCTTACTGTCAGCACATTTGATAGTGCAACTGCTGCAGGCCTGCCTCCCCTCTGTCCCCCTCAGTCTCTCTCCCCAAATTGCTCTGACATTCCTGCCATAGCAGCAGAGCTGGGGGGGGGGCTGAGAGGTGGACCCCTGCACCCCTCACTGCTCAAACAACAACGAGGGCACCCTCCCCAACCCCCCACGGCTCCTGCCAAAAATACACAACAGAAAACAATTATGGGTATGTTCATAGACCCTACGAGAGGGCTTGTGGGTCAATCAACACATCAACAACATCATCTCATAACCAAATGACAACCTGGCCAGAAGGATCCCTCTTTCTGAGTGCTGGGCCCTTACCGCTCTGGTATAGATCTAATAAATGTGGCAGAGTTCAGAGGCAAAGACCCCTCACATTGTTTTGAGACGTAACTTCTGACTTAAACTCATTCTACCTAAACACTTAAATGTCAATGATATTGAGTCTAAGGCGAAAAATCGGTCATACAGCATACTGTGAGTGTCAATCATGAACCTCATCCCTGGACTTT
>CM040759.1:3530060-3842560 GCA_022829145.1 Albula goreensis | reverse complement strand
CTGCTCTGTTTGTAAATGAATCTTGCACAGTCGTATGGTTATGTCAGGGTCCATTACTCTTTTTTCATGGTCATTTGCATATTTCCATTGAGGGTTTCATTCATTGAAAAAAAAAAACCCTGTGCCTCATATGTGTGTCCTGATGGCGGCGGGTGGTGGCGTTCGGAGGCGCGGGGGTTGCCATGGCGATGGCGGTCTGGCCCGATGGCACGTTCCGCTGTGGGCTCCCAGACTGTTTGTTAAGCGGCTGTGAGCCGAAAGCAAACACCATCGGGCCCCGTCCATTTCTCATTACCGCCATCCCTGCTCCGAGAGTCCGGATCCCAGGAAACTAAAATCAGGGACGTTCCTCTCCCAATTCAGCAACCCCCAACCCCAACCCCCAATTAAGTAAGCAGAGCTTCACTTTCCCCCAGCAGGGCCGGAGAGCAGCACAGACCCAGGACCTTTCTACACATGCAGGGTTCACAGTGTCTGGGGTTTTGTAGTTTCGAACATCAACGCTCACACGCTTTTATTCTTTTTGCAATGTTCACTGTTTTTACAATAACGCGCCATAATGTCACACCTGGTGCTTCGGTTCTTGAATGTCTGGGGCATAAGACAGAGACAGACATGTGGGAAACACAACCCGGTTAGTCAGCTTTCACTTGCACTGCTTTCAGCTCCATTCCATACATTTTTAAACCTTTTCATCATAAGCAAAGTGCTACATAAAATCACATTTCCTTACTCGCATGCATTAGTGTGTGTACTCTACCTGTGTGCTCCTCTTAAAATGGCCTCCCTTATGCAGCCTTAGTGTATGGGGACTCTCATTCTCCTGTCATGTGAAAAGCTTAAGGCAGCACTGCTTGGGGGATTGTAATGGTGAGCAATGGAGCTTCATCCAAACTGGGCTGAACCTGTGATCCACCTTCAGAAATATATCCCCTGGCACACCAGATCTGTGTCCAGCGCAGGGCAGGTTTGGTAGGGGGATGGGAGGAACAGCAGCAGGGGGCAGGGGCATCACCAGACCCTGTTTTCTGGGACAGTTGCCCCAGGAATAATTTCTAGTGCCCCAGTAAATGACCATGAAAAATAACTCGTTTTCAAAAATGTTGCATGAATTGAAAGTGTGAGGATGTGGGCACCGGGGGCCTGTGTCCCGGTGGTGACAGAAGTCGAGCGACGCCCTTGGCGGCGGTATAAGGGAGGTTAGTGGAAGACTCCCCGTCAGTCCAGCCTCCCTCTGCTGTGAGGCCTAGGCCCCTCCCATGCACACATTAGGCAGAGATAATGAGAGGCCTGGACCCGGGGCCACATGCCTGGCATACCCCAAGCAGCTGCAGGGAAAGTGCTATCTGCAGAATGACAGCAGGGACGCTCTGTGAAATATCATTATACAATAAAAATGCATACCGTAAAAAACAGAATAAAAGCAATGCAATAATAAAACAAAGCAAAAACTGTCTCATTACAACTAAATTACATAGATTAAACATTTTATAAATGCATATTATATATATATATATTTGTAGTGTTATCTATTTTACTGTACTTTATTGTTCTCTGTTTCTCCTTTATATTTCCTCTTGTAACTTTGTAAATTTGTCTTATAACAAATAAGTAAAAAACTCTTAGTGTCAGGAATTACTTTTTCAATTCATTTTCAATGACAATATGTAACGTTACAGTTTTAAGACTAATTTTTACACAACTTCAAAAACACAGATATAAAAAGAGAGAGACAGAGTGAAGGAAAACGTGACAACAAAATAATGTGTAAGAGAAAAGCTGAAAACGCCTTGACTCAGCCTAAGTAATGCTCAAGTTTCAATGTTAATTTATAATGCAGAACATAGTTTTCAAACTGAATGTTTACATATATTCACAAACAAAGGCTGAAGAAGACAGAACAAGACACAGACAGAAACAAATGACTGCAAGCAAGAGAGCGCAAATCAGACAGACATAGACAGATTAGAGTGAGAGAACGAGGGAGTGAAAACCAAAAAAAGTGAGATGGAGAATAGATCAACAGAGCGAAAGAGAAGTGTGTGCATGAGAGAGATAGAGAGAAAGAGGGAGAGACAGAGAGAGGCAGAGAGAGAGAGAGAGAGCAGGAATTATATCCTCTCTCTGTCTCTCAGAAACTCTGCACCACTCAGATTCCCCTGAAATATTCCGGGTATCTCAGCAGATCGATCGCCTGACAGCCAGCCAACTGCATATAGACAGAGGGGCCCCAGTGATAATGTTTACCCACTGTGCCAGCGCTCTGCACCCTCTGCCCAAATGTAATGAGATTCTGCATCTAACTCACAGATTAGCACCCGCTGAAAGAGAGGCCGAGAGGAACGAGGGACAGAGAGAAAAGAGCCGCACATCTTTGTCTCCTCTTTCTTCTTTTACTTATTTTATTTATATTTATGGACCGCTTCCCATTTCTTAGACAGAGAGAGAGACTTGTAACAAGCCTTAATTTGTGGCATTAACCAAAATGAACACCAAACATCAGGTACAGACAAACAAACTCAATTAAATGACAAGAACAATAAATGACTTACAGCCCCGTCTTTCCTGTGGTAGCGTCTTGTATATATTTCAGTGTATGACTGGATGCCCTAAATGTGGTGGGGAGGTCATTCTCTCATGACCCTGGCCAAACTGCACCCCAACCATCAAGTTCCCTTCTTGCTGCATTCAACGCTGAAACATGTTTCTTGATCATGTCAATCAACAGTTTTCCCTCCTCAATTATGAAAGGCATGGAGAGAGAGAGGGAGAGAGAGAGAGAGAGAGAGAGAGAGAGAGAGAGAGAGAGAGAGAGAGAGAGAAACATTTGGGAGACCTCTGCTGAAATCTGATTCTACTTTCTCTTAAAATGAAACCCAGAAAGATTCCAGCAACTCTGCCCTGTCATTCCACATACCTCCAACTCTCTCTGTCTGTCTTTTTCACTCTCTCTCTCTCTCTCTCTCTCTTGCTCTCTCTCTCTCCCTTGCTCTGTCCAGCTATCTCTGACAGCTTGGACTTCCTTGCATCCCTTGGTTTGCGTTTGCGTCTGCGTTAATGGGTCTCGCTCCAATGATCCAATGCTATTGTTATACGGGCCATTTTGCCAAGCAAATCATTTTGATTTGTTACACTTTAGAGAAAGCCCGGAGCATTTTGTTTTTGTGGGGGTTTCAGGGGCACGGGGGTTCTATGTAACGTCTCGGTGACATGCTGGTTCCAGCTGTCAGGACCCCAGCCAGGGCAAAATCACAGAAATACAAAACTCATTTCCTCCTCTCTTCAGTCCCAACAATGCAGCAATTACATCATGAGAAACTGGTTTCCCTGGCGACATTGTCAAACGGTTGCCATGGGGCTGGTTAAATGCCATGACATTTTTTTTTTGGGGGGGGTGCAGTTGAAGGGGTTCTGCAAGGCAGGGGTGTGGGGGTGGGGGTATTGGGGTGGGGGTGTAGAGTAAATAGAAGCACCATTGGCACAGAGTTTGTCTGACATCTTCCTCTTGTCAGAGCCAAACAGAGGGCTTTTGTGCTGGAGGCCGGGACCCCGCACCGCGGTCGCTCTCCAGCTCACGGAGCCCTTTGTGGGGGGAGACGCCACAATGGCAGACCCTCTTTCCCTCCGCCTTTGTGTTTGCAGCGCTGACAGACTCTGGCCTTTTAGAGCAGGCAGCCCCGTCCCTGGCATGCCAGGTCAATAATGTCCAACACCAGCCAAAAACGAGAGAAAGAAAGGACAAGAAACGGACCAGAAAAGAGTAAAGGAAAAAAAAAAGAGAGAACTGGGATTGGCATGGGGGGGGGGGGGTTTGGTGCAAAGAGAGGTAATGTCTGCATCTTCACAGTGGCAAAATGCCACCACGTCCATCTCAAACAGCTGTACTGTGGAGATTCACAGTCAAACATGGCCGCAAGCCTACAATTCCACAATGTACGTCAGTGAAGAATGGCATTCTGGGACAGCTACTGGTGCGTGTGGAGCAGGCTGCTGCCACTGACCTCAGAGAACTAATGAAGTTATTCAAATCGGCCCGATGGGGGGGTGGGTGTCAGGCACCCATGCCAGGCTCATACCTCACCACTACCAGCCTGGTGCGAGCCGCGCAGCTGGGCGCAGAGAAGTAGCCAAATTTTATGGCGTCAGCAATTTAAAAAAATTATTTTACCACCAATCACATGGGTTTGGTGAGTGCAGGCATGAGGAGAAAGGTGATGATCCAGACTGGCGATACAGGAAGGTGGGTGTGTTACCTGCAGCAGACCCCCCTCCGAGAACCTCACCAATGCGTGAGCTGTCATGTCCCCTGTGTGGCAACCGCAGCTACGGCAAGCAGTAAGGGCAAGAATACCCTCAGGTCTCTCAAAATCTGACAGCCTGGATTTCAGGACTACCTGTGGGGTAATCCGGTAGATCAGATTAAACGCACTCATTCATTCACACATTTAACAGCATGAAGTGATGACTGGATTCTCGATTAATAAGATTCGTGACTCTTCCTTGTTCACACATGCAAACGTTTACTGGCTCATAGACCCTACATCCAGTAAAGTTTCCCGTAAAGAGATTGAGTTTTATTACAGGTCTGGGGGACCTGTGTTTGAATTAGTGCTGTATATATTGCGACTGAATTAAGCTCCTTGTGTTCATCCTGACAGCTGATGATTTTAAAGAGGGCCAGAGAACCAGCTGGATCACAGCCACACCCAGCTCACCAGCAACAGGCGTTTAACTACACACACATACACACTCATACACACATACACATACACACACACTACACACACACACACACACACACACACACACACACACACACACACACACACACACTCACACACATACACACACACACACACACACACACACACACTCACACACACACATACACACACACACAACCACACACACACACACTCACACTCACACGCACGCACACACGCACGCACTCATGCACGCACCCACACAAACAGACACACACTCACACACACGCGTATGCAAACACAAAGACTTACCTGCACAGACACACATAAACAAACACATTCACAGACATGCATATGCACACAACAAAGCCGAGCACAGATACCTTCCAGAATGAGACAGACACGCATGCACATGCAAGTGTGTCCACACACACTCATACACACACACACACACACACACACACACACACACACACACACACACACACACACACACACACACACACACACACACACACACACACACACACACACACACACACACACACACACACACACACACACACACACACACACACACACACACACACACACACACACTATATCCCCTGACTATTTTATTTCTACCTTTCCCTGCCCCCTCCCTGCCATCCCCCTCCTGGCAGCCTTGTGGTCCCTCTCTGTGTTGGGGAGGTGAGGGGTGGGGGGTCCATCAGCTGCTGTCATGCCATTAATCTCTGGGTATTCGATCCCGGGCCGACTGACCTTCCCCCTGGGAGCCCTGCATCCTTCAGGGACTTAGGAGCTCCAGCCCTGGAGGGGAGCCGTCCCAGAAGAGCCTGTCTCACATGCCGAGGTTCCCAGCTAACCGCTTTCTTTTTTGGCTCTCAGAAAATTCCTGGAACAGTTCGGAAAATCCAGGGTGCATGTTCACCAATTCACCCAGGCCACTCCTTATCCGCCCACCAAGTGGCCTCGATGCAAAACCAAGTAATCTGGCAATCAGCGGTTTAAATGTGCACCAGCTGCTTTGAAAGGCTCTGGAAGTTTTTGAAAGTGAATTTAAAGAAAAATTAAAATCACTTTACACTCTGCCCATGTGCTGGTCCTCTGAGATGAATGTATATCCCTGCACCAAATGCCTTCAAAGCAAAACCAGAACTTTCCATTCAGTTCAAGATTTGGTGATCAGCGGTTTAAAATGTTTTACTTTGAAGGATCAAAGAGAGTTTTAAAGGTAGAAATCATTTTTGAAAAATGTCAGCTATATGCTGCAAAATCTGGTTCGCAAACTGTTTGGTTCAATAAAAGCTGTTGATTGACAAAGCTGGCTCATTTGTATTTTCTAAACCATTGCTACCATGGCTGCTCTCTCATATCTCTCTTTTTTGAGGCCCAGTCACAGAAAACTCCGGAACATCCCGGTCAGCATGTTGAACAGGTGTTACAGAGGACAGCTCCTCTACTTCTAAAACACTTCCCCCCCTTCTCCCCAATTTGTTTTTCCAAACCACCTTCCATTTCCTTATCCTTCCCTCTGTAAACACACCTCTTACTCCACCCCTCACTCCTCCCAAAACCAAACCCCCACTGAAACTCACCCCACCCCCCACCCCCATCCCCCACACTCGCCCCCATCACCCAAACCTGACCCCATCGCTTTCCTTTGTCCTTCCAGACAGCTCTACACCTGTTGGGAAATAAAACCCCAGTCCAAAGGTGTATTAAATGACAGTGAAAGTGTTGAGCAGTGCAGACAGGCTTTGTTCACATAGACAGCAGCAGAAAGCCAGGCAGAAATGCTGTAGGCAGCAAACATCAGAACAACAGAACAAAAATACAACGATATATGTTGCTAAGTACCACATTCCACATTTTTTCTCAGAAATTCAACATTCACAACACGTACATACTGTTGTGATGTACATTTAAGTACAGTCAATGTAAGTACATTTATTTACATCACAACAGTAGACAGCTGAATTAAAAAAAAAAAGAATGTTGGCATCAATTAGCGTCCATCGCCATGGAGATGAACAGAGTACCGGTCATACACAATGACATCCAGTTGTAGCGCCGTCCATGTGAGAGCAGCAGAAAGCTGTAGCTAATGGTTTCAGTGGGACCTTGGCTTGGCTTGCCTTGGCTCAGCTTGGCTGTTTGGTTCTGTTCTGCTCTCTCAGTCCGGGGAGAGGAGGCCTCCAGGTGCAGGCGATGACCCAAGCGCAGCCTAAATAACCCGTGTTACCCAGAATGCACCGCTAAACACACCAGCTGTGAAAACAGGTTGGGTCTTGTTAGCGTAGTGGGCAGGGCACAGCCCTCTGCAGCAGAAGCCTGAAGGGGTTAGCGTAGCTCAGAGTGACACACCTGACCACTTTCAGGATAAAAGTGACACTTTTTAACCAGTCGCGACAACTCCCATCAACTTTCTTGTTGACAGAAAAGGACGCACCACCAGATATATCAACATGAGAATAAGATTTATACATAATTTACACATAAACCATGTCGCCCAGTATACTAATTTGGTTGAATAAGTATGAATAGGTGTTGGTTCGTAATAAGTATGTGTGTGTCAAAGGCATCAGGACTCTGCAAGCCCCCGCTCTGAAGTAGGATGAGAATGCCATGTCCCCGGTGAGGCAGTCACTGCAGCAGTAAGTGCTGGCGGTAATCTGAGCGTGTCTTTGGATCTCTCCCGACCTGACCTTCAGGCTTCCAGTGCTGGATCAGCTCTAAACCGGCAGAGTCAGCGATGGCCACAATCCAATCACACATTCAGAGCTAACTCTGACCATGGGTGGGAATGGGGGAATAATTATCCTCATCACTATGAATATTACCATACTATCAAAGCCATTTTAGGAAAACTAGATTTGAAAAATACATATTTCTTGTATTTGGCTCTGTATGCCACAATTCTATGTTTGTAACAATTTTCATGTAGATGAGCCAAATAAGGGCCAAAGTGCTGAGTCAAATATGGGAAAAATGTACTCTTCACATGTAAACAGAAAGGGAGTTTTCCTAAAATGGCTGTAATAGTTTAGTAATATTCATTACTCTGATTCTCACATGTTGTTAAAGGGTATTTTTGTAAAGTCTATATGTTTTACACACTGCTCACGCATGCAGCTGGATATTGGCCTTGCCAAATCAAGCGGAGTACCTTGCTCAAAGGTACAATAACTGTGCTCTAGCCAAGAATTGAACTTGTAACCTCTGACTTACGAGACCATCTCTGTAACCCTTCTTCAGCTCTTATGAAGAATGGTGAATGTTATGATGATAATGAAGGTAACAGAGTGAGTGGAGCTGAGATGGGGGTTTGAGTCTCCACGGGGCAGTGGAAGCAGCACCTCCAGGCTGAGCCGGCCGTTCACACTGCAGGAGCGCGGGTGTGGGGCCCCTCCCCCGGCCAGCACGTGCACTCTCCACAGAGCCTGGCTTATCCGCCCTAATCGGGGATCCAGCTTTGGTGACTGGTGCGGAAAATCAACACATTCCTCCCCCCCCTCCTCTTTCTGGAGACGGGAGAGAGTGGAGAGGGAAACCCAGTGTGCCACACCACACTGCCCCATGAATCTCCCAGGAGCTGCTCCTATGAACCTGTCCTCAGTGTGCGCGCAAACACACGCACATGCACGCACACACATGCACACACACGCACGCACACGCACACACACGCATGCACACACACTCACACACATGCATGCACACACACATGCACACACGCACACTCACACACATGCACGCACACACACACACACACGCACACACTCACACACATGCACGCACACACATGCATGCACACGCGCACACACACACACACACACGCATGCACACACACACTTTCCTCACACGTTATAGATGTGAAGTGTCCTTCATGTTGATAGGTTTCTCAGCAATTGATGAGGAGTTAGTTTTCCAACTGATTCCACAAACTCCAAACTCACCACTCTTTGCTTCGTTTTTAAGAATATTTCAGGAAGTAATCAGGAGGTTTGGCTGGAGCAGGTCTTCGAATTATATTTCACATTTGATGAATTTGAAGCATATTGCACATTTGCATGGTTTGTAGTTGGTCTGTTTGGAAGAATGCGTCCACTGTTTTTTTGGGGGTTTTTTTGTGAGCGTTGCAGCACTTAACTTCATTCATGTACATCACTGAATGGTGAAAGGGTTCAGAGACCCCGTTTCCATGGCCTGAAATGGCTGCCAATTTAAATGAAACCACAGAAAGAACTGCAGACGCAGTAGCCCCGTATGACTGGACTTTGACAGCCCTGGTCTAGAGGGATAATCAGTAAAGATGTGTAAAGTAAAGAGTGATAAAGTGAAGTGAAAGTAAGCAGAGTTGTGGCGTGTGGATTGAGCAAATACCTGCAGATGCAGCAGCAGGGAGGACCCAGCGCTAAGGGCCAGGCCATGTGCTGTACAGACACAAAAGGACTCTCGTTACGCGTAATGCAAAACAGGCCGGAGAGTGGCTATTATCCTTGGGTTTTAAAGCGATTTTGACACACTAATAACGGCCTTTAAGGACTGTAAAATGCTGCCATTTTACAGGGGTGTAACGTATCCCAGAGAGGGAGTCTGATGGATTACTGCGCCATTGAATTCAGATGCAGACCAGTAAAAACAGGGTGTTTGTGATGCTCATAAAGCCCAGTACAGTATAGAGCTGAATGCTGCCTCCCTGCACCGAGTGAAAGAGCTGGCTAATTTCAGACTCAGCATGTGCTTCAGCTTCAGGACTAAAACTACACCTAAACACCATATTGTTCTTCCATAAGTGGGCTGTCAGACTCAAATGGAGGAGGGCCACAGGGATTTTTCGGGGGTTTTTAAGCGCTAAAAGCGTCATGTTTATGCCACTAATTGGATAAAGAATCCACACGCCTTCTTTCCAAGGCCTAAATCTGGGTGGTGATCAAAAGGAGACCACAAAAAAACAACAGACCCTGCTGTCGAAGATATTCAGTCTTGGGGTGTGGTTCTCTGTTTGTTTAATCTGTATTACTGTATAACCAGGAGAGCTCCACAGAAACGCAGGGTCTCTCTGACAAAGCACACCTGGCTGAGAAGGCAGCCATTAAAACATTAACGCGTAAATGCACAACAACATGCAATCATGAGCCAAAGAGGCCTATGGGAAATCCATTATACTCCTGCAGAGATTGTGGTACCAGGTTATAAGTGCAGTGCAAGTGGCTGTGCTGGCAGACTGCACAGAACTTCCGTCACATGACAAATCGAGCGGGCGTGCCAGACCTCTGCGCAGTAGGGCTGCAGCTTTTGCTGGTTTACTGGGGTGTTCGTTCAGCACTAAAAGTGACTGGTTTACATTGCTGATTGGTTAGCGAGGCCACACACCTTGTTTCCAAGGCCTAAGTTTGGGTGGTGATTGAACGAAAACCATATTAAAAAGTCTGCAGGACTCTGCAGACCCAGAGCTGTGGTTCGTCGTGTAGGGGTTCACAAGTCATGAGAGAGAGAGACTGCAAACCCAAGGCCGCCGAAACCCAGCAGCCCCCTCTGAACTGACTGCCACTGGCACGCTGCAAGGAATGCCGAAACTGCCCCCCCACCCCACCCCACAACTCCATTGAAGACAGAGTCCGAGGCTGGGCTACCGTCACCACGGCAACTCTGTTTGCATTTCCCAGTGTGACTGCAGGCCTGATTCCGGACTGGGAATCCAGTCTAACAGCGAAGTTCACAGGAGTCTGAATGATGAACCCTCATACCCTCATTGGCCCCAACCGCCCATTCCCCCCACACTTCACCAGTCTGTACAAGCTGAGCAGAGACTTGCTGGACATCTTCTAAAAAAATGATAAAAAGAAAACATTTGGGCAAGAGGGCAAACATAGTAAATGTCTCACATTGAAAAAACTTGCTTTAAAAAAAAAAGGAAAGTTGTTCTTCAGTGCTGCCCCACTGTGGTTTAAGGAACAAGGGTGGTGGGGGGGCAGTGTTGGTTTCAGGGGAGAGGGGTGGTTGGAGGGAGGGTACCATTCAGATTTCAGAGTACAGTACAGTGGACCATTCAGAACCTGCTCCACATGCTCCCGTTCTGCCCCGAACGCCTCCTCCCCCAGAAAAAACTGAAATGGCTCACACCAGCCTGGCGGCTAACAAAGAGCCCTTTGAGTTGGGCCGAGACACACGTCTACCCGCGGGCACCACGGAAACCAGGGCAGGAGAAGCCAGCTAAATCAACCCCCCACCCACACCAACCACCAACCACCAGCACTCTCATCCAGCCCGGGTTCCTTACCCCTTTAGTTAACAGTCTCTGAGGCCAAAAAAGGCAGCGGACCACCAGAGAGAGAACACGCACCAGTCAGGAGGGTGCTCAGATCCTGCCCCTCTTAACTCACAGATCCTTATACAACTTGGACGGCTGATTTACCGGCCAAGTCCATCTGAATGGTCCATCCAGATGATGTTAAGATCGATGACACAGAGATCATCCCAAGATCTGTGTAACAATGCAAGGCCTGTAACTTTAGGCCCCAAAACTGAGGAGGGGCGATGGGGGTAGGGGTGGTAGTGATCAGGGGGCAGAATTTAAAGCTTTAATCTAATAACCACATACAGGCCTGGGGTGGAATTAGAGGTAGGGGTGGGGCAGGACACGGTAGTGTCAATATTATGTTACCACCGAATCACCTGGGACTGGTCAGTGCTGGCCCAAAGGGAAGATTACAGAGGCCCTGCCTCCTCATCTGATGACATCACTTCCTCTTACTTCCATGTTGGTGGAAGAGGCGGGGCTTGGCCAGTTTTTACTTGACACAAGATCCCAGGAGTCCCTCAATGACACACATCACACATACATAAAGATGCACCACACACACACACACACACACATCTACACACATGCAGTATTTCCTAACTCAGAGGGCATTAACTGTCGCACCATTGAGCTGTATAAGTGGATACTGTGTAAAAGCATAAGCTGTGAAAGTCACTCTGGACATGGGTGTCTGCTACATGCCTGTGTGTTAATGTAATAGCTCAATTATTCAGCCTCACTTATCAGGAAAATGTCTCATAGCAAGAGAATGTTTGGGAGGTTAGAACACACACCCCTCAGACCAAGCTTGCACTCAGATCAGTCAGGCACACACACACACACACACAAACACACACGCGCGCACGCGCTCACACACGCTCACAGACAGGACTTCACACACACACACACACACACACACACACACACACACACACACACACACACACACACACACACACACACACACACACACACACACACAAAAATTCCAAGAAGGATGTTTTATTCTCTGGAAAAAACAACACAACTTTAACAACTTTCACAATTTACCAGCCTGCAGAACAATCACAGACTGCAATTGCACTTTTCTTAAAAAAAAAAAAAAAAATACAAAACAAAGAAAATCCAAAAAACAAAACAGCAATTTCAGCTGCATACTGTACATTTCTGTCATAAGAAACAACTCCACACTGTACATTAAGCTTTTTACAAAGCACTGGCAACTTTCCATTCACAATGTTCTTTCACATTTCATATTTTCAGCACAACACACATCAGCGGCTGCTGCAGTGGGTGGGGCCGGGCGGCCTGGGTGGGCGGGGGTGTGGGGGGCGTGGCTAGGGGGCATGTACGGTGCTGGGGGGGTGCTACAGCCATCAGCGGTAGCCACAACGATACCCTTCCAAAAATGGCAGGCTTAAGACATTCCAGATAGGAATGGATGACATTGGCCTTCAGTGGGGAAAAAAAAAAACAACAGTCCAGCCGATTGTGTTGCTAGGCAACTTCTAAGAGCTTCAGCTTCAAACTCTGTCACACAGAGTGATAACACAGCGAGGTGAGGGGGTGCGGGGTTTGGCCAGGGACGGGGAGCTCTGGGGGTGCCAAGCGAGCGTCCCTTTAAGTTCGGCCCTTTTCCCCTGCCCCCGTCCTGGTTGGCGTTGGCGGCCGGCGGCCGGCCGGCCAGCGGTTTCCAGCGAGAGCCCCCTGGTCTGGGGGCCGGGCGGTTTTTGGCGGCTCACTCCGTGTCTATGTGGCAGGGGTTTGTGCCCTGCTCAACCGCTTCTCGGTACAGCTTCAGGAAGTCCTTGTACCGAGGCGCACAGCCCAGCCAGGCCTCGCCGAATCGCACTGTCCCGGTGAAGAGGAACTCGCCCCCACCCGGGGCCCCTCGTACTCCGCAGCGGAGCGGCATCTTCACTCGGCCCGCCCAGCGACGGGCCCGCCCCCCGCCTGAGCTGAACACCCGACTCTTCTGTCTGTACAGACGGCTCAGAGTCACTGACATGGCCGACTCACCCTCCTTCTCCTCCACTGCACTGATACTGCCCCGCGCAGCTGAGAGAGAGAGAGAGAGAGAGGCAACAGGTTAGTCATATATCCCAGAATTCCACTGGTACCCTCAGAGATCTAGCCAATAAGCTTTTGAGCTTGAGTTTCCGGACTCAGCTTCCTGTCTGTGGCTCCTTTGATTGAAAAGCCCCGCAGGACAAACAGAGATTTGGTCACACCCCCACCTACAACCCCCCCCCACACAACTACTCCATCCACTCATACAGAAATATGAACCCACAGGCTACCCACTGAGCTCAACCACTGTGGGCAGCTCCTGATTGGTCAGCCATGCGGCTGGGGTAAGGGTCATTGATTGGCTGTATCTGATGGGGGCGGGGCTTCAGGAGCCCCCCACTGAGATTTAGGTAGAGATTAAGTGACCCCTCTGCAGCTTCGCCTTAACCTCCCACCACTTATCAGCCAATTACACACGCACAGAGCAATGAGGGAGGGAGAGGGAGAGAGAGAGAGAAGAGGAGAGAGGAGAGAGGAGAGGAAAGGAAGACAGGAGAAAGGAGACTGCGACGGAGACAGGAGGAGAGGGGGCAAGGGATGGAGAGAGGAGGGAGAGGGAGAGAGAGAGAGAAGAGGAGAGAGGAGAGGAAAGGAAGACAGGAGAAAGGAGACTGCGACGGAGACAGGAGGAGAGGGGGCAAGGGATGGAGAGAGGAGGGAGAGGGAGAGAGAGAGAGAAGAGGAGTGGAGGAGAAGAAGAAGGACACTGGGATGGAGAGAGGATAGGAGAAGTGAGATAGAAAGAAGATATAGAGGAAAGGAGAGAGAATGAGAGCAGAGAGCAGGGGAGAAACAGCAGAAGAGAACAGGACAAAGAAAGAGAGAAGAGAGAAGCAAGGGGAGATACAGAGAAAGAAGAGGAGGACAAAGGAGAAAAAAAATGAGTGAGGGAGGGGAGGAGAGGGGCTCCTTTGACCCCTAAATAATCCTGAGGGTCCCCCCAGGCTCTCCCTGCCTCTTGGCAGAGGGAGATCTCTGGCGTGCTTTCTGAAGTGCACACTTTCTCCTCTTCAGAACCATCACTGAGAAGCAGCAGGCCATTTCAAAACACCAACGGCCCTCTGGAAACAGAAACGGCCGTCCCAAAACAAAAAGCGTACAACTGACATGACTCAACCCAGGCCTATGCTGGCTGCAGGGCTGGCAGCTGTTTGTTTTCAGTCTCAAAAGTCAGAGAGTCAGTTTAGCTCCAAGAAGCCGGAGCCCATGCGCTGCAGCTGTAATTAAGGGGGTGGGGGGGTTTGGTGCTTACCGAAGTCACTAGTGCACACTGCGAGGAGGATCTCAGCATCAGCACAGGGCTGACAGGGTGCTGTGGGGACAGAGAGAGAGAGAGAGAAAGAGAGAGAGATTAAAGACATGTACAACATCCACCAGAAATGTCCCTGAGAATCTGCAGGGACCCAATTCACCCCTCTTAGACACACACACACACACACGCGCATGCACACACACACTCACACACGCATACTCATGCACACTTGTACATGCACGCACACACACACACACACACGCACGCACACACACACGCACACACACACACACACACTCGCACACGCACAAGCAAACAGCAATGCAGGTGCCCAGCTGACACCATTCTGCTTGTTGTTCTGGTCAAATTAACGTGTTCCCCTTCCCTGAGCTGGTTATGTATTTACACAGAGGAACAGGAGCCAGCCGTCACGGCTGTCAGTTTAACACAAACACGGATGGGGTGTATGGGGGGTCTGTAACATGCCCCCCCGGCCCTCTGCAGGCCTGTCAGGGCAGCACCCCTCAGGGACCTAAGAATTAGGGGCTCCTTTAAGACCAGTGGACCGTCAGCCCAGCATGGCTTTGGACCGGGGGGGGGGTCCCTTAAAACCAGTGACCCATACACCCATCAGGGCCCATAACCCAGCCCTTCCTTTCAGACCAGTGGACCGTCAACCCTGACCTGGGCTCTCAATTAGAGGACGGGAGGGAGGGAGGGAGGGAGGGGGGGGCAGAGGGGATGAGTATGGAGGTGCAGTGGAGTGACTCCTCTCTAACCCACCACAATGCAAAAACCAGCGGTGTACTCTGCTCTGGTGTGTATGGAGGCTGGAGGACAGGTACTGGGGTAAGGCCCTATAGGGCTGCTACAAGCCCCCCCCTTTCACTGCCAGCCCCCCCCTGGCCTTCAGGAACCCTGTACCTTTACAAGTGTTACAAGCAAACTGTGAGCCTCAACTTCCCCGGCCCAAATTAAAGTTCAGAGAGAGAGAGAAATAGAGAGTGGGGGAGAAAGACAATAAGCAGCGGGGATGCAGGGAGAGAGAGGGTGGGTGAGACAGAGAGGGGAAGGGAAGATTACAGAAGGAGGGAATGAAAGAGAGAGTGTGAGAGGAAGAGACACACAGAGAGAGAGAGAGAGAGGTAAGGTCACATGTCCCAGAATTCCATTGGTCCCCTGTTAGGACGGAGGTGTGGCTCTCTATGATACAGGTGGGGGAAAGCGTTTCTCCATCCTATCTCCACAGGCAACGCTGCAGAGAATCTGCTTGTAAAAACAGCCTGTTATCAGTGCGGCCCAGAGCACCGGCTCCCCAGGGGGACAGGAGGGGGCAGGTTATTTTTAACCCCCTGTCAGGTGGGGGTGGGGCCTGAGACTTGTGAGAGGGGGTAGGGGGGTGGCGGGGGTTAGCTGGTGCAGCTGTGCCCTGACTGGAGGGGTCAAAGATCAGGCGGCCATGGGCCTGGCTGCACCGGGGGCTCCTGGTCCTGTCTCCTGAGGGCTGATCCCTGCTGAAAGCTCTGTGACTAAGAGTAAAATACTGCGCTCCCCAGGGCCGCCAGGATGCTTCTGTCTTCCCTTCCAAAGTGAAACAGGCCCTTACACAAATGCTTATGAAAGCCGACTTCAGGTCACGTCATGGGGGACGGATATGCAAATTAAGCTCGCTTGTGACATCACAATTGAAGCCAATTCGAAAACTGCTTATAAAACAATCTAGAATTTTAAAATGTTCACCCTTGCAGCACAAAACTGATTTCAGACATTGAACTTCAGCTGTGTTTCTCAGCTGATATCTCAGCACCATACAAAATACAGGGCTGTGTGATTTTAACCACAGGGGGCCTTTAAAATGGGATTAATCAGATCATAACCCCACAAGCAACAAATATACTTGCACCCCCATAATAACTGTCCTGTTCGAATCACAGTGATGGCGACCCATCATTTCTCCATCAATATTAAAGCCAGCCCAGAATTCAGATCAGAACCAGAAGAACAGACAGTCCACGCCGACTCCATTATAACACACAGGCCCATTTGGTTCGGAACAACAAAAATGTACTGTCTCCCAGACCGGCTTGGATCAGAACCACAGAAAAGCAGTCTATCAGTCCGTGTTAAAATAGGTCTGCTCAAACAGGAACCACAAGAACCCACATTAAAGCATCGGGTAAGAACCGCAGGAACCCAATATGGCACTCGGTCCACAGCAAAACCGGGCCTGTTCAGATCAAGAGCGCGGGACCATCTCCGTCCTCTTTAAAACAGGAACGTCTGGCTCAGAACCACAGGAATGTGCCGTCCCTCGCTGCCTGCATTAAAACAGCCATGTCTGGATCAGTGGAGAACCACCACAGGAAAAAAAAAGAAAGGAAAGACGTACAGAAACAGAGAGGACGAGCGATGGATGAAAGAGGAGGATGAGAGAGAAAGAGAGGGGGGATGAAAGAGGAAAAGAGGGAGACGGGGACAGGGAAAGAGGGATGAAAGACAGGGATCAGAGCAACATCTGCTTTCAGCAGAGATGTGCATTCCGCAGGGCTGCTGGGTACAGTAACGGCGCGGCGGTAGGAAAGGCACACCCCCACTCACAGATGGAGATGCCGATCGCAGCACAAGATCCCCCCCCATTTCCCAAAAGATCCCACAGCACCCCAGCTAAGCCCGCCCCCAACCAGCCACTCTCCCCACAAACATGACCCCCCCATGTCATTCATCTGGGCAGGCAACCACACCACCATTAGCCTTCAGCAAAAAAAAGGTTATTTTTTTTGCCCCCTCTCTCATTTTAAAAAAGATCAAAGTGGAAACTTCTTTTTATGGGGGTTGACACCAGTCACACTTAGTCTGGGTTTCTGAAGAGGAGCACAAGATGTTCGGATTTATCATTTCCGCTACGCAAGTAACTGGCGGGCCACACTGAATAAGGCAGGAAATGCAGGGAGGGCGGGGACAGGAAAGACGCCTGGCCCTTCCAGCACCGGCCAACGCCGCCGGCTAAAATCCTCAGGTCTGAGAGGGAAGAGTCGGAATCTGGGCGGGATCAGAGGAAAGGATTGAAATGGGAGCAGGAAGAGTCACTTCAAAAGAGCGTTACTGAGCGTGACCTCAGTGCAAGCGTGGTCCGACTCAAACTGGTCGTGAGGACTGTGGGGTGTTATATTAGAGTGAAGCATTCAGCAGACCCCCTTACCCAGGGAGCCGTATACTTTTAAGCACTGACCAGCGGCGCTGATGGATATTTACTGAAGCCATTCAGACTGAAGCCTGTGCCCCTTTCACAGAATCAAACCTGCAACCCCTGAGGTCCAACCCCAGCTCCATAAGCACTACACTACACTGCTGCCAATCAGACGAAACGCTCATCTCCAGGACTGCCTCCCTCAGCATTTAGAGTCTGACAGCGCCATGAAAACACGCACACACGCAGTACTGACTCGGCGGCCCGCCGCAGAGCGGGCGGACGGTGGCGGAGTCTCCCCCAAACCACATCATCCCGGCCCTGGCTCTCACACCCCTGGCAGATATGGGTATGCTTGGTCACAGTGATCTCTAACCAAGAGGGAACTGGCCTGATCGATCCCTGTGTGACGAGGCCGTTAGTTCAGAGAGTTTCCAAATCCGACAGGAAAATTACAGGCAATTACGGATAATTTATTAGAGATGAGCAACTCAAATTGGAACTTAAACTAAAGAAAATGAGGTCAGGTTGAGCGGTTCAGGAAGGGCTGGAAGGGAGGGGGGGAGGTTAATTATTTATGGTTAGTTCAAATTATATGGATTACCCAAACATATTCAAATATCATTTCATGTGCAAATTGCTTTCTGATACTAATGAATTTGGCATGATGTTTTTTATTTTACCTTGACTGACTTTAAACCATTCTTAAGTGTCTTTCTCTTTCCCCTTCCAGGGCAAAAGTACATAAGTACATAATTGGTAAACGGGCTTCTCTCTACACTGCTCTAAGATGGCGCACGGTGACTTGTAGTTAATGTTCATTGAGCTCCGCCATTAAATAGCCACTGGTCACGTCAATCACTGGCTCATGGCTGCATTACAGTTTGATTTGATTTGAAAAGGTTGAGTCTTTTACATAATTTCATTAACGTAATGCAATTTAGAGCTGTAGTAGTTCTCTGTGGGTCTCGACATTTCCTGGTGGCGTCCCATTCACAGAAAACGGATCGCAGAGCAGCGACATTGCGCTTCTGAAACGTCCACCCGAGAACATCTGGCTTCAGAGAGTAGGTGTGGCTGCTCTGCTGATATGAAATGCGTCACTAGGGCAGGTTTTTCCATGATGGAAGTCAGAAATCTAGATCAGTATGTTGCAATTGGCTCCGTGTACTATTAACGGTACTATTAGCAGAGAAATAAACTTGCCATCAAAAACTGATTTAATAGGTGAAGTTCGCTTTTAGGGAGGGCCATCAAAGCTTCATCGGATGTTGTTTTTTTCATACATACATCTCATCCTGTAGTTCTTTTCAAGATTATTTTTTGGCTCATCTCAGTTACAGTCCCATGAATGGGTCGATTCACCTCCCTAAACCCCCCACCCCACCCCCGCTGACGCACTCTGTCCCCTCCGTCCCCCCCCATCCCCGCTGACGCACTCTGTCCCCTCCGTCATTACATGCTTCATAATACACTGCTCTGCAGAGAGAGGTCGCAGGTCAAACAAGGCACAAGGTAACGACCACAAACTGCACTTCAAAAGGACGGCTAAATCAGTCCAACCAGACCCTAACCTGGCTCCAAACCCGACCCTAACCTCACTCAAAACCCTCCTCTCCGAAACAAATGTTCCTCCCAACCCCCAACCAAGCAAAAACAAACACCACATCGCTGGTCACTATGACCCCTCTTTTCAAGGAGAAACATGAAACCGAAAAGTTTTGCAGAGAGGACACAGGGGCCTGACCGTCCCACGTTTAACGGTGTGGAGAAAACGTTCAGCAAAGACACGCTCAAAAGGCAGTTATCTCAGCGAACTGAACCCAGCGCTGAAGGTGGCCAGGTGGCTGGCTGGGGAGATTTCCCAGGTGCCTGCAGGAAGTAAGCAGGCAACATTCTTTTCACCCCCAGTTCTGGATTTCACATTAAGTCCTGTAAACATAAATCTAACTTTGGCTACACAACGTACACTGACACGCTCCTTTTTTTGTTTGTTTGTTTGTTTGTTTGATTTTTGATTGAAAGCATGAAGCCCTTGCAGCAAGATCTGGTTCTGGGACTGGGTTCTGTTGGCTTTGCAGAACAACCAGCCTCTGCTGCACTAGCATTGAAAAGGGATGACCGGAGCACTCTGTTGGGTGGAGAATCAATGTATATGAAATAAAGGTGTTCGGTCCATGGAAAGTAACAAATAAAAGACAAACCAAAGGAAATGCAGGTCAGCCAACATGGCCGCTGTAGTCCCTTATTCCATGTTTTAGCTTAAATTTGGACTTGCTTCCCTCTTGCGCTTCCTTCACCTTGTCTTGTTTCAGTCAGTGTTTAAGGTACTCACACTCATAGTTTTGGGACTTTCGTTGTGTCGTTTTCTGTCAAAAAGGAAAAAAGAAAAAAACGAAACCTGCTCTTACCGGTTAGCGAGTGAAGCTCGGCCCCCTGCCTGTCGCTGAAGAGCTCGTACTGGAAGGCGGTGATCTTGCGGCTGATGTCCTGGTGTGCGGCGGCCTCCACAAACAGCGCCCCCTCCTGGAGGCCGAAGCAGTGCACCTGTCCCAGGGCCTGATCCTGTTCCCTCAGCAGCAGCCGGAGCTCCCCGCCCTTCTCCAGGTAGATGTTGGAGCCGCGGGAGTCCGACACGGGCTTGATGCAGGCGGTGAGGTGCCCCCCGGAGAGGGCCTGGGAGGCGGTGTTGGGCCGCAGGTTGACGATGATGGCCCCCGTGGGGTACAGCCACTCCAGGGAACCCTGGGAGCAGCGCAGGTACACCTGCTCCACGTCCCGTGCATGGCTCTCATGTGTTAGCCCACTACAGAGACACACGGGCAGAGAGACAGAGAGACGGTCAGAAACAGGGCTGCAGCCTTTCCTTAAGCCATGTCTGATGTCTTTGTCAATGTTGTTCTTTTGAAACCAGCATTAACAAGATGCTTCATGTTTCATTCTTTGTAACAAACAGCAACCTGAATCAAAATTAACAGTATATGCCATGTTAATCATAAATATAGTGTCCAATCAACTTACTCCAAACTATTTTTTTTTTTAAACAACAGCAGATTCATTCTACTTCCTTCTTCCTCACTCCACCCTTAACACCTGACCCAAACAACAGCCACCCAGATCAGCCTGTTCCCACCCTCCCCAAAACTCCTGCAACCAGCTTGAAATTCTATACAAACGCACCAGCAAGTGAAGGCTTTCCAAAAGCTGCACACTATGGAGGCGGATTTAGTGGGTAAAGTAACTTTAGAACTGGGCTTGCAACACAGGAGGTTGCAGGTTTGCCTCCCAGGTGGGACACTGCCCATTGTTGCCTTGAGCGACACACTTATCTTAAATTGCTTCATAAGAACATAAGAACATAATATGACAAGAGCAGGCCACTTTGTCCAACTAAGCTTGCCATTTAAACCAAAGAATCCAGAACTGCACCAAGTCCAGACTTGTACACAGCAAGGATCTCTGCCTCAACTACATGACCAAGAAACCTATTTGATGCATTTACAATTCTTTGTGTAAAGTATTACTTCCTAATATCACTGTCTTATCAAAAACTGCATAAACTGGACATAATTATGTCAAACAGAACGCTGCATACAAGTGATGAAGTGGAACTTTTTTCTTGACATGTTCAAAAAAAAAAAGGCTCCATGACATGAAAATTAAATATGATTATAAATCATCTCCAAATATTTTTCACATCTCCTGAAAATGTATGTTGTTATTTTACACATTTCATGTGAAATACAAAGGCTACAAAGCGCCGCCTAGTGGACAGCTGGTGAACAAACGGCATACCTCCTAATCTTAAAAACGTCACTCCTAGTGAAATAGAACAGAAACCTGACACTGGCCGATTTTCTTATCATTAGTTGCTTCTCGGAGGTGGAAACCATTCTATGTCTAGGGCATTATATGAGTTAGATTGGGCAGAACTGATGTTACAGATACAACACGAGGATATGCGCCTGTTTATCGGGGGTGACTTGGGTTTTGTAGATAGAGACTGGCACACTTGCTTACTTCGTGGTTAATCAGCCGGGAACTGATTAAAACTTGTTAGAAGTCGATGCAAAAAATCTGCAATGACTGAAGTCGGCGTTGCTTTTATTGCAGCTCTGTTTCCACACACCCCATCAAAGGGTGCTGTTGCCTGTTCAACAAAGGTAATTGTTGCGACTCTATTTGCTCCCGCTGGACCGCGGCCAAGCGGCAGCTTGTGCCCAACGCGAGGTAGTTATTACAGTGAAAAAGAATGTGTGGTTAATATCTTACACAAGGTACAACTCACCCCCACCCCCCACGCCTGGCAGCATGACCGGTCACATGCGCACACGGTTCAGCTACTAATCTCTGTGGACACGCTGTTATTATGTTTTCCGAAACTGTTGTTTCTCAACGCTCGCCCAGTGTGTTGCAACTGGAATGCTGCCTCCTTTGGGACGTGTTTTTTTAAGCAGATGTTAGAGCGCTTACTGAGTGAGGCGCGTGACCTCGCAGCAGTACAGGACGCAAACAGACGCGAACGCACGCGCTGCGACCTTAAACCCTCACGGCGCCCAGACGTTGAAACTGGAAGATCCTTGACTGAAGGTCGCTTTACTTGCACTTTTCCTTGATGCCAAGTGCAACCCTCTAAACGTATCTTTTTTTTAACGACACTTGATCTACTGAAGTGCACATACAGAAAACAAGCAAACTGTTTTGAGTTGTTGTTTTACAGCAGCACATCTGCCTGCAATCTTTCACACCAGGCGCTTTTAATTAAAAGAGCCAAGATGGTCTGTGCCAGATTTAAAGAATATCGATGTGCAGTCATTTCTGTGTTTTGTGTTGGCGACAGAAGCTGTGGAGCACCGAGAGATGTTAAGGAGCAGAAATTCAAATATTTCAAGCACAAGAACAACTACATCGATGGCGGACACACCACGCATAAATAACCCCGTGAACCGAAGTTATTCATTTTTACTTGGTTGTTTTTGATTACGCATTGAAATCACTTCTGTACCCAATTAGGAAAGTTCTGCAGAACCAGCAGACTAATGGACAGCAGATTATTGGTTTATATTCAAAGCGTTGCAATTCGCTTTTTCGTCTTGCCTCAAGAGACTGAACTTCAAGCCAGCCAATTCCTCCAGTGTCCGTTAACTCATAAAATAGGATCAGTTGATTATTATTTTTCCCGTATATCTGTTGGAAAAAGTCTGATCCAAATCAAAAATCCTTCCATTGGCTTCAGGTTTCTTTGTAAATTGACGTGAAGAACTGCCGAAGGAACAAACAATGAATTATATAATCCAATGCAAAACAGAGAACATTTTAGACAAAATGTTTATTTTGTAAACATATATTTTATTTTAACAGAATTCAGACAGGAAACTACGTGCGATCGATCTTTCTGAGGATGCGAATAAAATAATGTAAAAAAAAAAAACACTGTGAATATCCGAATTTGAATGATGAGTGCCTTTGACCACTGTGATAATACACTTGGATATACATATGTATATATCAATACATTTCTCAATAAAATACGGTGTAAGTCAAGTATGACATTGCACGTTAAAACTATGGTCTCGGGTCAAAAACTGAAGTCTGAAACCGTTTCCAATCAGCATAAAAACAGGCCCTTGCGTAATTCACAGTGCCAGCATAAAAGTAACTTGGACCTAAGTTCTATCAGTAACGCTGAATTTGCTTTGCTGCTTACGACATTTCTGGCACTGTTTTTGATATGGAAAAATACAATGTCATCTTCTGAGTAGCTGAGCTACCCCTTCAAGGACTTGGCGCAGATTAAAGTGTCAATGGCGAAATCACACAACTGCAAATTTTCTTTCTTTCAAAAAAGTTTTCTTTCTTCAAACTTTTTTTTGTGATGGATGGCCCAAGAGCTGATTTAAGTTGTTTATCTTTATTTCATTTTAACTATGGCATGCCATAACGGCTATTCATGATCCGACATAAACAAACTGTAAGAGGAACCCACAAATCTCTCCTAATATTTCTGGAATATTTAGCCAACAAAGCAAACAATTACAAAGGACATTAGTTTATTGGTTCGCAGGGTCAAGAGGGTGAACGCATTTTTATGGGCACAGGGTGTGTTTTTACATTGTTAAATGTAGGCACCGTTACAGGTGTTAGTGTGGCGCGTGGAGCATTTCCGCCCCTCCACTGACTGGCACGCAGCCTATCGTAGCAGAATACCGGGCATTGTGTTCTCTTAATGGTTTTATGAGTTTCAGTGTATTTCATTCGCGACAAAGAAATACAAGAGACTTGGTTTACAAACCCAGATATCTGCTGACAGTAAAGAATATTCATCCACTGACAGTAAAGTATAAGTATCGCGAGGCAAAAAAAGAAAATCGCTACGGTCAAGAAGATACATCAAAACTCGTTAACTTGCTTTATACATAGACAAACTTTACTTCTCATTCACTCTTCATTTCAAAGGCACGACAATTCCTAAAAGTTTAGGTTAGACTCAGCGTTACGGACATCGTCATAAATCTAACATGACACTGAAATGAAAATGAGAATTTAAATGTACATTATGAAATGAGTTACAATTAAATTAAACGTGGCTACTATTTTAACTCAATGTATACCTCAACATGTATACATGTATATATTTTTAAGAAACCATTTTGCGAAACAGGAATGTTAAGAGAATTAAAAAAAAAAGGTTCAAATAAGCAACTCACCTTCCCCTCCAGCTGCACTGGTCACTCGAGTATTGCGAGGAGGCTACCCGGCACAGCAGTAGCATCGCTACCAAGTAAGCTAAAATCGGTGACAGCATGTTCGGGCCCCCTGCTCTTCCACCCCACAGAAGTTCAGTCCCAGCTTCCTTCCCTCTTCCGCGGGTAAAACAGAAAATCCACCTCGACGAAGACTCCCCGAAAAAGCTCTTGTTTTTTCTCTCTTCCTCCCCTTTCAACTACATTGCATTCGCGTGCAGGAGCGCGTCTCCCCTCCACAGTGAACTGTTTTGATTTGCGGCATTCGGGACAGCGCGAGCTACCCTCTCATTCCAACGCTCCCCTGTAGCAGCAGTGCGTTCCTAAAGAGAAGTGCAGCCTGTTAACTTTTCTTTTTTTTTTTTTACTCGACTTCCACTCCACGTCACCGCCTCTTCAGCCAGATGACTGTGACTGACACAGGACTACTCTGAGCCACGCCCACGCTCTCCGACTCTTGCGCCTGGCTGCAAGTTCCAAGATTTATTAACACGCAAACATTTCTTAGCACTATTGCAAAATAGTAGGGAAAAACAGGTTATGTCTCTGGTTTTAAAAGGTTGACTCGCACCACTTTTTTTAAAGAGCAAAGACACAGGGTATCCTCTGCTTTTGAGGGGCGACTCATTTTTATTACTTAGGTCACACCAGGTCGTTATGGACAAATTTGGTCTACAGACACACACACACACACATATGTATGTATCTTATATTACGTATCACTTACATAGTCTACATAATGAATATTACATGCGTCCGTCTGTCATCACTCTGACAGAGTTAGTACTATCACATATCAAATGGACACTTATCCAAGAGTATACTGCTTGAGCAAACTGACGTATAATGCTGTGTTCTCCTGCCTGTTCCATAACTATATGCAAACCAAACGAATGCCTTTAAAAACTATTAGTGATATACATCAGAATAAATTGACAAATCACACAATACCTTAAAGGCAAGTAAAAGGGAGAATGCGCCACAACATAGATTATAATTATACTAAAACATGTTGCTCATATTAAACACCACCTTTAAAGTCCAAAAACAACCCACGACAAGTCGCTGAACTAACACAGGGGTGACGGTGGCACAGCAGCTACCCTTTCCCGTGAGAATCTAGTAAACCGCAACAATGTATCGAACGCGCGACATTCCCCCAGACAGCTCAATCAATGTAACGTATTTCGTGGTATGTTGAAAAGAGTGGCTGTCTAAAGTCAGCGAGCCGCCCTACATTCAAAATTAAGTAGAACAGACTAAAATAAAATAAAAACACGTGCACACAAACGCACTGATTCAAGATAGCCTCAATACGAAACACTAATGTGAATTTGTGTATATTTATTGTATTAATTTATTACATAAACTTAACCACATTTGACTAATTTAAATTATGTATGTGATTTAAAATACGCCAGACAGAACTTTTCATGTTTAGACGTTTTTTTCAGTCAGTATGCAGGCACTTTTTGGTGTAGTTCATTTGAAAGACCTGTTTGAATTTAACATTTTAGAAACAGACTTACACAATTAAGCATGCTGAGGTTATAATTCCTGTGTAAATCACTCCAGACTAGCCATTCTTCCGACAAATTCCCTCTTAAAATAGTCTGCATAACAGTCATATTCAGGCTGCTGTGATCTGTGGTTGACTCTCCACTTTTCTGACTTTTCAAATATTTAGACTCCTCGACCCTTTGACCCGGCCCGTGGATATTTTTTTCATCCTTATCCTAGCCCCTGTCACCTGGGTCTTCTCAAACTCACTGACAGAAGAAACGTTCTAGCTGCCCTCATGAATCGCTTAATGGAACACACGCATTCCTCCAGCTCGCGAGCACCGCACTTCAATCTCAGCCCCACTGTGCAGACATGCGCGCACCACAAAGACACGCAAAGCACAAGCATGTGCAGTCAAATGTCTGCAAACTTGTCCGTCCCAAAAAGTTAAAAAAAGACTTTAATACATTTACTTTAAACCGGCATCTACGTGCAATGTCGCAGCTCTGGAGTTAAAGATGAATCTAGCAGAGGTTTAGGGCCTGTCCCTGTCCCTGGGTGCATGTTGCATTGTTGGCTTTCTGTTATAAATGCTTTTAATAAATAATTAAAATGATTTCACTGGTACACTGAATAAGCCTTGTTATTTATTGATTCAATTCTTTGAAAACTCTTAGTTATTGAGGATGCATTTGTATTAAATATGAAATACGATACTATTTTTTTAACATTTTAAAATATGCATTTTAAAACTACATCTGAACCTAAAGCAAGGCATCTATACTAATTGAGCATAGCTGGCCATTTTATTAGAGTGATTTCTCTTGGTCCAACACAAACCGATTTATCACAGACATAATGAGCAGAAAAGTTGAGTTACACGCAACCTTTCACAAAACCTCCAGCCACTGAAACTCCAAGGTTTCTACTCCCAAAAATCCCGACAGCACATACCTGTCAAGCTATGTCAAATCTCATATTAGGATTCAATAAGAACAGCTCAAACTAATTAGGAGTCCCGATGTAATGAAAACCAGAAGCGCACAAAGCAAACCCCTGGGCTAGCTGTGGCATGCTGTCCACTCAAAATGTCGGCATGTAATTGTACGAAACAGGCATTATCCTCATCATAAATAGCTCTATGCCTCGTTTAATGTTTTGAAGCAGTTGTGAGAAGGTAATCTCACCGTTTTATTGCTCTTGGATGTTTCTTTCTTTCTTTTTTTGTGTTTGACAGTCTTCGTCAAATGACTGGAATTCAAGGACGCATCTCCCATGGCCAGATAAAGATTATGCATTGACAATGTTTATACTTATGCCCCAGCTGTTTCTGTAGCCAAAGCCCTGTTTTGTTCTGATGCAATCTACTTCACAGGACAATGTGAGTTATAATTTATGACACGTGAATTCAATAGTCCCAATAAAATATCTGTCCGCATCTTTAGATATATTCATGTCTATATTAGGGAAAGCAGGATTTTTGCTGTTCTGGATGCTTGGTCTTCGGGCCCAGTCCAAGGAAGTCGCAGAGCTGTAGGCTGGTTCTGTGTTTTCGGCTGAAATTCCAAAACCAGTTGAGACCTGAGAAATCAGGTGAGACAGGTAATGTGGTGCTGTGCTGCAGAACACACCTGTACACAACGCAGCCCTCCAGGACTAGACCTGAAGAACAGCGTGTCATTGTATCACAATGTCCTTTTCATCTCATCCATGCCACGGCAAACCTATTCCTGGCACCACAGAAATGTTTCTGGTCTTTGCTCCATCTGAGCCAGACACTGCACACCTGTTTTCAATGACACGGACTGGTCAAGGGATGAGCAACATTCATCTTAATTTAACAGTTAAGTAGTTGATCAATTGATTATCTTTGGGTCAATAACAATTTGTCTAATCAGCTAGACAACTTTGCTACTATTTATATTGCCCTCACATATGTTTAAAAATGTATATTTGCAATGGCACTGCGGGGAATATAGTTTATTATGGGGTTCTTGAAGCCTCACTTTATCACTTGTGAACTTGAGGTACTCAGTGTTTCACTGTTGAGAGTCTTGTGTAATTAAACTCAGTTTGTTCAACATTTAATTAATCAAGCTTAGATTAAATTAATCCAAAAAAAAAACAACAACACGGGAACATCTCTTGCACTCGAGGGCCAAAGTTCATCTAGCCCAGACTGAAATGACGTCCATAATCTGGATTAAAATGACTAGATGTGGCAAGCCAGTCCACACAGTGACCCCTGAGGGGGATACAATCAAAAGGTCACAGCAGATACCAGGACTGTTCACCTCTGCTCTGTGGGTCGTCGCCATGGCAACGGGGGAGTGGCAAGGCGGGGGTCGGAGGGAGGGGAGGGGCGGGTAGGAATGTAAACAGAGCGGGAAAGGACAGGGCAGCGAAAGACCTCCAAGTTGAGACCAAGTGCTAACTGCAAGTGATAGATTTCTCAGGACCGGGGATGGGAACAATGTCACTGGGCCTGGTCAGTGAGAGGGTCGTAGGTCTGAGGTTCCCAGGCACAAAAAAAAAAAAAAAAAAAAATCCAAAATCCAATCCCTGTCCCTCCCTCAACCCCCGCACCCCTACATTCCCTACCCATCCCCCGACCAACACTACAGTGGTCATTTTTAAAACCAATTAGAAGCAATACACATCTCTCTTCTGGGGTGGGGTGGTATGGACTTGTCCGACCTGTGGAACTAGATATTGGTGAAGGTGCTTTTATTTTCTTCTCTGCTTCCTCCGTTTGGCCCCAGTGATCATGGTTCCCTCCTTGAATGCGCACTGTGTGTTGTCCTGTTGGAGGAGGACAGGGGCGTGTGTGCGGTGACGAAGCGTGTAACTGAGTGACATCACTTCAGCCACACAGTCACCTGGTGACTCACACCTGTCTGTGTGTGACACCTGAACAACTACACCTGCGTGTGTGTCTATGTGAGACCTCTGTGTGCTACCAAAGGCAACCAAAAGTGCTTACGGCATCTTCTGAATTGGGTTACAAATACTGTGGATATGCTTCTTGTTCCTGTATAACTTTAAACAAGCATTGCGAGTGTAGCAATGTACCATTTATGTCTGTTTTATGAAAATTGAAATTTTATGTATTGCATTTTGCTGTTATTATTTTGGCCAAGTCTCATTCCAAAAAGACATATCATCTCCAAAACTGCAACATCGGCAGCTCACCTGAAGGCAACGGTAAAGTGACAAACTAACCCAGTGGTTCCCAACATCGGTCCTGGGGGCCTATTGCGTATTCCGCTGGTTTTTGTTCCAACCTCAACTGCAACTCCACAATCTTAACAAGCTGAAGGGTCTACAACACAGACTGGAATTCACCAGCAGTCATGCTAAGCTGACAGATTTGCACCAATAAACGTCACTCAAACATGCTAAAAAAAAAATAAAAAAAATAAAAACAAAAAAAAAAAAAAAACGACCGACCTTTTTCTGGTCTCCAAAAGCCCAGATGCACTCTCATCATTAAACAGCTGTCCGAGTGTTTGTGTTGAAAAACAAAAAAGGGGGTAGAGAAAAGCAATCTCTGCCCCTCAGCTGGCTTGGCTAAAATATATTATAGTCTCAAGTTTTCATCGCTGTCTCAACTACGTTTACCGCAAACACTACGAATAACGCAGTTGGGTGCAGCATGACTCACTGCTGTCGTCATAGGTGCCCAGGAAAAACAAACGCTCTGACGCAAGGCCTATCCTCCCTGACAATGCCCGTCTCATTCGCTGCCAGCCACCAGCACAATACAACGGCCTAATTCTAACAATCTACGGTGAAGTAACTTGGTGAGTTTCATATTATTTCAGTACAGCATAGTGCTGAACCCAAAGGTTAGTTTTTTAAACTTTAACTGCTTAAACCTAGTGGATGCTTTTAACCAGACAGGCTTACAGAAGTGCAAACAAAATAGGTTTAAACAAAAAGAGGAAAAGCCCAAGTCAGTGGTGTGGCAACTGGTAATTGAAGCCTATAATACATAATTAAGAGAGGCTGAGAAGATTAATTTGAAGGTGCAGTGATTAAATCGGTACCTTTTTACCAGGTGTGTTTTGTCAGCATTTTGTTCTAACCCATCCTAATCAAATAGGTATCCCAGGTAAGTCTGCTTTTTGTGGGTATTTTTAAAATGTTTGATTTTTGTTTCAGTACTCTCTATTAGCACGTCCGCTATTAGGAAGTGAAGCCAAATCATTCCCAGAGGTGTGTTAGAGTAAGCCCATAACTCCCTGATTACTCTGCTTTTCATTCGTCTGGATGTGCTATTCACACCGCACACCCTGTTTTAAGATCAACAGCAATTTCTGACATAGTTGTGTTCTTTAAACATACCCGTCCCCTCACCCCGAGAGTCAAGGTTGATCAAAAGACAAAAGGCTTAACTTGGTGTCCACCATAAAGTTGAACATCCCTACCACACTCCAGACGTACTATAAAAAATGGGTCAAATTCAAACTTTTTATAAAAAAATTTGTTTTATTAAAAAGGAATTAAAATAAATAAAATAAGGATCTTCATCTTTCAATTGCAGTTACTGAGGCTCAAGAATAAAAATGAACTTCTCATTTTTTGTTTCCTGTACGTCAGCTGCCTGGAAGAGAAGTAGAATAAAAAAAAAAAAATAAAAAAAACTGTTTGTCCTCATATATAGTATTGTTGTTAGAGGGGACGCTGAGGAAGCCCCTCTCTGGGAGTCAGAGGTCAGAGGTCATGCTCAGAATACTTTAGCCATGGGTTGAAGGCCCCCGGGCTGCCCCTTCAGAATGCCTGGAGATAAAGAGGCCACAGTGAGGGACTCTCTGCTCCTTTCCTCCTCTCTCTCTCCTGGCAGACCTGGCACAGAGAGCCCCCCATCCCCGCCCCTTTCTTGTGGTGTGGAGAAATGGTCTCGTTTTTCCTGTCTGGTTGCCAGAGCCTGCTCCAGATGTTTATTTTTCGGTGTGTTTTTTCTCAGCAACCCGTTCCCGAAATTCAGTTGAAATGGTAGTAGTCTAATCCCTCTTTCAGCTTGAGGGAGAGCAGGTTTTCTTCCAAACCTCCACCTGTCATATCCTGAGAAAAGGAGGGAGAGAAAGAGAGGGAGAGAGAGGGGGAGGGATGGATTCAGAGAAGAAAAAATGAAGGAGACAAACAGGGGAGAGAGAACAGGAGAGAGAGAGAGAAAAGGAAATGGATCAAACAAAACAACCGTGGACAAAATAAATCACAGTTGATAATTTCCCTTGAGGCATGCAGCGAGCGAAACTTGGCAAGCGCCCGGGAGGGAACGTTAGGCTGACGGTGGAATACAGGAGGAGAATAGGAGCCGCAGAGGGAAGGACAGGGTAGGGGCAGAGTGGTGAGAGAGAGGGGTGGGGGGGGGGCAGGCACAGGGGGTGGGGGTATATGTGGAATGTGTGGGGCTGGGATGGGTGTGGGTGGGGGGGGCAGGTAGGTAGGTAGGTAGGGAGTCATCTTCTGGCAAAGTTTAAGGGACACAGAGTTCAGATTTCAGGTAGATGCAAGATACTTTGCAATGGAAAACTGCATCAATACAAATACTGCATCAAAAGAAAAAAAAAAAAAACAAAACACATAACTCAAACGAATGACATCATAATGTCAGTCTGACCCACACAATTACAGAAGACACACTCGCTGACCCTAAAATGGAAGAGTTCAGCATGTTGGGCTGTCTGTCCTTAGCTGCCTAATGCATCGGCTTAATGCCTGGAATGTTGTCATAAAAAAATGAGCATATTCCAGGCAATTAAACAGCAATGCGGGGGCGGAGGAGGATCACTGAGTCACACGGTGAGGCTGCTAAGCT
The DNA here is from genome assembly GCA_022829145.1 of Albula goreensis. Classification (NCBI taxonomy): domain Eukaryota; kingdom Metazoa; phylum Chordata; class Actinopteri; order Albuliformes; family Albulidae; genus Albula; species Albula goreensis. Next base: position 3,810,971 of record CM040759.1, on the reverse strand, counting down.
GAGTCCTCAACAATCACCGTGTGTGCAGTTCTGATACAGCATGAGGAAAAAAGGAACACCATGGGCAAGCATTTCAAAAAGGGAGCAGGCCCGATCAAAGAAGGCAGTAATTTCTGATCCTGATCCCCAACCCCCCCCCCCCCACATGTCGGTATCCAGGGTCCACCCTAAGAGCCACAGGGACCGAGCCTTCCCCTCTCCAAAAACACTGCAGTGGAACAGAGTGTGCCTTTCCAGGGTCCATGAATCCTCTGACACTTAAAAAAAAAAAAAAATAATAAAATAAAACATTTAAATTAAACTGCCAAAACCACGGTTACAGTGGCTCTTTCATGTGCTTTTACAGAACTAAGGACACACTGTTCTTGAGTTTTGCTTATTAGTTTAAAAAAAAATTATGTGAATTTACGAAAAATACTCACATGCGGGCGCACACACACACACACACACACACGCACACTCACGAACAGTTGAAATATGTAGAGCGACATGACTCATTTGGAGAATGTGCCGAACAACGAACCCCCCCCCACCCTCCCGTCCACATTCCCAACAATCCGCACAGGCCTTGGAGGACAGAAGTGCCTCTTTCTGTCCCAGAATCCCCTAGTCCCTCGCAGCGAGAGCCAACAAGGAGCTGTCGGCAAAAAAAAAAAAAAAAAAAAAAGCCCGGCCTTGAACCCACGTCTGTCAGACAGACGCACTGTGTTACGGCCTAATGCCTTCAAGCTGCCCCCCCATCCCCAAAAACCAGCCCCTCTCCACCCCTCCATCCCCAAAAACCCAGCCCCTCTCCACCCCCCCCCTACCCAAAAACCCAGCCCCTCTAAACCCCCTCCCCAAAACCCAGCCCCTCTCCACCCCCCTACCCAAAAACCCAGCCCCTTTCCACCCCCTACCCAAAACCCAGCCCCTCTCCACCCCCTACCCAAAAAAACCCAGCCCCTCTCCACCCCCTACCCAAAAACCCAGCCCCTCTCCACCCCCTACCCAAAACCCAGCCCCTCTCCCCCCCCACCCAAAAACCCAGCCCCTCTCCACCCCCCATCCCCAAAAACCAGCCCCTCTCCACCCCCTACCCAAAAACCCAGCCCCTCTCCACCCCCCTACCCAAAAACCCAGCCCCTCCACCCCCTACCCAAAACCCAGCCCTCTCCAACCCCACCCAAAAACCCAGCCCCTCTCCCCCCCCCTACCCAAAAAAACCCAGCCCCTCTCCACCCCCTACCCAAAACCCAGCCCCTCTCCACCCCCCTACCCAAAACCCAGCCCACCCCCATCCCAAAAACCCAGCCCCTCTCCACCCCCCTACCCAAAAACCCAGCCCCTCTCCACCCCCTCCCCAAAACCCAGCCCCTCTCCACCCCCCTACCCAAAAACCCAGCCCCTCTCCACCCCCTACCCAAAACCCAGCCCCTCTCCACCCCCCCCTACCCAAAAACCCAGCCCCCCCCCCCACCCAAAACCCCCTCTCCACCCCCCTAAAAACCCAGCCCCTCTCCACCCCCTACCCAAAAACCCAGCCCCTCTCCAAAAACCCAGCCCCTCCACCCCCACCCAAAAACCCAGCCCCTCTCCACCCCCTACCCAAAAACCCAGCCCCTCCCCCACCCCCTACCCCAAAACCCAGCCCAGCCCCTCTCCAGCCCCTCCTACCCCTCCATCCCCAAAACCCAGCCCCTCTCCCAAAAACCCCCCCTCTCCACCCCCCAAAAACCCAGCCCCTCTCCACCCCCCACCCAAAAACCCAGCCCACCCCCCTACCCAAAACCCAGCCCCTCTCCACCCCCCTACCCAAAAACCCAGCCCCCTCTCCACCCCCTACCCAAAACCCAGCCCCTCTCCACCCCCCTACCCAAAAACCCAGCCCCTCTCCACCCCCTCCACCCAAAAACCCAGCCCCTCTCCACCCCCTACCCAAAACCCAGCCCCTCTCCACCCCCCTACCCAAAAACCCAGCCCCTCTCCACCCCCTACCCAAAACCCAGCCCCTCTCCACCCCCTCCCAAAAACCCAGCCCCTCTCCACCCCCTACCCAAAAAACCCAGCCCCTCTCCACCCCCTACCCAAAACCCAGCCCCTCTCCACCCCCTACCCAAAACCCAGCCCCTCTCACCACCCCCAGCCCCTCCCCCCCCTAAAAACCCAGCCCCTCTCCACCCCCTACCCAAAACCCAGCCCCTCTCCACCCCCCTACCCAAACACCCAGCCCCCCCCCAAAAACCCACCCCCCCCTACCCAAACACCCAGCCCCTCTCCACCCCCTACCCAAAAACCCAGCCCCTCTCCACCCCCTACCCAAACACCCTGCCCCTCCCACCCCCTACCCAAACACCCAGCCCCTCTCCACCCCCCTACCCAAACACCCAGCCCCTTTCCACCCCCTACCCAAAACCCAGCCCCTCTCCACCCCCTACCCAAAAACCCAGCCCCTCTCCACCCCCCTACCCAAAAACCCAGCCCCTCTCCACCCCCTCCACCCAAAAACCCAGCCCCTCTCCACCCCCTACCCAAAACCCAGCCCCCCCTCTCCACCCCCTACCCAAAAACCCAGCCCCCCCTCTCCACCCCCTACCCAAAAGCCCAGCCCCTCTCCACCCCCTACCCAAACACCCAGCCCCTCTCCACCCCCCCTACCCAAACACCCAGCCCCTCTCCACCCCCCTACCCAAAAACCCAGCCCCTCTCCACCCCCTAAAACACCCAGCCCCTCTCCACCCCCCCTACCCAAAAACCAATGACAATGATAACCAGCACCTGCTGACACCCCTGACTAAGTGAAATTAATGAGGTTGAATACGTTGCACAGCGGGGTTCTGGAAAATTAACCTGGGAACATGGAACAGGTTGCTAGACTCTAGACACAGTGTGGTGTAGACCTCTTACTGCTGTCAGCATATGTTTGACTATTCAGACCCTCTGTTCACCCGTGGCCCATAAGAACATAAAGACTCATGTGATGGTTAGAGCTGGGCATTCAGTCCGAAGAAATAAAAAACACCTCTCACTCTACACCAATCCTCTGCTTTGTAGTTGCAGGTTTATCTCCCCTTTGTTTGGCAGGAGCAGTGCTCTGCAGCGCCACAATGACACAGATTAAACTGCAGCTTAACTGGGCTCTCACTCTGGTGATGTTTTCTCAGCCATGTTCAATACACCTGTTGTAAGCCTCTTTTGGTTCCAAAGTGTCTACTATATCCCTCATTGTGAATGTAATCCAGGATATATAACAGATAAAATCTCATTTTATACATCTTATCTTTGTATTTTTGTCTTTTTATGCTTATAGAAATTACTTTGAATGAACTTTGTATATGAAACGTGCTATATAAATAAACTTGCCTTGCCTAGTGTTCTATATATAAGCTAGCACACAATCTGAAAATCCTTTGTATCAATGCAAAATTGAAGACTGTACAGTGCAATCCACACAGAAACTTCTCTGTACTGAATCCAATGCCTTTTGGATGCTTGATTTTGGTATGAAGTGGTGACAAGTCTTGTTTCATTTTCTCTCGTTAGACGTGCAGGTTCTTCTTCAGGTGTTAGTGATTAGGATGCGTATAAGTACTTTTTTCTTTCATGAACAGTTTTTTCTGACAACCTTTTTCATAGGCGTGGGTATTCACACGTCAGACGCAGGCAAACGGGTTTGCGCCTGTCTGTCTGAACCATGGTCTGCCACTTGCAGAAAAAAAGAGACAGAGGAAAAAAAAGCAACGAACGTTGATTACGGCTTGCAATTTTGTAATTGAGACAATTAGCGTGGCCATTATCATTTCTGAAGTCCGAATCTCATAATTCGATAAATATGCGCCGCGCTGCATTCTGAAACAATCTGGCCGACAGATGGATAATTTCGCCAGTCTCCGTTTGGGCTACTGCATGCGCTTCCGTGCTATCACAGTTACGACAGACGCATGGCATTCTGCTAGAGCAGATGAAGACAACTCAAGAGAAACGAATACGATTTTATAACAGTCTCACTGCAGGAGATTCTCTGGGGAGCCAAACAAAGGATATACATCACATCTTCATTACAAGAACTTGGGGAATATCCAGTGCGTAATTTCTGACAGTGAGGTTTAAAGTAGAGTCAACATACTGTTATTAAACATTCTAGAACCACATTCACTGAAAGCTTTAGCATGCAAGTGTCAGTTCCATCAATGCCAAAATTTCCATACGTCAAGATGAGCAAGTCGTTGAGCTTTTATGTAATTGTCTGTATCTAAGTTTTTCCGGTTTTTAAAAATGTCCATCATGCAGGACAGTTTGAACGCCTGTTTGTTAATGGCACTACACAAATAAATACTGACTGACTGATTTATCGTTTCTCATGGACGTGACCCTGGCGTGTTGACTGGCAAAATGAAAACACAACAAAAGGAAGTAGGAAATACTATATAAAAAAAAAAGTGGCCCAAATGGGTACAGAGGCCGGTTCTGTTTTTAGATCAGAGAGCAGGCTTTAGTGAGAAGCTCGTTCAGGCACTCTGTCAGGTAGAGGACCCACATCACTGACACTCGACCGTCATTAAGGGCGACAGCTCGTCAGCGAACAGAGCGTTTTCTGTGTGGCGAGGATCAGAGCGCTGTCTCTGCTCATTTCCTGTTTGGTGTCCACCCTGACGCCCCCCCATGCCCCCTCACTGTTTATACCCAGATCTCTCTGCCCCAGGGCTCAGACGCACGGGCTGGGACGCAATTACACAATTAGGGGCGATTAGAGCAAAGACCGGCAGGGCCAGCGTGTGATGTGGTCCTGAGGGAGGGAGCTAAAAATAGACAAGAGAGAGACACACACACTATCTCTCACACACACACACACACACACACACACACACACACACTAACTCACTCTCTCACACACACACACACACACACACACACACTCACACACACACACACACACACACACACTTCTCACTCTCACACACACACACACACACACACACACACACACACACACACACACACACACACACACAAACACACACACACACACACACTAACTCACTCTCACACACACACACACACACACACACTAACTCACTCTCACACACACACAGACACACACAAACTTACTCTCACACACACACGCTCACACACACACTAACTCACTCTCTCACATGCACACACACATACACACACACACAAACTCATTCACACACACACACACACACACACACACACACACACACACACACACACACACACACACACACACACACACACACACAGCTGCCTAGATGCAGAGCATGCATGAATGTGTGGAGGTCAGTCTGGCTGAGGGTGTCTGCTGAACAAATAAGTAATAATTATCAATAATCATGTCTTTAGCAAGACTGTGGATCATCTTACAAGCCAAGGAGAGTAATTTTCTCCTGAGCTGTTGCAGAAATCGGCACCAGTCTATACCGGTCTTTACTCAGGTAGCATATCACTTTCAGTTACTCTGTTCTTCCCGTGTCTTTTGTGTTTTTTACCCGATGCATTCTTGTGTGTCTATGTTACAACAAATCTCCCCTCAGAGACAGTGAAAAAGGAAATAAAATGAGCGGAGAGAGGAAGTGCTGGAGGGGGTGTGTGCTTGTACCCCAAATTGACTGTAACTGTCAGCGCCCGTTTCCACCCCGCTCTGTCCCTCACTCCCCAAACCCACAGACACCCCCAACCCCACTCACTCACCAGCTTCACGCAAACGATGAAGGGAGGGGGGGCATCTCTGAAGTGCTGCACCGGAACCTTCGGCTTGGGCCTCTCCTAGGGAGGGAGGGGGGAAGAGAGGAGGAGAGAAGAATAAAAGGAGGGAGAGAGAGAAGGAGTGAGGAGGAGAGAATGGAAAGGGGGGAGGAAAAAAAAATTAGGAGAGAGAGATAAAAGCAGAAAGAAGGAGGAAGAGAGAAGGAGGGAAGAGAAAGTAAAGGACAGAGAGTAGGAGGAAAGGAAAGAAGGACAGAAAGAAGAAGAAGGGGAAAATGAGGGAAGGAGAGAAAAGGGGGAGGGAGGGAGGGAGAGAGAGACAGACAGCATTGTGAAAGAGCTGACAGTGCTCTGCGCAGGGGCAGGTTTATGGCCAGCGCTCTGGTCTGGTTGCGGGGCAGCCTGTCGGTTTGAGCAGGGCTATGACGTAATGCCTCTTTGGCTATGAGGCGGGGGCAGGGGGTTCAAGCAGGGGCGTGGGCGGCAGACTGCACCCCATGCCCCCCCCCGCCACAGCTAACCCCACCCGACCCAACCCAGTCCTGAGAGCCCAGTCCTCCGGGGTCCAATGTTCCACTCAGTCTGTGAGTCCAGCCATGTGAATCCCCCCCAACCCCTCCTTGGATCCCAGCGCGCCCAACCAATCCAATCTCGCTGCCTCCCAGGACCAGACGAGCGTCTAATCCGCCGTGTGGGACGTGGGCATCGTCCCAGGGAATGTTCGGACACACCAGGCGGATTTTATTTCCTTTACTATCCCATACCCATCTCAGACGTCCCAGTGTCGGTCCCGACGCCGAATGCCTGAATGTGCCTGTCAAACCCATATCCATGTCTCACCGCAGCCTCAGCGGTTTAAGAGAGCGCAGACCGCCAGCTGAGCTGCGCAGTCAGTGTGTCAGAGAGATGCTCTTCTCTCCTCACAGCTGCTACATGTAGATCACCAGCATCCAGAGGAATTGCTCTGGCTTGGTAATAAGCGATCTGGGTTAAGCAACTTACTCAAGGGTACAATGACAATGCCTCACTTCAGATTTGAACCCGCAAGCCCTGACCTACAAGCCAAGCTCCCTTAGTGATATCTCACACTGCATGCCCTGGCGTGGGTGGGTGTAGATCAGCGATGTCAAACTCCTTCTGCTTTTTGGGTGACTCGAAAAGCACCTGCTGATCCCATTCACTGTGCCAGGCTCCAGTGCCAGCGTTGGGCACCGCCCAGGGCCCGGAGCGTCCGCGCCAGCTACCCGCTGCTCACATCTGCAGCCCCCACCCACATCAGAATCAATCAGTCACCCCTGCGGGGGGTCGGAAAGCCCCAGCCAAGCGGGCCGTGGACGGGGGCGGAGAGGCTGGGGGGAGAGGAAGACGGGGGCACTGGAAAATTACTCCCTACTGCCAGGAAAGAGGCGGATGAAGAGGGGAAAAAAAACTGGAATAAAGAGACAAACGAGAATAAAGAAACAAACGAGAAACGCTTGTGAATAAAAATCGGTTCACCAAGTAAACACAGGAACCTGTAGCTAGTTGGTATGTTATGACTCCTCTGGCAAGCCTTTGCTAATCAACTTGAGCGATCCAAATCAACACATGATCTGTTCGCTAGCCTGCAGGCTCCTGACCAGAGGATCCTATGGCTCTCCAGGACTAGGGTTGAATGTCCCTGCTGCAGACACAGGCTGCAGGAGGACAAGCTATCACTCACACGGGCTGGCTACAAAAGATTTGGAGCTTACTACTACAGACCTTTGTATAGAGATGAGGCATAATAATAAAAGTATAAAATCTTCACCTTATGCTTATAAAAACTACCAATCAGGGAGCATGTTGGTAACACCCAATAGAGCAACACTGATGGTGATTGGTGGATTACTTCTGGCTATACTTCCTGGTGATACCTGGAGGCATAGGCGTTATTTACGTTGGGTTTTTTTTGTCATGGCCCATTTCGTCCCCAGCCACTTTTTAAAAGCAGTTAGTTAACGGGAACCCGTCGCTGTCCCCTGCACTTTTCAAAACAAACTGACGCTCATGCTTGGAGGGAACCTGTAGGAATAGCCAGAATGTATACATCAGTCACCATCAGCGTTTTATCCCTTGCAGAGAGACGGGGACGTACATTTGACTCCTCGTAGGTGTAGAAACCCTTTTTGATCTTGCTTTTGTCCACGTCACAGAACGCCTTCACCTGAAACGACAGAACAAACCGAGGTCACCGGAAGGTCAGGCCCTCGCTGGAATCTACCCGCTCGACGTGGGAATCTGAGGCTGAAAGACGGGAATTCTGGAGCGGAATTTGCACATCCGTGTTTTATCATGGAGACTGCTGGGATTCCCATTTCAGAGTTGCATTTTGCAGAGCTCTTTTTGCAGTGTTGAATGTGTCATTGGAATGGGGATCTCTTCATCTCTTACGGCTTTAACAGCTGCTCAGTGAGAGATGCATCCAGCTACGCTTTCCCCATTGGTTTCCTAGGTGAATCGGTGGGGTATACACAAACACACACACACACGCACGCACGCACACTCACTCACTCACTCTCTCTCTCACACACACACACACACACACACACACACTCTCTCACACACTCACACACAAACACAGACAAACACGCACGCACGCACGCACGCACGCACTCACACGCACCCGCACACACACACACACACACGCGCACACACATACACACACACTGTGGGGTCCTTGACTGAAACGGGGTGCTCTAATCTGGCAGCTCTCTGCCCCCCCTTCCCTTTCCTCAGGTCACACAAAGCCGAGGCCTCACCCCAAATCCCAGCCGTGCGCAGAGGAGCTCCACCTAGCCAGAGCGCGGCTGAGGAGGGCCCCCGGACAAAGGGAAACGATTCAAACCTGCCATTCACTTTCACTCAGCTCCAAGCTCAAAGCTCATAGCTTATGGTCCTGTTTTTGGATCAAAACAGGAGCCAGGAGCCATCAATGGCAGCGGTGTGTGTGTGTGTGTGTGTGTGTGTGTGTGTGTGTGTGTGTGTGTGTGTGTGTGTGTGTGTTTGTGTGTACGTGTGCACTTTGGTAAACATTTTTTTACCAAAATGAACCAATCGCTGAGATGTCTATCAAGATTAACTTTGTTGCGTTTGCATGAAGAACGGACACTTTCTATCACAGATTCCATAACTTTGGCTCTCAAAGAAAAAGAGCAACAAGCTGAACTGAAGGCAAGGTTGATAAGATAAACTATGGATGAAACAGGATCAACCAGCATACATTTTAACAGCAAACTTAATTCACTAAACATCAATTATCCTCACAGATGGGCCATCACTACACACATTCCTTACCTGGTTGTGAAGGTGTGTAACCAAGTAGGAAATGTCAATACATACCCTTCTAGATGTCTGTCGGGCTCTAACGCTTACCTTCTTTTGATTGGCTGGGCTCAAGCTACGGTACAGTTTCCGCCCCTGTTTTCCAGCATTCCATATAGTGAAGGAGTCCCATTGGCTGAGAACTCTTTCCTGCAGGAAGGCAACTCGAAGATTCCATATGGTCTCCCTGGAAACAACAGAAGAGAATGATGAAACATTGTGGGTGGACAGAATAAGTATGACCCAATATTGACTGGAGCTCTTATATAATCTTCTCATAAAGAAAAGTGGTTCCCCTTAATTTCATTTATTTATAACAAGGATTCCCAAATTTATAACCTGATTTCACAGTTGTGCCGTCATATGCCGGAAGAGTTATTATTCTAACACTCATACTCTCACAGACGTAAACATACACACACATACTCACACACTCTGCATCCAGCTGTTTCCAGCGCTCTGAAGAGAGACTCTTGGAGAGGAGCAGCAGCTGCTTTTGACATTAATGACAGCCGGCCAGCTCTCTCCTCTCTGTCTCTCACACTCACACAAACACACACACACACACACACACACACACACACAATGAGGAGTTGGGGCTTTTCATTATGCATTTGAGAGCCAGGCCTGTGCTGTGCAGGTTTCTCTCATTCGATCTTTCTGATTTCATCTTTCATATTCTCTCATTGTTACTCATAATTTTGTCTCGGTGTCAGCTTCAATCCCAAGCACTTCACAATATTTGGCAGTTACCGCAAAAAGGCTTTATGGAGATGGATACCCAAAACAAGCCCTTTTAAAAAAACAAAAGTGGAGGATTTTGACTGCTGAGGGCTTCTTGCTGTGCTGCAAGCAAGGCCCTGTACTTTCTGTTCTGGCTTTTATTCTCCTTTTTTTAAATTTAACAGAATAATAACGCCTATTTAAACCAACTTCCGAACAATGCCAAGAGGACCTTGTGTTCTTGTTGACGTTGAAGCAGAATTATAATCATCTGCCGTTTTGCGAGCTTCTTTAATGTCATAGTTGTTTTCAGTTCCACGTACTGTAATCTTTGTTAAATTAGATTAAATTTGATTCAATGACTCTCTCAGCCTAATCACAAACATTACAACAAAACTCCCCCAGCATAGCCAGCATCCCTTATTAAGGAGCGCCATGGAACAGTCTCAAAACGGGGGGACCATGAGGACATTCCCAGGGGTTCCCCAATAAAACGGGGAAAAAGAACATACCTTTTAAGTGCATTCTGTTTATGAGTACATATTTCATAAACATATTTCATTAAATTGCATTATGTATTTTCAAATGCAACAAACCATGTCTAATGTACACATTCTTGGCCAAATTACAAATGCACTTGCATTTACAGATGTACTATACTGACTCACAACATTCTTCATATGGAAAGAATGTTTTCTGCTTTGAAGAGCATTTTGTAGGTCCATATTTCATAAACATATTTCATTAAATTGCATGATATATTTTCCCCTTTCAGATATATCAAAAGCATGCCAGGTAAAACTGTGGTAACTGCATTCATATATACAGACGTGCTGCATTGAAAAACAAATGCATATCATTCATAATATCAATATATAGACCTGCTTTCATGAACACTAGTGCAGAAAAGCAAATGCACAGCAGACAGTAGTGGGGTTACTGTGTAGGTTCAGGTGTCAATCATTATCACCGTTGAACATTCATCGAAAAAATGCTATTTAGCCAGACGTGTCCCCAAAAGGTTGTGTGTAACATTTTGCGAGCACTCGTACAGGGGCTGTGAGCACGACCTGAAACTATGACAAGGCACAAAAGCATGTTTAATGCGTGGACTGCGCCTTCCCCTTGCATTGACTGGTGGTGAGGAAAACGACATGTCCAGAATGGGTACAGAATGTGTTCAGCTGACAAACAGATGTAAGCAACCATGAGAATAAACACTCCATAGACCTAATTTTGTACTACTAAACGAGGCAATAAATTGATTCCACCGGTATATTATGCGAATTCAATACACATGCTGTAAATAATGTCTGGGTGAAAAGAAATTGAGACTTGCTCAGTAGCATTATGAAGGCCATCTCAAACTGGTTTGAAGGGATACTTCCTCTGCCATAGGGTGGCTGTTCTAGCAGGCCTTGGAGAGGAGGCAGCCCCTTAGGCGAAGGAACAGCCCTTTGATTTGTGAGCTCAAAAAGACATTCCCCAACCTCGATACTCACTCACGATCGACATCATCTCTCACTGAGCCACAGGAACACTCACCCACGCACATGCGCACAGGAAGGGCTCTCATCACACACAGGAAGTGGTCACGGTAACCATGCAACCACTGTGAGATCCTCTTTTTTGTTAGTGGCTGGTGAGGTAGGATATGTGGAAGGGGAGCAGCACCATTTTCCATTTTCACTTTGCCATTTCAGCTCACAGCTGTGTCTAACACTTATAACTATATGGCTGTAAATACATTGTTATCAGAATTATAATCGCATTCATACAGCTGGTGCTTTATGAGAGTCCAGCGCTGTTAACCATTAAGAATGCCATGCCTTGTGCAGAAATCATGTTTAACATGCTGTTTTTAACAAATGTCAGAGCTCTGGGGTGCATGGGTGACTTACTGAGCATTTCTCAACAAACCAAGGCCAGAAACTGTACTGTACAAAAGTATGCACACACGCAAACATACACACACACACACACACACACACACACACACACACACACACACACACTATACACACACACACACTCACAACACACACACACACACACACACACAGACAGATGATGCACAAGCAGAAGGCTCTCTACAGTGGGGACAGAGCCCGTGTGGTCAATCCGATTTATTCCTCAGTTTAAGTGTGTGCTTGAGTGCCGGTGATGGTCACGCATTAACACACCCCTATGACAGCTCACAGAGACGCTCTTAACAGCCAAACACCCTTATGGCAGCTCACAGAGACGCTCTTAACAGCCAAACACCCTTATGGCAGCTCACAGAGACGCTCTTAACAGCCAAACACCCTTATGACAGCTCACAGAGATGCTCTTAACAGCCAAACACCCTTATGACAGCTCACAGAGATACTCTTAACAGCCAAACACCCTTATGACAGCTCACAGAGACGCTCTTAACAGCCAAACACCCTTATGACAGCTCACAGAGACGCTCTTAACAGCCAAACACCCTTATGACAGCTCACAGAGACGCTCTTAACAGTCAAACACCCTTATGACAGCTCACAGAGACGCTCTTAACAGCCAAACACCCTTATGACAGCTCACAGAGACGCTCTTAACAGCCAAACACCCTTATGACAGCTCACAGAGACGCTCTTAACAGCCAAACACCCTTATGACAGCTCACAGAGACACTCTTAACAGCCAAACACCCTTATGACAGCTCACAGAGACGCTCTTAACAGCCAAACACCCTCTATGACAGCTCACAGAGACGCTCTTAACAGCCAAACACCCTTATGACAGCTCACAGAGACGCTCTCAACAGCCAAACACCCTTATGGCAGCTCACAGAGACGCTCTTAACAGCCAAACACCCTTATGACAGCTCACAGAGACGCTCTTAACAGCCAAACACCCTTATGACAGCTCACAGAGACGCTCTTAACAGCCAAACACCCTTATGACAGCTCACAGAGACGCTCTTAACAGCCAAACACCCTTATGACAGCTCACAGAGATGCTCTTAACAGCCAAACACCCTTATGACAGCTCACAGAGACGCTCTTAACAGCCAAACACCTTAACAGCTTATGACAGCTCACAGAGACGCTCTTAACAGCCAAACACCCTTATGACAGCTCACAGAGACGCTCTTAACAGCCAAACACCCTTATGACAGCTCACAGAGACGCTCTTAACAGCCAAACACCCTTATGACAGCTCACAGAGATGCTCTTAACAGCCAAACACCCTTATGACAGCTCACAGAGACGCTCTTAACAGCCAAACACCCTTATGACAGCTCACAGAGACGCTCTTAACAGCCAAACACCCTTATGACAGCTCACAGAGACGCTCTTAACAGCCAAACACCCTTATGACAGCTCACAGACACGCTCTTAACAGCCAAACACCCCCTATGACAGCTCACAGAGACGCTCTTAACAGCCAAACACCCTTATGACAGCTCACAGAGACGCTCTTAACAGCCAAACACCCTTATGACAGCTCACAGAGACGCTCTTAACAGCCAAACACCCTTATGACAGCTCACAGAGATGCAGGCCGAGGGAGAGGGACAGAGACACCGACACACAAACAGCAAGGAGCAAAAACATGGATGGAGAGAGGGACAGAAAGAGAGACAGAAAGAAATACAGAGAAAGATGGATGGAGAGACTGACAGAGAAACAACAGCATGCCAAGGCTTAGATGGAGGGAGGGAGACAAAGAGAAAGAGGGATAGAGAGACTTGCAAACAGCAAGGAGCAAAGGCATGGAGAGAGAAAGTGAGACGGAGGAAGGACAGAGGAAGAGGTATGGAGAGGCTTATAGAAAGGAAGCAAGAAGCAGAGAGACAGAGGGAAAGAAGAAAAGGAGGGAAACAGAAAGACAGAAAAAGAATATGGGATGGAGAGAAGGGTGTCAGGAAGGACAGAGACAGAGAACGAAAAAGAGAGGGAGAGAGATCTATGCAAAGGTAAGCTGGTAAGGAAAGATGGATGAAAGAGAAGAGAAGGGCGGATGGGGGAGAGGAGGAAGGAAGGGGAGATCCTTTGCTTTGGTGTATTTCCAGGGTTGAGTTTCCGCTGAAACGTCCCTGCTGTGTGTGTATGTGTGTGTATGTGTGTGTGTGTGTGCGTGTGTGCAGCAGCAGAAGCAGCAGCAGTGACCTGGTGACCCTCCCACACAGAGAGCGCACGGGCCGACCTCCGGCCCACACGCTTCCAGGCCTCTCTCAGGGAGCCCCTTCAGGAATGTCAGTCATGGTCACACCCCCAGCCATGTGTATCACAGTGTATCACAGTCCTGTGCCTCACTCTCTCATCCCCAGCTGTGTGTATCACAGTCTGTCACTGTCCTGTGCCTCACACTTTCGTCCTCAGCAGCTTACAGTGTGGCAGAGGGTAAGTGCATTCAGCTAGTGTGAGTAATAGTGTGTCAGACCTGTGCCTAACAGCGTTCCTCAAAGCAGCTTATAGTGTGGCAGAGGTAACACCATTCTTTAGCTAGTCCCAAAACTTCAAAACCCGGCTAACAGCATTCCCCATAAAAAAGCCTTCACTTTATGTAACACCATTCTTTAGCCTTCCCACAACACACACACACACACACACACACTCCACACCCCACACAAAAATGCCTTCACACACACCACACACACACGCACACACACACACACACACACACCCCCTTTGCCCCCTGGCCCATCTCAAACAAACTCGAGGGCTGCGATTTTTTTCACAACAAGATTCGGTTCCTCCCAGACAGATGCTGCACCTTGCGCAGCGGCTGTGAGAATGGTTGGAATTTCTCAACTGCTTGAGGAGTGAGGGGGTCAGGGAACCCCCCCAGTAAACCCCAAATACCCTTCCCTCCACCCCCCACGCACCCAGCTGCACCAGCAAAAGAGGGCAGGGTGTTTGCTTTACCCCGGAGAACACGGGTTTGAGTCCACATTGTGAAGCCCTAAGGCCACCCTCCAGAAGATGGCACCTGTACCTGAGTAAGCACCTGCCCGCTTACGCTGACACGTAAAAATGAGTTACTGCGACTGAGAGGTACCAAGGTAATCAAAGTCATAAATTATTATAGTTCTGCAAACTTGTTTAATGATGGCACACAGAGAAGGACATCATATCGAGACTGAAGTTCCACAATAATAGATCATAAAATCATTCCCAATGTAGCCATTTACTCATAAATTGCACACAGTTGAATCTGTGTATGTACCAACAGGACGAGACATCACGAAACAACAGAGCACACAACAGCAAGCGACATTTCAACGTCTTGATTTTGCACCAAATAGGAGTCCCCCCACCCCCAATTAAACTACAGAGGATTCTTAAACAAGCAGAGAAGAGGATGGAAGCTAAGGACAGAAGGAAGAGAAGAGAACAAGTGGCAGCATAGGAAAGACAGTGAAAAAGACAGAGGACCTGATTCAGTTGAGGGATGTTTTTTTGTTGCATGATTGTTTTTATGCCCTACGATGTAAATATTCTACCTAATGCGTTACTTGTTACTTCTGCATAAGCCACAAACAAGGTCCACGGAGAGAGGGAGAGAGAGTGTGTGTGTGTATGTCAAAGAGAGAGAGAGAGTGTGTGTGTCTGAGAGAGGGAGATACTGTGTGTGTGTGTGTCAGAGAGAGAGTGTATGTGTGTGTGTGCGTGTGTCAAAGAGAGAGAGAGAGAGTATGTGTGTGTGTCAAAGAGAGAGAGAGAGAGTGTGTGTGTTTGTAATTGTGCATGCGTGTGTGTCTGAGAGAGGGAGATACTGTATGTGTGTGTGTGTCAGAGAGAGAGTGTATGTGTGTGTGTGCGTGTGTCAAAGAGAGAGAGAGAGTGTATGTGTGTGTGTCAAAGAGAGAGATAGAAAGTGTGTGTGTTTGTAATTGTGCATGCGTGTGTGTCTGAGAGAGGGAGATACTGTATGTGTGTGTGTGTGAGAGAGAGAGTGTATGTGTGTGTGTGCGTGTGTCAAAGAGAGAGAGAGAGTGTATGTGTGTGTGTCAAAGAGAGAGAGAGAGAGTGTGTGTGTTTGTAATTGTGCATGCGTGTGTGTCTGAGAGAGGGAGATACTGTATGTGTGTGTGTGTCAGAGAGAGAGTGTATGTGTGTGTGTGCGTGTGTCAAAGAGAGAGAGAGAGAGTGTATGTGTGTGTGTCAAAGAGAGAGATAGAAAGTGTGTGTGTTTGTAATTGTGCATGCGTGTGTGTCTGAGAGAGGGAGATACTGTGTGTGTGTGCATGTGTGTGTGTGTGTCAAAGAGAGAGAAAGTGTGTGTGTCTGAGAGAGGGAGATACTGTGTGTGTTGTGTATGCATGTCTTTATGTGAGTAATTTATTCCAAGAGGTGCCGTGGGAGGAGATGCTGACGCTTCTGAGAACTTGACTCAGCCCAGGGGAACAGACCTCTGCCCCCAATATGACACCCCTCTAACCTCCCCACAGCTCCGCCTACGGAGTCAGGCAGTCTTCATCATCATCATCATCCTCATCATCATCATCACCATCATCATCATCATCATCATCATCACCATCATCATCACCATCATCATCATCATCATCATCATCACCATCATCATCATCCCTCATCATCATCATCACCATCATCATCATCATCATCATCATCATCATCACCATCATCATCATCATCACCATCATCATCATCATCATCACCACCATCATCACCATCACCATCATCATCATCATCACCATCACCAACATCATCATCATCATCATCATCATCATCATCACCAACATCATCATCATCATCATCATCATCACCATCACCATCATCATCATCACATCATCATCATCATCATCATCATCACCATCATCATCATCATCATCATCATCATCATCACCATCATCACCATCATCATCATCATCACCATCATCATCACCATCATCATCATCATCATCATCATCACCATCACCAACATCATCATCATCATCATCACCATCACCAACACCAACATCATCATCATCATCACCATCATCATCACCATCATCATCATCATCATCATCATCATCATCATCATCATCATCATCATCATCATCACCATCATCATCATCACCATCATCACCATCACCATCATCATCATCATCACCATCACCAACATCATCATCATCATCATCACCATCACCAACATCATCATCACCATCACCATCACCATCATCATCATCATCACCATCACCAACATCATCATCATCATCATCATCATCATCATCATCATCATCATCACCATCACCAACATCATCATCACCATCACCATCACCATCATCATCATCATCATCATCACCATCACCATCACCATCATCATCACCATCACCATCACCAACATCATCATCACCATCACCAACATCACTACAAAGCCAGTTTACTATTACAAAAACAGCTCCTGGGGTGCAGTGAAGCATGAAGCATATACAGACAGACAGACAGACAGGCAGGCAGGCAGGCAGGCAGGCAGGCAGACAGACAGGCAGACAGACAGACAGACAGGCAGAAAAATAGAGAGAAAGCATGTCAACTTCCTGAAATTTCAAAACCTCCAACAATCGCAAAAATCAGATTAGAATAAACAAAAAAAAAATGAAACCTAACATGTCACTAAAAGGTGAAAAGGCCAAGTGAATGGTCATAAGTGCCAGGCTCCATGTCTTCTATCACTCAAAAAGCAGAGTGCGAGACTGTGACGCACTCCTTTGGCGCAAAACAGGAAGGTGACTAACCGGCCCCTTCTGGGTTCACACATCTAAAGCTCTTTAATCATTCAACTGGCTCATGTTACTGATAAAGCACCAATGAAAGTACAGTCATGTTTTTACTGCATTAACAGAACACCAGGAAAAAAAAAAACAATGTTTGAAAAACTCAATAACTGACAAAAAAAAAAAAAAACCAACAGGCGTACTGTGAGTTCAAGGTTCTCAGATTTCCAGGTTATCGTTCTCACTTTTCTGTGAAGAGGAAATGAGAGGTAGGTTAACATGAGATGGCAAAAAAACAAGAGAAAACCTAGCTTTCGTCCACCTTCCACAACTCCACTATGGATGGCTGTAACCAGCCTTAGGTAGAGATTATCCCAGCGTCCAAAGCAGAGCTCTGTCATCCCTGTAAGTGATCATCTCTCTAGGGAAATGTCCATCAGTCAACCAGCCCCTGGGGTTAGACCCTCTCAGTCAGCGAGCCACTGAGGCTGTGACCACCTCTGTCTGCCAGACCCAAATCTCCAGTTTAACTGTCTGTGATCGACACAGTGTCCGAGTCTGCCAGACTGTCACTATGACCACCTCTGTCTGCCAGACCCAAATCTCCAGTTTAACTGTCTGTGATCACACAGTGTCAGTGTCCCAGACCCAAATCTCCACTTTAACTGTCTGTGAGTCTCTCTGTCACTATGACCACCTCTGTCTGCCAGACCCAAATCTCCAGTTTAACTGTCTGTGATCGACACAGTGTCCGAGTCTCTGTCACTATGACCACCTCTGTCTGCCAGACCCAAATCTCCAGTTTAACTGTCTGTGATCGACACAGTGTCAGAGTCTCTGTCACTATGACCACCTCTGTCTGCCAGACCCAGTGTCTGTGATCGTCTCTGTCACTATGACCAGACCCAAATCTCCAGTCTGTCTGTGAAGCTTTGCCTCTATGCCTGTCATTTCCAGTAAACATTTTTAAATCTAAAATAGATTCTCTCTGTCACTATGACCACGTCTGCATGCATTTCAGTTTTTAAATCTAAAATAGATTCTTCTCTAAACAATGGAACAGGCACTGAATGAGCCCAAGGAAACACAGAGCTGATCCAACAGAGGGGTTCTGTTGGGTACCACAAAAGTGTGAGGCAGATTTTTCCTGGCATGGATTGGGTGCACTAACAACCTGGGGAAGCAGGACTGATGCCAACTGTAACCTGGAGGTACTGAATGATCATTGTGACCCCATGTTAAACTCTGTGGCTGTGTCTCAAATTGCACACTTGTGTACTTGTTAGTACATACTTGAAACTACACTAACTAGTACGTACTATTTAGTATGCAAGTACACAGAGTGGTAAAATTGTGTTAATTTGAGACGTACTTGTACTAACACATCATACTTCTTCTGACCTTTTTGAGAAACTCATCCGGTACTGGTAGTAGCAACTGAAATCGTAGTTGACTGCTAACTAGCGATGTTGTTGCAAAAAAATGTCGCTCTGTACACATTTTTTTTGTGAACGGTTGTTGGTATAGTTTTATTTAAAATCTTTAAATTCTTCTTCGCTGTCAATTCTGAGAACGCAATCTCAGTCAGGCTTAGGGGCTGCGATGCAGGGATACTGAACTGCAGGGCAGTGCTGAGAGAGGAAAGGAAGTGACACGTTTGGACAGGATGTGACACGTTTGGACATGCCATCAGTGATGGATTAGAGACCACAGCCTGAGATGACTGTGGGTAAGACTAAGTTTAAAAAAAGACACAGATGAAAGATTTGTTTGAATAATGAACTTGCACAACTAGTACTGTGAGGTTATGTTTCGGTTCCCTTGACTATACATAGGAACATGGCATGACAGAGATGAGCCAGTGACCTCAGGTTTTAGATGAAGACTGACAACCAGAGACAAATTAGTGACTTTGAGTCCAACGCCTGACACGGTCACCTGGTCTGGAGACTGGAGCACATGATGTCACCTTTAAGAGACTGTCAAATAGCCACACAGACTGATGGCAATCAACAGAAAATGAACAGAAAAAACACATCCCACTCCTTTCCCAGGACAGAGAGAGAGAGAGAGAGATGGAAAGAATATGTGTGTGGGGGTGTATATGGTATACTTGTGATGTATACCTGTGTGGGTTTGTGTATACGTGATAGACAAAGTGCAACTGAGTGTGTTTGAGCATGTGTGCATACGTATGTGTCTGTGTGTGTGTGTGTGCAAGTGCGAAATGGTCTGTGTGCATATGAGTTTGAATATGTGTGTGTGCGCGCGCGCGTGTGAGCGAGTGAGAAAGACGTGTTGACTCAGTGAATTTCCCTACTGAATCCCCCTGTGCCACTATCTGTGTTCTCTCTCTAGAATATTCTGAAAGGTTGACTCAAGCCTTTTATCGCTATGCTACTTCCTCTAACACCTCATCCTCGCAAAAAAGTCTACTTCCTGCCCCGGCCGTTTCAACACATCACATTCCCTCCCTTTCAACTGAAAAGCAGCAGAACTGCGAGATGATTACAAGAATACTTATTTAAAAAAAAAAAAGAGAAGAGTCATATATAAAAAAAAACAAACTTTTTTTCTGCACCCGTTTCAGAGGGAAGGAGGAAAAAAAGAAGCACTGAAAACTTGGCCAGCGGTTGTGAAATAGTAGTGTTTCAATATCACTTCCCCTCTTGGCGCACAGAGGTGATTCTGACAGGCGCTGAGTGAGGAGAAACACGCCGTACAGGTCTGGCAGTGGCGGACGGGTCTCGGTGAAATGATGGCACTGAGCATGCTCCACGCCACAGAATCACAACCGCAGGGCATGTAGGGGCCTGCGCGGGCCCACTGCACCAGCCAGAGACTCTAACAGTGAAACCCTTTCACACACACACACCCCAGGACCTCGGAGTGCGACTCCACTGCATCAGAGTGAGATGCTGGTCCTGTACAATCCAAACTCTCAGAACTCTGCCTCTCAAACTCTCAGAACTCCGCCTGTACAATCCAAACTCTCAGAACTCTACCTGTACAATCCAAACTCTCAGAACTCTGCCCGTACAATCCAAACTCTCTACCTGTACAATCCAAACTCTCAGAACTCTACCTGTACAATCCAAACTCTCAGAACTCCGCCTGTACAATCCAAACTCTCAGAACTCTCAGAACTCTGTACCCAAACTCTCAGAACTCTACATGTACAATCCAAACTCTCAGAACTCTACCTGTACAATCCAAACTCTCAGAACTCTACCTGTACAATCCAAACTCTCAGAACTCTACCTGTACAATCCAAACTCTCAGAACTCTACCTGTAGAATTGTCCATCTCTCATAGTGCTCCTCAGTCTCTGTGCTCTATAATCAGAAGCCTCCATTTCTCAGTACTCTGTCTACAGATCCCTGTCTGTCTCTACCTGTACAGTCTCCAGTCGCTCTGTGTCTGTTTGTGCAACTCTCGGCCCCTAACTCAACAGAACTAGATAGGTGGGAGGGAAAAGAAAAAAAAAAACATCCCAACCGTCGCTGTTATCAGGTTCAGTGAGTTGAGCTCCACTCCTGGCCTGGCCTCTATAACATGGCCTGTAGGCCTTACAGTAACAGTGGTCTGTTTTCACCTTCTCTTCTAGTTTCATGTTTCTGAGCAGGAGAGCTTCCAGAGGCAGCAACACTGAGACTCAGATATCTCATATTAATGGATAAGGTACGCTCAGGTTCAGCCAACCAAAACACTCCTCTCTCCTGGTTTCACTTAAAACCGCCGTTTCCGCTGTTCTTCAACCAAGAGTGTGTGACACTGGCGCTGGGGGCGTTCACAGAGGAGACACGTGAGTTAGACATGAAGCGTTTTCACGAGAAAGGGACTGGCACATGGGCCAGCTTGGCTGTAATGTACACCTCAGAGCTCAGAGGGCAGCAAGGACGGCATTCTGGGTAAGCATTGGAGGTCAGCAGATCAGCGATCGCATGGAAAGGTGCATAAACATGTGCCTGTAGTCCAGTGGCTAAGGTACATGACTGGGACCCCTGAGGTTGGTGGTTCTAGCCCCAGTCCAGCCACAGCAAGAACACCACACTTGCTGAGGGGTAAGGCCCTTAACCCCATGTTGCTCCAAGGGGGGGATTGGCCCTTGGCTAGCATAATCAACTGTAAGTCGCTTTGGATAAAAGCTAAATGACTGTAATGTAATGTAAACATTGGTCCCTGTGTAAAACTCAAAGCCAAGGTATCCGTAGTGATGGCTGAGAAAAGACTGCAGAGTATTGTGGGTCCCTCTTTTCCACCCCACACTCCTGAAGCAGCAGGGACCCATAATGCTCTGCAGTCTTTTCTCAGGCATCACTATGGATACCTTGGCTTTGCAGACAGGGATTGGGATGGGAACAGGATTCTCTGGTTATCCCAGGTGTAAGTCAACAGTCTGCATGTGGCCTGCCAGAACCAGACCCGGCCACTCCTCGCACAGCCTACTGCCGTCAGCCAGCAGTGAGCCTTCCAGCTATGTGCTAAACACTCAGCGGGGACATGCACATACGCACACAAATGTACACACATAAACAGATGTGCACACACACACACACAAGCAGACACATTCATGCATGCATACAAACACGCATGTGCGCGCACACACACACACACACGCACACATACACACACACACACACGCATGTTTACACAAGCTTTCACAAACACACAGACAGAACGCTAACACGAGCACATCACTCACACACACACACATACATAAACACACACTCACACACCGATGAGGACACCGGCACAATGTTAACACGGTATTCCGTTTGCCGAAACGGCTGTGACATGTGCCTGCACCCGTGCGGTGGAGGAGATTCCTCCGCCCGCTTGACCGCGCGGCTGAACGCTGGAGTGATTAGCCACGCGGGCCTCTCACTTCTGCAGCTCTGGCTTGTGTCACTTCTGCGAAGGACGTGCCTCGGCACCCGTTCTCATAACTCAAGTCTCTCTCCCCCCCCCTCCCCGTCCATCTGTCTCCCTCCTTTTCACTACCCTCTTCACTCTCTCTCCCTCGTTCTTCTTCTTTCATTTTCCCTCTGCTTCCCTCAGTTAGGAGGAGAGGAGAGGCATAAGGCAATGGATCACTGATTAAACCACGCTCATGGCCAGGCCCAGGGGCAGGTCTGCAGACCTGATAATGGAGCACAGAGGCATGGATTCAATGGATCTTTCTGACAGGCAGAAGAGCAGAGGAGATGTCAGGCCTGACAATGGAGTTCTGACTCACTGATTCAACACTCGCTGATCAAGAAGTCTGCTGATTTAGCACAGGTTAGACACAATCTAAAGTAGATTTACAGTAAATCTACATTATATTTAAAGTGTCACACATTGCGTCATTACCTGCATCCTGCATGGGTGTCTATGTCTTTATAATAACCCAGATTATGGACAGATCATGAAATTGCAGCTCACCTCTCAGCCTGTGTGTGTGTCTGTATATGTGTGTTGGAATATTGACACTGAGTGTACTGACATAATAGCTACAAGGTCTCAGACGTCGTTCACATCAAAAAATGTGGGCCTCCTTGCGACTTATGTTCACATGTGGTTTCTAATACAGAATGAAAATGAGTGTGTATGTGTGTGTGTGGGCGGGTGTGTGTATGTATGTGTATGCATGTGCGCAAATGTATTTTCACAAGAAGTGAAGCGCAATGATGGCTTACTCCAGTACAGAGTGGCTGGCGGCCTGCTCGTGATAGCGGTACACCAGGAGACACTCCTCCACACGAGACACGCCTCCGCCCAGACGCAGAGTTTGGTAGAAAAACAGCAGGTCCTCTGGGACACCCTGGGATGAAGGAGAGAAGGTGAGTCTGTGACAACCAATCAGACTTAACCATGTAACAACCAATCAGACTGAACCTTATAACAGCCAATCAGAATGAACATTGTAACAACCAATCAGACTGAACCTTGAAACAGACAGACACACACACACACACACACACACACACACACACTGAACCCTGTAACAACCAAAACCACTGAAGTCTGTAACAACCACACCTTGAACCCTGCATCAACCAAATGTGTCTTTGTGACAACCGATCTTGTAAAGAAAATACACACACACCTGAACACATTTAAGCATTTATTTTTAATATCTTCAATGCACATCTGAATTGATACTACAGATGATTATCCTTAGTGGAAAATTATCATTAATATAGTTAAAATATCATGTATATATACACTACAGATATTATATATTCTTTTACTTGCATTTGGTCTGAGAAAGTGAAAGGAGCAAACGGTTGCACACATAAAACTCCTCATAAACACATGGGCCTGGCTGTGTGCAGACTGCGCTGAGCCCGGAGGCCAAGCGCTGACGACACTGTTCTGGCACGATGAGAGCGTCGCTGTAAAATCCCACAGGATAACAATACAAATTTCCACATGATTTTTTTTTAACACTTTTTAAAATACCCCCAACCCCCGGCTTTTTCCCCCAGTTTGGAATGTCCAGTCATACAGGGGGAGAGACTGTGGTACTTAATGTCAACTCCTTTGTCAATTCAGGGAATACAGACATGTACGTGATCTCTGCCGCCGAAAGCCCTGTCAAATCAGGACAGCACAGAGACGCATGCAAATCTTTGCTGAAACTCGTTAGTCATCAGTCTTCTTACACACCATGGTCCACTATTTCATCTCGTGCAGACATGATTCACACAAAGAAACTTTATGTGCAACAGACTGCGGGTGCCCGTTGGACCAGCAGGGGTCGCTGGTGAGCGATGAGACATGGACATCCCTCTCTGGATGATGCTATTGCTAATTAGCATGCGTCTCGGGGCTGCTGGCCGCAGTCTGGGCCGACACAGTCTAGGTTCCTACCTCGATCGTGGTGCCCCACACACTGGAATTTAGCCTGGACAGGATAAGCCACCCAGAAGCCCATGCAGTGTTTTTAAAAGGAATAATCTACTTATGAACCACTTTTCACAGATATTAATTTCATAAGACATTTTTGCGCTATGAAGAACACATTTTTGGAACGCAGACATTTTGTGTTGGGTGTGCAGGGCTTAAGCCGCCCATGAGTAGAGCTAATTAGATCTTGGGCCCCTGTATATCAGTGCCGGGTTCAACCAAAGGTTTCTGCTGTAGACTTTGCCGCAGTTAAATAAACTTTTTTGACACGTCGAAAACAGCCCGCCTGTCTCGCGTGTGCGGGCTTCGCTCTTGGCTACGCTTATTCAACTTTTCCTTTGTTCCTTGATGTTATCGGCGCCGACGAGATTTCATTATCTAGCGACATTAAGCGAGACAAGAGGCGGAGCGTCTAAAGGTCAGATGGAGGAGGAAACAGAGAAGGGTTAATCTGGACTATCTGTGCTTCTGAAATTCCCTTGCAGCTCTGATGTTTGCTCACTAATTCGCTCCTAGAACGTGGGCAGGAGAGCATGGCCTCAGGCCTGATAATGGAGTACTGAATCGTGGATTTTAAGGCTCTCTCTGATATGCAAGGGAGGATGACAGAAACAGCTTCAGGCCTGGTAATGGACTACTGAATCATGGATTCAATGGCTTTCTTAGACAGCAAGCAGAAGATAGAGGAGACAGCTTCAGGCCTGGTAATGGATTACTGAATCATAGATTCTTTGACTTTAACAGGCAGTAGGGGATGGTGGAGAGGGCTTCAGGCCTGGTAATGGATTACTGAATCATAGATTGTTTGACTTTAACAGGCAGTAGGGGATGGTGGAGAGGGCTTCAGGCCTGGTATTGAAGCACCCACTCACCGTTTGAGCACTCATTAACCATGAGCTGACCTGATCTAGCAGTGGTTAAACACGGCCTCAGTTCCTTATGACTGCCAGGTCTGATGACTAATGAGGGTTTTAAAAAGCACATTCACAAACAGTGCAGGTGCCACTCAGAGCAAACGGCACCTTTCCCGAAATAAACCTAAGGCCTGGACTTAATCTCCCAATGTTTGCATTTCCCTTTCACTTCAGAAACAAATGCAGGTCCAGATCCTGCCTCTCAAGGACAGTTTGGTGAGTTAATTTCGGTGACTCACCAA
This sequence comes from Albula goreensis, assembly GCA_022829145.1. Taxonomy (NCBI): domain Eukaryota; kingdom Metazoa; phylum Chordata; class Actinopteri; order Albuliformes; family Albulidae; genus Albula; species Albula goreensis. Next base: position 3,785,460 of record CM040759.1, on the reverse strand, counting down.
ACCGTGTTTTCTCACATGAATAAATAGTAATAACTCTTTGAATGTCACTGCGAGCAGAAGTTTAGGCCAAGTGTTGACTCAGGCGTGGGTGTGAAACAGGCCAGGGCTGACACTTCAGCTAGTCTGTGCGCCGGCGGTGGAAAGGGCATATGAGTGCAGGTTTGAGCCTTTTCCTTTGTAAATAAACATTTAGCCATTCAGCAGACACTCTCTTCAGAAGAGCAGATAGTTGAGTTAGATGCGCTATTTCCCTCCTCCTCTTTTCTTGTCCTGTTTTCACCTCCTGTTCTCTCTTGCTCACATCCACTCTGTCAGTTAAAGCTTTGCTTGGTCTCCATGGTACCCAGCCCCGCCCACAGCTCCAAATGCTGAGTTGCCTGTTTGCGGAGGAGATCTGATTGGGCCGTTTGATTTTGGGGGAGCGGCTCACCTTTCCGCCCTCGTCGAAGCTGCCCACCTGGTGGAACCAGCTGCGTGAGCAGAACCAGGTTGGCATGATGACCGTGGGTCCATGGGAGGTGTATATCTGCCCAAAACAAAGAGAGAGAGAGAGAGGCGTACCTGTAGTTCAGCTACTGCAGGCATAAACACGCAAACACTTACACACACACACAGTCTCTTGCACAAACAAGACACACACAAACACAAACGCACACATTCATATACAGACACACGCACAGTCTCCCGCACCCACACGCACACAGTCACTCACAAACATAGTCTCTCACAAACAGACACGTCTTCACGCTGTTACAAAGTGAAAGGTCATGAACCTAAGAAACGTGTTTTGCGTATATGAAATCACAGATAAAACATGAAACACTTCACAGCACGGTGAGAGTGAGGAGCCATGCATGACCGCTGATGGAGTGGAATATGAGGGTACCAGTGAGGGGCTAACCGAGATCACGCCTGCCCCAAACCCGCCCAAACCCTCCCCACATCCGCCTCCACACCCACCCCACATCCACGCACGGACCAGTGCTGATGAGCACTCACACCCAGACAGTGATCAGCTGGGCCAGTATGTGTGTGTGTGTGTGTGTGTGTGTGTGTGTGTGTGTGTGTGTGTGTGTGTGTGTGTGCATGTGTGTGTGTGTGTGTGTGTGTGTGTGCGTGTGTGTGTGTGTGTGTGTGTGTGTGTGTAGAAGTGTGCGTGTGTGTGTGTGTGCATGTGATGTGTGTGTGTGTGTGTGTGTGTGTGAGTGTAGTGTGTGCGTTGTGTCCTGTTACACTCCATCAAACTCCTTCAGTCATCCCTCTGAGTCATACAAGTTTTCAGGAAGGAGGGAAAGAGAGAAAGACAGGAGGAGAGAGAGTGAGGTACATGGCAAAACAAGGACATAGAGTACATAAACACATTTACGGGCACACACACACCAGTACCAGCGCGTAACCCTCAGTCACACCCATAAGTGCCCGTACGCACTAACAGAGAGACACACCTCGAGAGATGCTCCCGCTGTCAGAAACAGACGGACAGATTCCCCCTATACACAGTTGTGGACAGTTAGGTTTTGACAGCCAAACGACAGCAGATATGCCTCGATGCCTTCAAACAAACCCCAGACAAAAACGCTGAACAGACCAGCCCGATTTGCTGCATGATCCCACGCTGAGCTGATCTGAGTTCAGTTTCAGTAAGACGGAAAAGGCCTGTAATAAAGCATTCTTAATCAGGCACCACACAGTGACATATCGAGAGGCTTTTTTACCTCGTAACTTCATGTCTCAAATCCCACTGCCCGTATGCCATGACTTCACCGCTCAAGGATGGGCAGACTTACCGCACGCTCAGACGGGCACGTGGGAAGCCTTCGAGAGGCGATTAACCTACGTGGGGCTTTCCCAATTTTACCAGAAATAATCCAAAAATTTCCGTCAAACATTTTCCAAAATGTCAGACTGGCCTGTCCCTCATTTGCATAGGTTCCCGCTATCTTGCATAAAGATTTTGGCATTAATAATTAAACATTAAATAATAATAAACCAAGCTCAGTGATCATGATCCAAGCTCAGTTTTTGCACTAAGGAGAAGGCCTGCGGAAATGTTTTTAATTTACCCACAATGCTCACGGTTCATTTAAAATTTGTGTTTTATCTGGGGTGAATCTAACGGCAAGCGAAGAGGCCTTTTATCCTCATATCCCAGAATCCCACAGCCATTCTGCTCCCACAGCACACTAGTACCCGGCAATATGTTTTTTTTTTCCTTTTAACTTTGCAGCACACTGTTATTTTTAATCTGTTCGATCGATAATTAAGTTTTTCTGGGCTACAGGGCATGCAAGGCAATGCTGTCACACAGGTGCGTGACACGCGACACAGGGGAGGAGAGTCACACGACACACGCGTGTGCGAGGGGCGGGGCTACATGGCCGCCTGCCTTCTGAGGGAAGACGCATGTCAGTCCGGTCGCCGGCTCGCCGATTGGTCGCATTTTTAGGAGTATTTTCATTTCTGAGATTCCGCCACATTCCACATCAAACAGGCGTCGGGAGGCGGCACTTGAATCTCCCCGCTGCCGTTGGAGAGAGGCCAGCCCGAAACGCCATAAACAAACATGCCTGTTTTAATTAAGCCTCCGCTCCTCCAAAACACTCTTCTCACAAGCTCATAATCATATGCAGTTATAGTGTGAAATCACTCAGTACATGAAAAACTCTACACACACACACGCACACATGCACCAATACATACAAAACACACACAAACACACGTACACACAAAAACGCACACACGCACACATGCATGCATACACACATACAAATGCAAACACACTCTCACACACACACCCCCACACATACAAAATACACGCACACACAAGCACACATGCACCAATACATACAAAACACGCACACACAAAAACGCGCACACGCACAAACACAAACACACATACAAATGCACACACACACACCCACACATACAAAATACACACACACACACACACACACACAAACACCCACACATACAAAATACACACACACACGCATGCACAAACACACACATACAAAAACACACATACATTCAAATTCATATTGAGCATGAGCTATACATCCAAACAGATTTCACAACTGCACCAGTCAGTGTACAAGTTTTATGTCAACAAAACAATTATTAGATCCTAAGATCATGAATAATACACACAAAAACACCTTAAAGGTCAAATATGTTACATTTCTGAAAATAAAGACCCATAATTTAACTGAAGCAGAACAAATGTTGTTTGTTTCACAATGTCAACACCAGTAAAACTGTGTGTGTCTGCATGCACCTGTGAATGTGTCTATTGTAGTGCCAACACAGAAACTCCTTCAAGACAGGACTTGACTTTGAATCAGCTCTCATTATTCACCTGTTACTGCACTTGACTGTACAGAATGAGTCATTCTCACAGGTGGAGGGAGGGAGGGAAGGAGGGATTGAAAGAGAGAAAATAGGGAGACAGAAATGGGACACAAAGTTCCAATGCAAAGTTGGAGACACACAATTGGCCTTAATGAGCGTGTGTGTTTTAGAGGAAGAACATTGCTATTCCTTCCATTCTTTCTCTTCTCTCTCACACACACACTCAAACTCACACACACACACACACACAGAAAGAACAGCACCTTTAGCTCCTGCTAATGAAGACTGCACCCACACATTCAAAGTTGACAGTGATTCAGACACAGTGGTTCACACCCAGCTCCTCCTTTTGGGTAAAAAGACAGCAGAATCAGGACAGGAGAGCGCACAGAGACGCAGCCAGGCCATCCAGGCCGCCTCGCGAGGCTCATCATTTAGATGAAACAACCGTAAAATGTCCTACTGTACGGCTCCTTCCCTTGGCACTGCTGGGTAAAACTTGCCAAATTTTTGGGGTGCCTGCGACGTCCCTCGCTAATGAGCGGGGGCTCTCGCCGGCCCCCTGCCGGGGCTGGAGCGGTCGGCGGAGCGTCCTGGTTTGACAGCAACATCCCCCAGGCAACAAAGCCACTATTGGACCACTGTACCCCCCCCCGGGCTGGACTGAGAGCCCCTGCCAGGCACTCGGACCGAGGCGCCACAAACAGGCCTTTGTCTTATCCCCCCCGCCCCATTCGAGGCCTCTTGCCCCCTTCCCAGGTGAAACTTTAACTTTTTGTTTAGCTTTATTTTCATTTCTCTCTTTCCGAATAAAAACCACGACCCCAAACCTCCACTACACCCCCCGCTTCCCCTGCCGTGGTTTTTATGAGCCTGCCAATGTTCAAAGGAGCTCAAACCGGATCGTCGTGACGCAGGCAAGGCCCAAGGGAGGCCGACTGTCCGCCCGCAGGGCACGCGTGAATCACCGCTACCCCCCTCCCCCAACACCCCTTCCAGCAGCCACGCCCAGGCCGACAGACTGGCAGGATGAGGGCTCGGTTAATGGGTCGTTACGCTGCGGGGAGAGCAGGCCGGTGCGAGCCTTTCTCTTCCTCCGTCCCCTCAGAAGTGGCCTCCCCGTATTCAGACTGTAAGTGATTACATTTTCATATTTTCCGTCTGACGTGCTCACCTCTGATGAGTGCTGAAAGACAGAACCAGCTCACCCGCATGCCTGATGTTGCCACGGAAACGGCACCAAGGGTTAGCCATAGTGTCAGTGGCCTCCTTAGCCTCCTCGACAAGGCCAGAAGCATTCTGAATTTTTTTTGTTTGTTTGTTTTGGTTTTTTGTCATCATCGTCGCTTGTGTATGCATTTGGACTTCCCTGTTCACCGCTGAACCATTTTCTCCTGTGGTTTAAACCATCAATCCCACATCAACCCCCAGGCCGCTTCTCCAGTGAGGAAGTCACAGTTCAAAGTATCAATGCCTTGCTATTATCCACTTCCCCTTCTCCAGTTAGAGTGTAAATTACGATCCAACTGCACCCTGAATCACCTCCACCCCCAACTGCAAAATATTACTTGAAGGGGAAGAATTACAAGACTGCAAAATCCCTCGCCTCGTCCAAAGACAGCACAGAAACGAGATAAAGGCCTTTAACAAAACTAAACCAACCGATGCCGGTCTGGATGACTTCCTGTGCCTTATTTAATCTTTATGACCTACCCTCAAACTGGAACGATGCAACACGTCTATGAATCTACGAGCTTGATTTAGAGGTCAAACTGCAGTATGACGACCTACACTATAAATATGAAAACCGAAAATCAGAAGATTGAAAAAATAAAAACAGCACACACACACACACACACGCATGCACACATACACTAACACTCATACACACACACTCACTCACTCACTCACTCACTCACTCATAAACACACACACACACACACACACACACACTCACTCATAAACACACAAACACACACACACACACACACTCACTCACTCAAAACACACACACACACACACACACACTCACTCACTCACTCACACACACACACACACACACACACACACACACACACACACACACACACACACACACACACACACACACACACACAGCATGTGTCTGACACACAGCCCGTCAGCAGCACCTGCGGCCATGTTGTGTGGTCAGATGAAACACAAACTGAGCTTTATGGATGTGTTCAACAGGAGCCCGTCTGCTCCTCATAAAGCCCAGTGAATATTTCATCCTTCCTTGAGAAACTTGGGTTTTTATAAGAAAAATACACTTATAAATACATTCATTACATAGATGCTGATAGCGATGATATATGTCATTCTTGTTTTTCATGTCACGTTGCTGCTTTACAGACAGAAAATAATGAATAAAAACAAAAAAATTAAAAAATACTGTCATGTCCATTTGCACCAGATAGGATAAAGGATGAGACGGCTGTTTGACGTGTTTAATCCGGAGCGATTCTGGCCCCGAGCCCGGTGGAGCAACAGGTGGGGATTCCAGAATGGAAGGGCTCCAAAGCGCACACCCACACCTGGACAGCGCCAGATCGAAGAGCTTAGCGGCGTCATCGACCAGCCCATTGCATCAGGCAAACCCAACTTCTACACCACTCTTGTTCGTCCCGTTTCAAGGGAGCAGCTAACTGCCAAAACATTTCAGCCAGGTCTCATTACACACCGGGCCAAGGATTATTTGATGATTAAAAAATAAAAAATAAAAAAGATGAGCACACTCAACGCAAGCCATGATTGTGACACCTTAGAAGGACTGACATCCTTTAGCCTGGTGAAGTTAGTCACAGAGAGAACGAAGAAACATTTCCAACACCAGCTAATGACTAGACACTTCTGCCAACAGCTGCATTTGTGACATTTTTAGTTGCAAGTCTAGTGGCTTTTTCCTCAGGCCTCAAACTAATACCAGCTACCAACACTCGCCCCAATAGGTAAACAATCAATAAACTAGCAAACAATCGCAAGGGAGCGTGGAAGTGAGCATTGGGCCGGCACGGTCAAATCAAATCAAATCAAATCAATTTCACTTGTTCAAGTTGTACTTGTCACAATACTCTTTACATATGAGTCTCACACAATCACCCACAAAGGCAAACACAGGGAGTCAACAGCGAGGAACTAAACCAATGGTGGAAACCCTTGGATGGAACCAGATTCAAATTGTGTGTGTGGAAGGGGGGGGGGGCATCCTGGGTTTCAATGGCTCCGGTTTTGATTTGATTGGATTTGACAGTAAACAATATTCCCACCCTCATCCTTCAGCAGTACCAGTGACTCCTTGTCATGTTTTACTTCAGTGAGAGTGTGCATAGGCATTCATAACCTGGCATACAGCAGTCATATCAATTACAAAGATGAGTTGATGCAGTGTATTGTATTGACTATTACCTGAATCTTTACTTATGGGAGCGGTTACCGGGAAGAAACTGTAAGGTGTGCCTCGCAGGCAGGTGAATGAGCCAGCTGCAGTACATGTGATGAGTTTGAAAACTTCAGTAAAAGTACTTCAAATGTAACCCAAGTCTAAGCTACTTCTTGTCAAGTTACCCCAATATCCCATTCACAGGGGGCTGTAGAAACTTTCATAGCATTATTTATTATTTATTCAGCATTTATGTCATTTGGAGTGTGGAGGAGATATTCCCTCCAACAGGAAGTATGCTCAATTAGGTATTTTCTACCATTCAAGCACACTCTGAAAAAGTGATTCATACTTTTGTTACTTCTAGAACAGAGTTCTACGGCACAACACACCTCCTTTAACTTTGTGGGGAATGTAAATACCCCCCTCTGTGCCTCCACGAGAACAAATTTCAGCCGCCAGACTTCTAACCAGAGCAAACCCGAGCGCACACATCGCGCAGATTCTGGCCGCTCCTCTGCGGCCGCACGCGGCTCGTAGGGCAGATCACAGAGATTTTATTAATCACTTTTAAAGTATAACATGGTCCAGCCCCCGCATGCCGTTATTGACTCCATATGTGCCTGAAAGTAACTGACGGTCAGCATGCCAGCGCTTTCTCTGCGCTCCAAATATTCACCTCAAAACAAAGGCCCACTTTACACTTTTTACTGTACAGCGCCTCAAGACCACGGTTCACCTGGGCAGGGTCTGGGTCAATGGTCATTACCGTTAATTCCTCTAAGATGCTGCTCTCGTAAACATCATTTTTATTTTTTTTTAAAGCTTTGTACATTTCTTTATCTCACTTCATCAAATGTAACTTCAGGAGGCTTAAAAAAGAGAGAGAGAGAGAGAGAGAAAATGCAGGCCAAAACTCACTCCCCACTATAAGGGTTCAGTTTCATTTTGGAACCTGGATGAAGCCATTGTCCTCTGGGTGAAATTTTACACTAAGCTAAGTAAGTCAGGGCTTCCCTTAGGTTTCTGTATTCCCTATACATTCCAGGAATGTGAGTCTGAACCTCACATTCTCACATCTCTCCATCTATTTCTTCCCTGGCCTTACGAAGTCCTCTGCCCGGCGTGAAGGCCTTTAGAGAAAGCCTCAGAGATTCTGCTGATCTGGCCCGTAAAACGTTCATCTCCGTTATTCAAACAAAAAAAAAAAAAGCAAAAGGGCTGAAGTTCTCTTCTGTAATATTTCTGTGGACAAAGGTCTCAAAAGCTGGCAGGAAAAGAGCGGGAGAAGAGCAGATAGAGAAAATGTTATCTGGGCAAAAAATCGTGAATGACGTGCTCATCGGTAACGGTTTTAAAACACCCGTGTCTGATGCTGTTGAGCTGCACTCGCCGCTTTAATGATATAAAAGGGTAAAGTCAAAGTAAACCAGAGATCTTGGCAGGAGCAGCTGAAATATGGAACAGGAAAAAAAATAAAATCTTTCCCTGACCCTCATCTTCCAGGTTGATTGAAAAGCGTTTAATGGTCTCTCATTTCTGCTAGCTGTTGAGAAAGCTCTGCCACCTCTCTGCAGCGACAGAGCCATTGGGCGCCAGGGTTACCCCAGGAAACGAGGCGCACAGGAGCTGAAGAAAGGAGGTTTAAAGATGGGGTGCTTGTGACTGGACGCTTGACCCCAGCAGTACCCTGGGCTTGGCTTCTTTTGGGCCCACAGGAGAGCGGGGGCTGTCAGCCTTCCATGCTGCACTGCGCTCCACTGAACAGTCTGGCCGGCTGTGCGGTTGGAAATAGTTTGCGTGATTTATTAGCCAATGATTAATCTGACAGGAAATGGAGCACAGACCCTTTTTATTCTTACGATCAAAAAAAAAAATGTGTTTCAAGTGTGTACCACTGCCCCTGCACAGATCCTCACACACACACACACACACACACACACACACACACACACACACGAGCCATGCATACCCCCACATACACACACACAGAGCCATGCATACCCCCACATACACACACACACACACACACACACACACACACACACGGAGCCATGCATACCCCCACATACACACACACACACACACACACACACACACACACACACAGCCATGCACACCCCCACATACACACACAGAGCCATGCATACCCCCACATACACACACACAGAGCCATGCATACCCCCACACACACACACACACACACACACACACACACACACACATACACACACACAGAGCCATGCATACCCCCACATACACACACACAGAGCTATGCATACCCCCACATACACACACACACACACACACACACACACACACACACACACACACACACACACACACACACAGAGCCATGCATACCCCCACATACACACATACACACACACAGAACCATGCATACCCCCCACACACACACACACACACACACACACACACACAGAGCCATGCATACCCCCACACACACACACACACATACACATAGAGAGCCATGCATACCGACACATGCACACATACACACACACACACACACACACACACACACACACACAGCCATGCATGTACATGCTCAAACATACACACAAACACACACACACTCACTCATGCACACACCCCCACACACACACACACACACACGTGAGAATCAGCACAAACACTTGTCTCATCACCCCTCTCTGACAGTAGGATGCAGTGGGCTAGTAGAGTAAAAAGGCTGAAATTACACAGGTGTGTACAGGTTTAGGGGAGGGGGCCTAAGCTGTCTATGCTGTCTGTGTAGTGTGTGTGTTTGTGTATGAGGGAGTTAGTGTGTTAGTAGGTGAGACACTATGTGAGCGCATGTGTATGAGTAAGGCAGCGTGTGTGTGTGTACGTGTGCGAGGGCGAGGGCGAGATGTGAGGGAATGGGAGAGACGCTTCAGTGATGACCTCACGGCAGAAAAACTCCACATCTCTTTCAGCGAGACATCTGTTTCACTTCAGCCCCGCGGATCAGAGCCTGCTCCTCTTCCTCCGCTGAGCGCCGGAGTGCGCGCTTGCTCGCTCGGCACGCATGAGTTATGGAGAGGCACTGCCGAGCCCTCTTCACACTTCCGCCTCCTCCCCTTCTCACCATGCATTAAACAGCATGTATTATGCATGATGCCACCCCCCACTCAATGGATCGTTCACGTTTTGGGGTTTTTGTTTCGGGCCCATGCATATTCAAACGCAGGCCTGAGGGCTGCTGGGAGGCTGAGTGGGGATGGGGGGTGGGGGGGGCTGCGGGGGGGTTCGGGGGTTCTGTAACGTTTTCAAAGTCCATATCAAAAGAAAGAGAAGGTCGTCCGGTTTCTCCAGTCTTGGAGCACTAGAAGTGCATCCGTCCAATTTAATTAAAAACTAATTCCTGCGGAATCTCGTAACCCCAAAAACCGAGCACTGCTGCACAGCTTAAAAAACCTCTGCAGAATGATTTGTGACCCAACTCAAATTCGGTTACGAGCCAGTGTAATATACTCCACGGCTGCCAAGTTGGAGTAGGCCCCGCTCCGTGTGGGGGAATCAGGGAAGGGGGCGGAGCCGAGGCCTGTTTATTGGTCTCTGATGCGGGGGTGTTGGTTCGATCCGCACTGGGTCACGACGCCAGCTCTGGATTCAGAGAGTCGGCTCAAACCGAAATTCCCGGACCGAGTCGAGTGCTCCAACATGGAGGGAGAAAGAGGCCGACTGTGTCTCTGATGTGTTATTAACTGACAATCTGGAATACATCTCGAGAAAAACATCACACCACACCCCCTCATTTCTGCCAGGAGAGAGGGAAGGAAGGAAGGGACTCAGAGAGATACATACAGTGAGAAAAGATTTGCCCCAGGCAGAGTATTTCTCCTCTTTCCCACTGGATCTGTCTGTACTCATGACAAATAAATTTGCTGATGAGTATTTTAAAATCAAGTTTTCAAGTAATTCAGGGCTTTTATTTAGTTCACATATTCCCTGTACATTTCAGATGTTTGAGAGTGTAGCTCTGCAGGAAAGGAGGAGAGTGAGAAACAAAAGGATAGCTGTTGATAACTCAGGTGTTGACTCTCGTGAGGGATATAAAGAGTAATTATGCTGCGCCGTATCATGCTAACACATCGAGCTAACACATCGTGCTGACACGAAGCCAGCTGTGTGCTGGTGGAGGACAGCTCTAATTGCTAAAAGATGTCAAAGCTCCTTCGGGCTGTGATGTGAAACTTGGATAACCTTCGAGGAATGTCAAAACAAAACCCACCTGCAACCCGACACCGTCCATAACAGGAGAAGGACCTGGGTTTGCTGCGTGTGCCGGTGGTGTGTGTGGGGGTCAACATTGGCTCCTTCCCTTACGAGCCGTGACCAAAATAGACATCGCCGCCAGGAACCAACTGCAAGTCATCCCTGAATTGAGCAGAGGATGCAGGCCCTCTGGTGGACACAGGATGATGGCTGCATTGGGGTGGATGGACGGAAGGCCCTCTGGTGGGGTTAGGGTTCAGGGGTGTTGGAGAGGGTTTGGTTCGGGGGTGTTGGGGGGGGGGTGGGGTTTGGGTTCAGGGGGTGTTGGGATGGTTTGGTTCAGGGGTGTTGGAGAGGGGTTTGGGTTTGTTGGAGTCATCCCTGGTTTGGGTTCAGGGGGTGTTGGAGATGGGGTTTGGGTTCTGGGGTGTTGGGGTGGGGGTGGGGTTTGGAGTTCAGGGGTGTTGGGATGGGGTTTGGGTTTGGGGTGTTGGGGTGGGGTTTGGGGCTCAGGGGTTTGGGTTCGGGGGTGTTGGAGGGTTTGGGTTTGGGTTCAGGGGGTGTTGGGGTGGGGGTTTGGGTTTGGGGGTGTTGGAGTGGGGGTGGGGTTTGGGTTCGGGGGGTGGGGTGGAGTGGGGGTGGGGTTTGGGTTCGGGGGTGTTGGAGTGGGGGTGGGGTTTGGGTTCAGGGGGTGTTGGGGTGGGGGTTTTTGGTTTGGGGTGTTGGAGTGGGGGGTGGGGTTTGGGTTCAGGGGGTGTTGGAGATGGGTTTGGGTTCGGGGGTGTTGGAGTGGGGGGTGGGGTTTGGGTTCAGGGGGTGTTGGGGTGGGGGTGAGTTTGGGGGGTGTTGGAGTGGGGTGGGGTTTGGGTTCAGGGGGTGTTGGGGTGGGGGGTGAGTTTGGGGGGTGTTGGAGTGGGGGTGGGGTTTGGGTTCAGGGGGTGTTGGAGAAGGGTTTGGGTTCGGGGGGTGTTGGGGTGGGGGTGGGTTTGGGTTCAGGGGTGTTGGGGAGTTTGGGGGTGTGAGTTTGGGGGAGTTTGGGGGTTGGAGTGGGGGTGGGGTTTGGGTTCAGGGGTGTTGGGGGTGGGGTTTGGGTTGGGGGTGTTGGGGTGGGGTTTGGGTTCGGGGGGTGTTGGAGTGGGGGGTGGGGTTTGGGTTCAGGGGGTGTTGGGGTGGGGGTTTGGGTTCGGGGGGTGTTGGAGTGGGGTGGGGTTTGGGTTCAGGGGGTGTTGGAGTGGGGGGTGGGGTTTGGGTTGTTGGGTGTTGGAGAAGGTTTGGGTTGGGGGTGTTGGAGTGGGGTGTGGGGTTTGGGTTCAGGGGTGTTGGGGTGGGGGTGAGTTTGGGGGTGTTGGAGTGGGGGTTTTGGGTTTGGGGGTGTTGGGGAGGGGTGTGGGGTTTGGGGGTGTTGGGGTGGGGGTGTGGGTTTGGGTTCAGGGGGTGTTGGGATGGGGGTTTTGGGGGTGTTGGGGTGGGGGTTTGGGTTTGGGGTGTTGGAGTGGGGGTGGGGTTTGGGTTCAGGGGTGTTGGGGTGGGGGTGAGTTTGGGGGTGTTGGGGTTTTTGGGTTCAGGGGTGTTGGGGTGGGGGTGAGTTTGGGGGTGTTGGGATGGGGGTTTGGGTTTGGGGGGTGTTGGGGTGGGGGTGGGTTTGAGGGTGTTGGAGTGGGGGGTGGGGTTTGGGTTCGGGGTGTTGGGGGGCTGGGTTGCATCAACACCTTATGTCCCCACCCTACCTACATATCAGCACCGAGAATACCCTGTTTCCCCATCTTGAATGTTGACTTATTTCTCACACTGGACAGAAAGCAAACAGCTGGAAACGGAGCCCAGCTCTGGATTATAAATGTCACTTTAATGGACAGGATGCAGTTTCGCAGTGTCCAAATGCTGCCCAATCCCCCCTCACAGCAGGGCCATTATAACCATTTATTTATTTATTTATTTATTTAGGCTCCAAGTAATTATGCACATTTAGGAATTCTGTGAACTCTGACAACCAAAACACTATTTGTAACTTTGTAACGTATTCACTGCAACATTTCCACATTTAAGCCTCTGCGATTGCTTCCAGAAAACCTGGAAAAAATAAAGCGTTGGCCAAATCAACTTCAATTTACCTCTGAATTATTATTCTCCGTCTGCAGCAGAGCTTGGCAGCCATGTTTACTGGACACAGCGGATATTTCCTGTGGCCACAGTCCAACATTTTTTTCCCTTTGACAAGAAGTAAAACTAAATATACATGAGAACTATAAATGCTTAAACATCCTCAGAAAAGTGATCTCAATTGAAGACAGAAAAATCAGAATGACAAAAATAGAAAAAAAAAAATAGTAAAAATAAAACAACTGTGATGAAGACAACCATATGTCATGCTTCAGGTTAATTATCACTTATTAGTATTAGTGGAATAATTAACATGACTAATTAGTTAATTAATTGGCATGTTCCCACATAAATAATGCAAGCTCTTTAAAATGTATGTCTCTTCATGATGGCTTGGGGCCTTGGCTAGGTTTGATTCTGTGTTATTAACGTTCTGGCCCAGTGCTCTCAACCTCTGTGGAGTGCCATAGAAGATGATGTGTTTGCAGGTCTTTAACCCAGCCTCTGCTCTTGGTTAGATAATCAGGCAGCCTGTAGTCTAGTAGCTAAGGTACATGACTTGGACCTTTGGTTGATGGTTCAAGCCCCAGTCCAGCCACAGCAAGAACACCATTGCTGTTGGGCCGATGAGCAAGGCCCTTAACCCCACACTGCTCCCAGGGAAGATTGGTCCTTGGTTACCTTAATCAACTGTAAGTCACTTTGGATAAAAGTGTCAGTTAAATAACTATAACATAAAGTGAAACAGGTTCCCTGTGTTATCTAAATAACTGTCATTATTTACTCCTCAGCTTTAACACAGAATAGCACACACAGCTGGACAAGCAATTGAACCAATGAAGGCAGAAGTAATCGGCTGGAATGAAAACCTGCAAACACACAGCCCTTTGTCTCATAGAGTCTAAGAACACAGATCTAACCCAGTCCAGCATGTATCCTGGGTACATTTTTGAAAAAAAAAATAAATTAAAAAAAAAAAACTTCAAATTTTTCCAGAGAGTATAGACATCCCCAGGGTAGATTTCTGCATTTTGTATTACATCACACTTGGACTTCAGACCACAACAGTCATGAAGCTGAGTTTAATCCAATTACTGTAGGTGGGGGGCAAGGGAGCTGGGGGCCGGGGGCGATGGGGGTTAAGTACAGGCTGCTGTCCCCGCAGAGCGGGAGGGGCTGGCATGAGCTGCCCTGACAGGGTGGGTGGGGGTGCACTGTTTACATCTAACCCCATACTGTGCCCGCCCCCCACCACAGCAGAACAGATCATCTACACCAGCAAAACGATATCGACATATCATATGCTCTCCATCAAGAAAAAAAGACAAAAAGAGAAATGTGTCAACAAACAAACATGTCAGGACATCTGAGGATGGCAAGTGCCAAGTGCCCCCATTTATGGGGAATTACATACTTTTGTCTGACCATTTCATGACACTGTTGGCCAGGTGCCAGCATGGCATGGAGAACTGCCAAACACAGTTATGGAGAGGGTAGCCATAGTCCCCACAAACAGCCAATGGCGAATGAGGTTTCATCACTCCAAAAATGAAAAGTAGGTGAAGCTACCATACGTTACCAGGAAGTTACTGATTTGAACCAAATGGAGGGTTTCGTTCTGAAAAGTCCAGCTTTTCAGCAACCAAAACAAATCAGCAACTGAAGTTGTAGTTCCACGAATTTTCAGGTGGCAAAAATACTACCAGGTACAAGCTGATACTCTTTGGCTGGTGTTCATTTCAGTTCTAGTGTGTGAGACTATTGCAGGGTTCAGTTTTGATTTCATACGCAAATCAAGTACAAGATTCAATAGGGGACAGATGCTGAACGCAACAGAGGAATTTGGTGAAGGAGTAAATATGGGATTCGGTACTGAATAATGTAATGAGTGAGGTACAGTATGCTAGATATAAACATTCAGTCCCATTTGTACATTGCTCTGTTAAGAGCAACAGTGCTAGCATAGCGATGCTGCTCACAAATGGACAGTGCTACACAAACACAAGGACAAGGTTTCAACGGGGCCGGAGCTGGTCAGGTGACAACACTGAATGGGGCCTGTTGCTTCTTGTTTTTTTTACTCTTTCTCTACCTGGCACATGTGCTTATGTGAGATATGCACACACTTTACACTGTACTGAGATATACTTAGAAGAAGAGAGCGTATGGCTCATCTCTCCCCCCGGTAATGGACACACAGGTGGGGGAGAGAGGAGAGAAGACAGGGACTGGAGGTCAAAGAGAGAGGGTGAAGACAGAGGTAGAGAAATAGAAAAGAGACAAAGAGAGACAGAGAGAGAGAGAGAGAAAGGGGAGAGAGAGAGAGAGAGAGAGAGAGAGAGAGAGAGAGAGAGAGATGGAGCATGAGATATTGAGAGGGAAGCAAACAGATGAGTCAAAGCCCAGGTCAGTAGTATGTGATGTCATCTCCATGGCAACAGCTCCTGTGTTGTGCAGTGCAGAACGTGGGCTCTGGCACTGTCCAAAAACAACCAAACCCCCCCACATACACACATTCGTTCCACTGTGCGGTGGAGAGAGGAGACAGGCGGAGTGTGGATCTGAGAAGGAGTGAGGCTGAAGGGACATTCCTCACCCAGCTGCGGGCTTAGGGAAATTCCAAAAAGTCTCCCTTACAAAAAAAAAAATAATAAAAAAACAAAAAGGGACTATTTAAGGAGAAATGCTTGATCTGTGCGTCACATGCAGACAGCGCCGGTTGCCAAGGTAATCTGGGTAAGGCCGGCGACGCTGCTCGACACCCTCTGACCGCCGTGCCGACCGTCTCTCAACCAGTGCCTTTTGACTGCTGCTCCAAACTGACCAGAGGGTAAAAATGCAAACGTTGGTCAAAAAAAAAAAAAAAAGGTGGCCCAGAACATTCTTATGGTTTACGCCACGGAAACGCAAGGCGCCATGTCTTATATAAACAGGTTGTGTGAATGACATGGGCGAAATGACAGCAAAGAGAAGGGCCAGTTCTGGCATGCTTCATCGCCTAGAACTGGATAAACATGTCAGTACCAACTGTGGCCAGCAGGGCGGTGCATAATTGGCCCAAGGGAAGGGTTTCATCCTTAGGGCATGTCCAGGCTCTCTGTTCGGCTGCCCCCAGATTTCAGGTGGAGTATCTCCAAAAATGTCCTGAAAACCTTCATTTTCTACCTCCTTTTTCTCACAAGTAAGAATTCATTGTTATATTATGCAGTGCTTGAGGAACAGTAGCTGGTGCTCGAGCTTTGCATGGCGTTAGAACCGGAGTGGCCAGCAGAGCAGTGAAAAAATGAGCGACCTCATTAAAAACGTGGGTCAAGAAGTTGGGAAAGTGACCAAGGGGCCAAGAGGCCATTATGATGCAAATTATAAGAATATGGTGGGCGATTTTGCATAGACTTCAAACTAGTGCCTCACTGCCAAGAAAGAGGGCTAGAGGGCATTGCTTGTTTTGGCAAGGGCAGAAAAGTCAAAGTCAAACAGCCATTATAAAAAAGAGCAATAACAAAGCAACCACCCTCAAGAGCCACATGGGAGAGTCTGTGAGTTTTTGATTCAGGGCTGGAACGAAACTGTGCCCAAGAACACAACTTCGCACTCCAATCCCAAATAGAGTAGATAAGACTGGCTTTGAAACCAGAAGGTCCTGACAGGCAGGAGAAGTTCCAGGGACAGAGGGAAGCAGAACAGATGCGGCTGCCATGTCCCTCAGGTCACAGAAACCCTGCGTCTTATCACTTCCGGAGAACTAATTTAACGGCCCGGCTGCACAATTCAAGAATCAAAGCCCAAGCAGACTGCAGTTCTTACTTTTCTCTCCTGAATTAATTTCTTTATTTCTGCAAATTCATCAAGAAAAAAAAGAGTCTCACCAGTACAATCTAGCAAAATGTCTCAGGTACACAGATATGTGTACCTAAAAATGTTTTATCAGTCGTCCTAGTGAGACTGTGCTCCATTTGTAGGGATTCCTCTACAAAAGCAAAAAAAACTCAACTCTCAAGGAAAGCAAAACTAAAACAAAACGAGCATTTTATTTCTTTGCATTCTGCCCCAGCGATGCTCTCCTGACTTACCATAATTCTGGGCACCGCCCTCCACCCACAGGAAAACAAAGAGCCCCAGTGTGACCAAAAAACAAACCGGGCGAGCGCCCGAGCCCTCGTTAGCGCTGTACCGCTGCCCCGCACTGACACGGCCTGTCAGCAGGAGCCAATGCTCACACAATGGGGTAATTACAAATCCCGGCCCTCTACCTTCTGTAGGAACCGACTAACAACTGACCTGTGTGTGTGTGTGTGTGTGTGTGTGTGCACATCTGCAACTGTGTGTTCTTATGTACATGCAACACACTTTCAGATGCTTGTATGCATCATGTGCACACATAATATATTATTTCACAGATACACATACAGGTATATGCGCTTAGAAAAATACACACACACACACACACACACACACACACACACACACACACACACACACACACACACACACACACACTATTTTGGGCACAGCTCACAGTCCATTCATAGACCTGCTTTTAACTAATGCCCATGACCAAAAAGTACACTCAGCTAGCAATCCCAGAATGCACAGCAAACCGTGGGGATGGAACGCTTTGTACCTCTCGTTTCACAACCATTGGCAATGCTAGTTGTTTTCATCTATGTTGTAATGTGATATAATCACCGATACTCATTTATACTGATTTTCGTGAAGCATTATTTCGAAATGACAACTCAGATTGGAAATCTACCATCAGTGGGACATGAGTCATATTTAATGACGAATAACGATTAATTTTCCGTCACAATCAACCTGTTTACGAGCAGACAGGGCCCACGCATCCAATTTTAAAGGTAACACTGTGGTGATTTCCATTTAGAAGACTTTAATGATTTCCATTCATAAACACTGTAATGATTTGAAAGGATCAGCACAATTAGAAAATTGAGCATTTATGTCGATGCAGTTATCTTCTGTGACAAATCCCTAAATAATGAAACCTGATTGGGGCTTTTCTGGAGAGCCAGTTAATGACATCTGCTTCCACATCATACTGAGGTTTCATGGACGTGGCCCACAGTACTTAAACAGAGAGACACCATGCTTCAGTACAGATACAGACATAATACTTTGGCGGTGAAATAATTACAGAAACAATCCTATCTGCTCTCACAGATGCAGCTTGTGACATTTTTCTACATGGAATGAAAAAAAAAAAAAAAAAAAAAAAAAACAGAGTAGTCTGTTGCTGGTTAAAACTAACCCCCAGGAGAAGATCGATACAGATGCGACCCAAAGTAAACAAACAGATCTCGTCACTGCAGGAGAGCATGGGTTCCAAAACAACAGGGGCCGTGCCATCGCTTTAGCACGACAGGGGAGACGAGTCTGTAACGAAAACACTGCGAGAAAACAAGACCCGGCGGTACCGTTCAGCTCACTGGAGACACAGAGCAGACTCAGTCTGGCTACCAACACCCATTAGATACTGCAGCGTAACTAACAGCAGGGAAAGTTTTTCATTAGTGGAACTGGACCAAAGATATTTTATCAGTGCTATGGAGATATCCAACTCTCAGGGCTGCACTATAGTCCCAGACTTCTGTGGTTTGTTGAACCTGGGACTCCATTGAAGGTAATAGAGCCAGTTTCTTGTTCCAGTTGGTTAATGACACTTCAAACCATACAAAAGTGTGGAATAATCCCCCATCACAACATGTCAGTACCTGTGTTGTGTTTCGGACCTGTCTTGGTCTTGGTGAATCAGGAAGAATAGCTTTTAACGAGGATTTTCCAGCTGGGATTCAGTTAGTCTCGACTCCCACTGTCCATATCTGATGAGGACATCCGCTTAAACTTTTGGTCCAAGGCATTCTGTGTCCTGATTGGAGCGAGCAGATTTCTGAGAGTGCCTGCATTTGGCTTTGGTGCTTTCTTATTTCACACACCTACCACAGGCATCTTATGTGGTACCCACCCTAAAGATGCCAGGCAGCCATTTTAAAGCACATATCAGGTGGGGTGGAGGAGGACAGAATTAGTATTAGTGTGTATTCACATTTGGGGGTTATAAGATGGCAGATTGAGAAAGCCAGGTCTGTAAAATTTCCAAGAATATTGGGACAACCCCATACTGGCAACAGTAAGTGCATATACAATCTAACCGACAGGTGATAGGTGATCTTGTCAAGTATTACCCTGGTGTGACAAGAGCAAGGTCCTCTGGCACTGCTGAGTGACCCAGGCCCTCTCTCTCCGTGGGCTTACCAGCCTTTCCTCCCTCGGCCTCAGATGTCTTTTAACACCAAGCTCCCCCAAACCCCCACCCGCCCCCCCAACCCCCAACCCCCAACCCCAAACGCTCGCTGGTACAGTCCTGGAGATGGTTAGGCTTGTGTGCAACTTCAGAAGACGTGGGGGAGAAGAGGAAAAAAATATAAAAAAACCTTCCAAATAGGAAACATTTGTTTTCAATATGCCGTTTAAAGAGGGGGGCGTTTGGCACGGCTCTTGTTTGAATTCCTTTATTTGACGGAGGAGTGCGGTGATCATAACGGCAGGGGAGCAGCTGGGCCGAGAGGACAGCCAAGGTGTGGACCGAAAGCTTACGCTCTCCTTTCCTTTTCATTCTTTTTTTTTTTAAAGAAAAAAAAAGGATTCCCACGCCTTAGCCTTCACAATCTCAGAGACCGGTCCAAACGTTTTTATCAAACAGTCCAGAACCACACGGAACCAACAGAACCATCCTGGGTTTGAAGAACATCTCAGGCTATGAGCAAATCCTTGGTTTATTCCAGGTTAATCCTGGGTTTGGAGAGCATCTCTCCCAATGAATAAGTCCTGTGTTAGTCCTAGTTTAGGGACGCATCTCTCCCAAAGAAACAGCACTTTTCCCGGAGGTGAATGAGTCTGGAGAGAGGCCCTAATTGCCAGACCCCGGCCCCGGGCTGCAGAGCTGCTGTCAGGCCCAGCAGCTGCCAATTTCACTCCCCCGTGTTACGGCCCACACCAGTGAGGAGCCGCTATCGTAACACTTTCCCTCTTCCTCAAACCTCGTGCCAAATACACCACAGCAGCGTTCCTCACTTCCTGTCCTCCCCCTGGGACTGCATCCTAATGAAATGCCTTCCCGCAGACTGGCTGGAGGAAACGCGAGGCGATCGCGTACATGTGCCGCTTCAGGATGAACGGGCCCTCCTTAAGGTGTGCAATTACCCACTTTACTGAACACGCAGGTGCCCTACTGTGGACATTTCACCTGTCCGGCCAGTGATAGGGTGAGTGGAACCAGGGCCAGAAAACATGGGCACTGAGTGCCCTCAAACACTGACAGCTCCTGCCTCTTGCCCACTTACTCTTCCAGTACAAACACACTCCTGCACCAGAGCCCCACGGCTGGGACCAAACCTGGCCCAAAAGCTCCTCAGACGTTACCTGAAGGTCAAACCAGCTTCCCAGAGCAAAGACTGGTCGATTACATACCTACCAAATAAAAATTTCAGTGAACTTAGAGCGATATCAAATATCACTGCGCTGATTTTTTTTTTTTTATCTCGACAGGCATTTCTACAGAAAACGGTTTGCGTACTGTCCTTTTTTCACGGTGGTCCATATGATACTTCCTAGTTAGGACATTCAGGCCACAGTGACAGAGAACAACCACAGATTTACTGACAGTACCTGTCACCGGCTGGTAGAGGGAAGATACGAGCCTGTACTTTGTTACACATGCAGTCATGTGAGTGGGGCACAGTGCATCTGAGTGTCAGTACTCTGTATTGGTCTATATGGAGTGTTTGTCCGTCTATATCTGTCTGCTATGAGTGAAAAGAGTTAACATAGAAAGCTCTGGATGGAGTCATTGTGACAGACTGATTGTGGTACAAGGTATAAGAGAATGGATGTTTGGGGTTGTAATAGAGACTGTGAAGAGGCAGAGATCGCTGTCACTGCTCTGTCCTACCACTGTGATAACTGCGACTGAAACCACCGGAAAACTCTCAAGGAAAAAAATGAAATGTAATGTTTTTCCATCCATTATGTGTGTTGATCAGCTAAAGCCAAAATCCCAACCACTGGTGTACACAGCTTCCTCTTTGAGTGTGTGTGTGTGTGTACACACACGCAGTGTATGCATATCTTATGTGTACCTGTATGTCCCCCTTTGTTTGCTGGCATTGTCTCTGTTTGTGTGCGCATGCGAGTGTATGCATGTGTGTTTGTGTATGTGCATGCATGCATGAACGAACGAGTGTGTGAGCGACTGTCCACACACGCAAATGTGCACATCAGTGTAGTGTGTAGTGTAGTGACTGTACATGTGCATGCGTGTGTGTGTACCTGCACACCCATTTATATGCGTGTGCTGCAAACACTTGCTTCTCTCCATTCTGCCGGTTTGTTTTCCATGGAAATAGCGTCTCCAGGTATACATCCTGTTTTCACTGGCCCTTGTGACTCATCCCGCTGAGCTCCCAGCATCCCCTGCGGGTCCTGAAGCGTCCTTCCACCCCCTGCCCCCACCTTTCCTGGCAGCGGTACAGCACACATCCTTCTGCTAAAACAACAGCCCCACACCCGGGGGGCGGGCGTGGGCAGGCGGGGCCGGGGCCGAGAGGGCGAGAGAGGGCGAGAGGGGCCAGGGAGCGACGCGGTATGTCACTGTTTATCTCCGTGGAGCTCTGCCCACCACAATATTTGCATGGCCATTGTTCCAGAATCGCACACCATAAACACCTTCATTCAGCAGGTCAAGGGTGGATTTGGGCTTACACATACACACACACACACACACACACACACACACACACACACACACACACACACACACACAGACGCATTCATACAAACACACACAAGTATACACACACACATACACACACACACACACTTACATGCACTCTTCCCAGCACATTCTTCCAAGCACACGCACACGCACACACACACACACGCTTACATGCACTCTTCCCAACACATTCTTCCAAACACACACACACACACACACACACACACACACACACACACACACACACACACACACACACCACACACACACACACACACACACAAACCAGACTTTGTACTTACTCCCTTCAGCTTATGCCACCTTTCCAAACTTTAACTCACAACAGACTGCAAAGCCATACTTGGCCAGCAAAAGCACAACAGCTAAGCATCTGCCCCAAACTTGACAATTAGAAAACATGCTACAGTTAAAGAACTGCATACATTTGGCAAAGTAGGCAAACTCAAAACACAGAACCGAGAGGCTGAGCTTGCGCAAATGGATTTGCTTAATCTCCTATGACCTCAGAAGTTTCCTAAATGACAGGAAGCTTTTGTTCAAAATGAGATGCGACCAGCTCAAAGCTGCGATCAGTCAACTTCTGACAGCACTTCAGAAGAACCAACCCCACTTGAGAGGCGCACCACATCCGAAACAGTGTCTGTGTGCTCTGAACAGTGGTGGGGTTTTGGGGGGGGTCATCTTGCATATCCCCTGTTCCCCCAAACACTAGACTGCACCACACATGCCAGTGCTGGACTGATTGTGACATCACAGTCTGGTCTGTTACCACATGTTTTGTCCAAAGTTCCAAACGAATTCACCATTCCCTCTAACCAGAGTTCCCCAGTTCCCATGCACTCTCACCAGAGTTCCACAGTAACCACACAGTCTAACCAGACCTGCCCAGTTCCCATGCACTCTCCCCGGCATTCCCAAACAACCAGGCCCCCTAGCCAGAGCTCAACAGTTACCAAGTGCTGTAACCAAGGTGACGTAGTTACCATGCACTCTAACCAGAGTTCCTTGATTACCATACACAGTAACCAGAGTAACCCACTTTCCACTCAGTGTTCCGGAGTTTCCCTTGCACTCCAAAGTTCAGCCGTTGCCATGGGCACATAGCTGAGGGTGGCTTTTGGTTTGGTCTCAGTTTACCTGCATGCTGCCTTTTCCCTCCATGCCATAGAGAAGAGGGCTGGAATGGAATGCTAACGGTACTCCGCGCCTCTGCTACCACAAACTTCCTGCCCTCAAATCAAACCCGCATCACAGCGTTCAGCCCAATCACTCCCGCCTGGCTCAGGGCTGGAATGGCTGATTGAGCAGGCTTCAATTCCAGCCCCCCTTTCCCCCCTCCGGGCCCACATCTTAAAATAGCTTAATAGAAAAGAAAGGCGAAGCGGAAGTTTGGATTCCCCTGCCTATGCTGAAGCTGGTTATTACGCTCATTTTGAGGGAGACCGCAGCAGCGGGGGCCCTGGGGGGCTGAGCCATGGGTCTGAGTCCAGCGTGCTCAGAGACCCCCCGATCCTCCACCCCTGGCAGGCACCACGGGCGGGCACATACGGGTGCCCTCCAGCAGTTTCAGTGGGTGACTGTCCGGCTGGTTGCTTCCACCCACAATCCTGCTCCCCAGCTGGGCCTCGGTCATCCAGAGGAGAGGGAAAGCCACCGTCTCCGCAGAGAACAGAGAGGGAGACTGCACAGCATCTGCAGAAAACTGCCTCCCCCTGTGCGTGTGTGTGCGTGTGTCTGTCTGTGTGTGTGTGTGTGTGCGTGTGTGAGTGTGCGCGCGTGTGTGCATGTGTGTGTGTGTGTGTGTGCGTGCGCGCGTGTGCATGTGTGTGTGTGTGTGTGCGTGCACGCGTGTGCATGTGAGTGCGTGTGTGTGCGTGTTTCTGTCTGTGTGTGTGTGCGTGTGCGTGCGCGCGTGTGTGTGTGTGTGCGTGCATGTGTAAAACTGTGTCTTTGACTTGGTGTCTGCGCACACATTCTTCTGCTTAAACAAGACCCGTACTGTCTGTGTGTGTATGCGTATGCTTGTAAGTGTACACCATTGTGTGTGTATTTGCATGCATCTGACAAAAACTCTGCACAAACACACACACACACACACACACACACACACACACACACACACACACACACACACACACACAGTGACTCTACATGCGCACATACACACACACAGTGACACACACACATACACACAGTGACACAGACACACACACACATAGTGACACAGACAGACACACACAGTGACACAGACAGACAGACAGACACACACACACACACACACACACACACACACACACACACACACACAGACACACACACACAGACACACACACACACACACACTGGTCACTGTTCAGGCACACGGTTCACACCAGAACAGGGCAAACAGAGGCCTCTATGCTGCTGGGCGTATGACTCTGAGTCTCTGAAATGAACTGAGTCTGCTTTGTTCTGCAGCACACACACACACACACACACACACAGACACGCTCCCTACCCACAGCGGCATGGGAGTTGGACCGGTCACACACATGTGCACACACACACACACAGACACATTTTTTGAATGCATGTGCAAAGACACATGCACACGCACACTCACACAAATGCACACACACACAGACACACACTCACACACAAATGCATGTGTAAATACACACACACGCCTGTGTAAACACACACACACACACACACACAGTCTCCCACTCCAATTTTCACAATCCCCAACTCCTGACCTGTTCCCAACCTACAACAACCTTTACTCCTTGAAGGACTTGCAGCCGTCAGAAAGCAGGACGGGATGAAAAGTATGCTGGGAGTGCCCGTTTTCTCACTGATATTGAATTATTACAATAATTAGTGACACATTGAGTTCAGCGGCCTTTCGCAGCTCTCCGCTGCCCTGTCAGTAAACAGGCCTCCCTGTGTTTATCAGACAGATTGATTTATCTGCTGTGATATGGCTCAAGGGGAAAGAGACCTGGATTACATTTCTTAATAAAACACACCCCTCCCTTTGGAAACACACTGACCAAAGGCCCAGGTTAAACCCTCACCCTTCTGACTTACAACTGCCTCGCTGACATCTGCGGGGAGACAGAGAGGGATGGATGAGGTGTACGAGAAAGAGAGAGTGTGTGTGTATGTGTGTGTGTGTGTGTATGGGGAGAGTGAGTGTATATGTCTTTATGTATGTGTTTGAGTGCGTGTGTGACTTTGTATGTGTGTGTGTGTGTGTGTGTGTGTGTGTGTGTGTGTGTGTGTGCGTGGGTACACTGGCTTGGTATACATCTCTATCAATGGCTCAGTATAGTGTGGAGATCGAGATATAAAAACACAAAGCAATCCGTCTCAGAACAAAATCTTACAGAAAAATAACTCCACTCCATTTTTTACAGTTTCAGTGTGTCACCGATGCAGGAAATGAGCAAGGTAAAGTAAACACGGGGGAGGGAGAACTCCCCAGCTCAAATTCATCTATTAACTGCAGTGTGGTGTGAGCAAGCTCTCTGGAGGAGAGGGACCCTGTTATAAACTACAGAGTATGGACTGAATCAACACTGTGAAACGTGAATACCACCACACTGATTACATCTTGTACAAAGATACATGTCTAATGCAATCACAGTGGGCAGGGTGCGATGAAGTAAGATCGGAGGATGGGGGTGATGATGTCAGAGTGGTTGGATGTCAGACCGGTGATGATGTCAGAGTAGGCGGAGTCAACTGGGTGCAGTGATGACAAAGAGGTTAAGTGGGCGGGGTGTGGTGATGACAAAGAGGTTAAGTGGGCGGGGTGTGGTGATGACAGAGAGGTTAAGTGGGCGGGGTGTGGTGATGACAGAGAGGTTAACAGTGGGCGGGGTGTGGTGATGTCAGAGAGGTTAAGTGGGCGGGGTGTGGTGATGACAGAGAGGTTAAGTGGGCGGGGTGTGGTGATGTCAGAGAGGTTAAGTGGGCGGGGCGTGGTGATGACAGAGAGGTTAAGTGGGCGGGGTGTGGTGATCTCAGAGAGGTTAAGTGGGCGGGGTGTGGTGATGACAGAGAGGTTAAGTGGGCAGGGTGTGACGACATCACCAGCAGGTTGCTGGCATGACAAAGAAGGACAAGGGGAGAACATCAGCTGAGATGCCACCCAGCTGGTACAGTACCTGTGTGAGGAGCTGATCTGGGGTCAGGCTGTTGATCCAGCGAGTGTAGCGCTCAGTGGACCTCTCCGGTTCCCTGCGAACTTGACATCCAACAATCTGTGCAAGCAGAGACAGACATCACTGTTGCTGCACTAACAATCTATGAAAACAGAGAGACCTCACTGCTGCTTCATTCATTAAGTTAAGATGCTATAACCAGTGCAGTTAAGACACCCTGGGATTCTATTGGATACACTACAGGCAGGGCTAGCAGATCACCCCAGCCTACTAACACACACACACACACACACACACACACACACACACACACACACACACACACACACACACACACACACACACACACACACAATACATAAACCAAAAGCACTCTAGGGCACACACACTCTTGGTCAGCGTTAACAAAATTGTGGGTGTATTTGAGTGCCTGCATGCATGCATGAGTGTGCATGTGAATGTATCCGTGTGTGTGTGTGTGTGTGTGTCCTCACCCTTGGCCTAAGACAGACGTGCAGTTGTCAGATTAGTGTAGGTGAAGCACACGGGGAGTGCAGAGTTCAAGCGCAGCGCCTGTGTTGTTTTGGGAACAGTGTGTTATTGAATCTTAAAAGCAGGGATGTATTTTCACAGATGGACTGAATAAGAGAAGCACCTCTTGTCTTTTTTTTTCCTTTGCCCTCTCTCTCTCTCTCTCTCTCTGACTTTTTTGAAGAAAAAAGTTTCCTTCCACAGGAAGCAGTTGGAATAGATTCCATGTGATCTGGTGGCCGTGCGTATCTGCAGAGTATGTGAGGCTGAGGCGACCGCTGGAGGATCGCGGGGATGACTGAGTTTATGGTCAGGTTCGGTGTTCTCCTGCTCGCTGTGCACGGTTGGGATGTCTGGGCTGGGCTGGGCTGGGCTCGTCAGAACTGCGTAAGACAGGCATGGTGTCCAGAATGTTGGAACACACAGTGTGCGTGTCGGTGTGAAGGCACTGCAGTGAGATACTCTCACTGTGTCCGCTGGTAAAGAGCTACTCTTGTATGAAAATAGGCAGGGTGGGGGGTTGAGGGACTGGGGGTACAGGTTTTGAAATCAGCAAAAAAAAAAAAAAAAAAAAAAATCACTAACTAAAAACATGGTGAAAGCAAAGGGCTAGTGACAGATGAAGGAAGGTGTGTGTGTGTGTGTGTGTATTTGTGAGTGCTTGTGAGTGTGTATGTGTGTGTGTGTGTGTGTGTGTGTGTGTGTGTGTGTGTGTGTGTGTGTGTGTGTGTGTGAGCCTCTGGCTGAATGTTTGTGGTCAGCGTCTTGTTTTGCATCTAGCTCACACATACAAAGACAAAAAGAAACACAAACAATACACACAAACACTCACAAACACACAAGCACACACACGCTCACAGAAACTCACACACACACACACACACAAACACACAGACGTTATGGTTTCAAAACACTACTTTGCCCTCAGCACATGTTGAGCCACTGAAATGGTTGTGGACTTAGCTTTAGAACGGACCAGGTCAAACACTATCTTAATACTTCTGTTACAAAAGAGTTCTGCGACCAAGCACCAACAAATTTACTACAATCTAAGCAGCCGATGGCCTGTAGACACGATGAAGGACCAGCACCAATGGAGACTCCAGGTTTGCTGTAGAGGCAGAGGTTTTACTGAAACACTGTAATTAACCCAACCTGAAACTCAGCATTTCTAACCTGTAATTTAGCCTCCTGTGGAAAAAAAAAATGACTGAAGCCATTTGCAAATTCAAAGCTAAAAATATAAAAAAGAATTTGTAATTCAGCAGGTTTGAATCCCAATCAGGTCAAACGGTAGTTAAACAGTAGTTTGACACAACGGCTCGACTGTCTTCCTGAGGTTAACCTTGGGGGAACCAACACTAGATGCTGACCACAAACATTCAGCCAGTGGCTAACACACACGCACACACACACACACAGGCTCACACACAAACACAAACAAATCCCTCCCACCATACCTAAACATGAAATCACTCTTCATGATGGCATGTAATAAGGTAACATTATGGAAAATGAACTCATTTGTGTAAGTACATAAGTACATACATTACAGCAATATGTGTACAAATGTATACTTAATATATAGGCGACTATATATGGCCTGCACACTTTACATCTGCTTAACTGCTCACCCTGCCTTTGATCCCTCCAACCCAAATACAGCTCCCACACTACACACACACACACACACACACACACACCTTATATGAGCAAACACCCTCACATGCATGTGCACACAAGACAGCACACACACAAACACATACATGCACGCACACTATTTCAGACACACACACACACACACACACACACACACACACACACACACACACACACACACACACACACACACACACACACACACACACACACACACACACACACACACACACACACACCTGTATTACCATATATCTCATACCCCAGCTGCAGAACTGGGCTCATGTGGCGTGTAGGCACACAGATACCGGAGATAGAGAGGCCTAATTGGAGGGGCTGCTGGGATATTACAGAGTGAGGAGAGTATATATAGGGCCCAAATTACAGCCGCCGCTGACGGACGCTGCCGCTGACGGACGCCGCCGGTCGGAGCGGGAAAATTACAGGGCTCACGCTGACAGAGACGGCTGCTCTCACCGCCCAATGACAAGGCGGCGTGTGGGGCACCAGGGCTTGTGGGATGCTCCCTGGAATAACTCAACCCCCCCCCACCCCACACTCCCCTATGAGTGACACAGCACTGGGGGTGGCCCCATGTTAACAGTTGTCTTTATTTTGTGTGCGTGTGTGTGTGTGTGTGTGCTTAATGTGTGGGACAACAGGGACACCACTGACGCTTCTGTGAGATTATAAGGACACAGCTGATGTTGCAATGAGTCTCCATGGAAATAATTACACTGCTGCGATGTGTGTCATGGCCGACGTCACCATGAGTCTGAAGGGACAAAGAAAGCTATTACTAATGGGACATTTCCAACATTACTGTGAGAATACAAGGACACACTCTACACAGAGTGAGGATACAGGGACATAGCTGACAAGGCTGTGAGACAATGGGGACACGGCTGATGTCACTGAGTGGCAGAGGTAAACACCAATCATTACAGAGCACATGAGGGGGAAGCCTACTGATTGGCTACTGAGGCTCAGCCCTTACTGGAGCTCCTCAGACCTGAATCAAACACAGGTGACAAAACACAAACAACTGGGAGAGCCGAGGGAGGGATTGATCGGCCACCGAAAACGAACACTGTGTCAGGGGAAGTGACCCGTACCAGTCAGAATGGTTCAAAAACACAGCGCAGCTCCGTGGGCAGGACAAGGCGATGACAGGCCCCGGGGCCCGAGACCCCTAAATCTATCCCCATTTACAATGGTGGGGCACGGCCCAGTGCTCTCCCCCTCCCGAGGGGGCCAGAGGAATGAGAGAAACTCTCACCCTGACCCCTGGACCGACTCCCCATGCCTGTTTGGCTTGGCCAGACCATGTGTGCGCACGTGCGTGTGTGTGTGTGTGTGTGTGTGTGTGTGAGCGTGTGTGAGGGAGGGTGTGACCGTAAATCTATGAGGGCCCTTTGAAAGCAGATTCTTTTGGTAATTACTGCAGAATTCTGCCAGGCTGCAGGGCCATAATGAATTCCAAATGCAGGGAGAGCGAGTGTGTGTGTGTGTGTGTGTGTGTGTGTGTGGGGGAGTGGGGGCACGGGTATCGGTGCACAGGGCGGAGAGCAGGACGAACTCCCAACCTCAGGCTGACTCAATGAACGTGCTGTTTACCTGGGTGACCGGATAACAGGGCGGCTGACAGAATCACACACTCTCACAGTAGTCCCTGATCAGTCACACCACGACTTATCTAATGAATCCTACAGCTCCGGATGGCTTTCAATTTTTGCTTCAAGATTTCAGAAATGATTTCAGAGCTTCCCCCTTCAATGCAGATTGGCTTTTCACCTTTTCTTCAATAGTCAGGTGTCACATCCACAAGCACAGGCAAAAATCACTTGCCTCACTCACTCACCTGGCTCATGAAGGTACACAACCCCTGAATCTGACAGAATATCACAACAAACACATTTCAGAGAAAATCACAACCCTGAATCTGAGAGAATATCACAACAAACACATTTCAGAGAACATCACAACCCCTGAATCGAGAATGATATCTAACCCCTTAATTTCAGAGAACATCACAACTCCTGAATCTCAGAGAATATCACAACAATTAATTAAGCAGTTAATCTATTACACACCCCAAAACTCTGGTTTTAAACGAAACGTTTTTCTGAGAGTGTTTGGTGCTCTCTCCTCATTTATACCACCCCGAGCCTCAGAGGCACAGGGCTAAAATGAGTCCAAAGATGTGAAACTGGCATGCTGGATGAGTTGGAGAGAAAGTCCTGATCTCTTCCACAAGGCCGTAGAGCTCCCTTTCGGACCGAGTCTGGACATCACCCCACACTCCCCCATGGGAGCTCTTTATCTGCACCTAAGAGAGGGATGCTCACGGGTAGGGAGTGGGAGGCGGAGGAGAGGAGGAGCACCCCACCCCCACCCCCAGATGAACGGTATGCTGATGTGGGAGATAGCAGGGATGTTGGGGGTGGTTAGGGTTCAAGCGTATTCCTTTACAGAAGCGTAGGGATGGCTGAACTGTATGTCGGTGCTGGACGTTCCAGACTTTCCCCATTCATCTTCATTGGGAAGGCCTCGCTAATGGCAGGGACCATTACTCTTCATTTCGGCCTGCTGACCCCTTCGGTAGCCATGACAACTACAACTACACCTCCACCTAGCCGCCATTCCACCCCAAACCCCCCTTTTCCCTGCCTCACATTCCCTACAGAGACAGGGGCCTTGAAACACAGCAAAAAAACAGGGAAAACTCACAGGAACCATAGGCTTTTTAATTCAAAATAACCCTACAGGCCCTCTACAGCCAAACTCACTGTCTGATTTCACCCAAGGAAACACTGATAAAACACAAACCGAAAAGCAACACCCTTTCATTTGTTCAGCGTCTTTACGAACAGGATAGCTACACACCATCTGTAACATATACAGGACCATATGTCCTGGCATGTGGGATTTTGTATTCAGAGGAAGTCAGAAAATTGAACTTTAACAGTTCAATTACTGATACTTTCACTGACAAGTCAATTTTCGGATTTGGATCGCTGTGAGATGCCATCTTCAAACTGCAGGATGTAATATATGGCCTGAAAAACAGGAGGATGAGTCAAACGGGCGCTGTAAAGGGAACACAGATGACCTCTCCCCAGACGCCAACGGGCCTGTGCTGACTCAGGCGGGCTTCATTTCAAACAGCCCCTGCTCTCTTCAGGGATCTTTGACAGCACCAGCAACATGACTGGGCTGCAACTGTCCAATAAACAGCTTAAAATCTTGTATGTAGACGACTCCATACAAGCATGTTAAGAAATATCATTAATGTAGGCAAACTAAGACAATTAGCAAATGCTCCTATGTGACTTACAAGCTATTTAGGAGTGCAGTTCCGTAACTCTTACACCACACTGTTGCCATAACGATGGGGAGGTCCAGGGCTAGGATGAGAGCATGCAATAAGGATAAGGTCATGCTAGCTGGTACCCCCTTCCCCCCACATACGCACCCCCATTTCCTGAGTGACCCAAACAGAGGTGACCCCAAATAGCCCAGAGGAGAAGAGTGAGCATGCTCAATGTACTGCCAAGACTGCAGTGCCCAATCAGAGGACAGGACAGGAGAGGAGAGGAGGAGCTGGCCGCTCAGGCATCTAATGGCTGGGGGTAAGGCTGCTGACCTAGCAATTCCACTGAAGCTTTGAGGCAAGCAGAGATACCCAAAAAACCCTATGCCTACAAAACACCAGGAAGTGGGCATGAATTTTTTCAGGGGCCAGTAGGGCTCCAGTACTCAGCTGGTTGGGTTAAACTGGCGGAGAGAGAGAGAGAGAGAGAGAGAGAGAGAGAGAGAGAGAGAGAGAGAGAAGAACACGGGAGGGGGGGGGGGAGGTGAAGCCGAGTCCAACCTAGGAGAGCAAAAAAAAATCCCCCTTCTCTGTGAATCTCATCTAATCCATGGGCTGAGATTTCAAAAACAAAACTTAAAATAGTGAAAATCATGCTCCGCATAGCTGAATCAATCCCTTTCATTTCCTCTCCATCGTCAGCGGCAACGCCAGCCATCTCCGCGGTAACACCCCCCCATCCTTCCCCTGCCACTGACCTCGGCTTGCATACTGCTCTCTGTGCCAGGCAAAGTGCATGATGGGATTGGAGAGAGATCAACTTCCCTACAGCACACCACACTCCATCTTCCCAGCTCTTCTCATATAAGTTATGTTACAGATACACTCATATATATTTCACTCACACACACACACACACACACACATACAATCACATACACATTCATATGCAAGAGCACATATGTATGTGTAAAAACACAATGATCGCCAATTGTGAGTCACTGTTTAATTTTTGGAGTATTTGTGTAGAAATTGTGTATTGGTGTATGGTTGCCTGAGCACACAGATGCATGTATTAACAAACACACACACACACACACTCTCATTCTCACACACACACACAGACACACACTCTCTCACTCAAACACACGCAAACACACACTCACACATACACACGCACACATATGAGCACACACACTCAGGCTCACACTCTCTCACACGCACACACTCACTCACACACACACACACACACACACACGAATAAGTGTGCACACACTCATACACACACTCTCACCCACACACACACACACACACACACACACACGTGCATACACACTCATACACACACAAACACACAAACACATATGCACACACACACTCTCACACACTCTCTCACTCGGCCACACACACATACACACACACACACACGCACACACACGCACATGCACATGCACACACACACGCACACACACACGGGAGACTAGGGGCAGATTCATGGAGACATAAACAGTGGCTGCAGTAAGTGTTGCCTCTCGCCCTCCAAACCGCAGCTCCATTCCAGGCATAGCTTGAGCAGTGAAGACAGCAGCTCAGCACGGGTAGGAAGGCAGGCCCAGAACTACAGCGACCGTTGGCTCAATCGCTCATTGTCAGGCAGGTTTTAACCTCAAAACCACCGGGGTGAAAAACAACAGCCAGGCTGTCTGTTATATCTGCCTGCTAATGAAGGCCTCGAGCCATCGCTTAGCATGTCTCAACTGCACTGCTCCCACTTCCTGCTGGCCTCTCCCTGCCCTCTACCAACACCCCCCCCACACCCCCCAGCGTGCCCTTTGACCTTTTGCGTTGCCCTGCAAAACCAATCTGACCCTTCACTAAACCTCAAACACTGTGCTCCTCAATGACGTTATCTCTTTCTGTCTTTCTGTCTGTCTGTTGCACTTTACTTCAGTCAGGCTGCCACCCATAAAACACAACAAGCGGCAATCTGGAGGAACACCGTGTTAATTTCATCAAGAAAAACACAGGCATGTGAACGCAGTACTTACAGAATTTGGGTTCAGGCGAGAGGCCTCAAACTGCAGTCGGACTCTCTGAGGCATCATGACGTCATCCTAGAGAACAAAGGCACAGTCTCTGTCACAGTGACATCATCATAACATCACAATGGCACTGAATAATGTACAATGTGATGCCACATATCATGTGACGGCCACTAAATGGGTTGAATATTTTACTAGAGGACAGGTGATGTAATTGCTTTTGACACTATCAATCACAGACCAAACACAGACCCATACCTTCAAATCTCCAGGCATCTGGCCTTCCCAGTTTTAATATTGCCTACACTTGACCAATATTCATTGGAAAGTAATAGTGCATTTTCAAGTATAAGATAAAAACACAGAGAGTCTATTTTACCAGAGCATCAAATGTCCCTCACAACATCCGATGCCATTTATTGTTTTTTTAGAAAAATGACCCTCACAGCATTACTAAATCATAAACTAGAACAGCGGCAATGAAGCAGCTCTCTTTTTATTCAACTCAAAACAGAAGTATGTCATTGCTCAGTCTGAAAGAGGAAACCGCCCCTGCTGTCAGACATTAACCTGGTGTCCTTGCTGTGTGTGGTGATTCAGACACGGGTGATTTTGGAAGAGGGGGGCAGACTCCAGATCCCAGCAGGCCTGTGGTCATAATCCTAACAGCTGTGTATTATAATCTTTACCTGGGCTCAAAATTCAATCCTAGAGATCATACTTCTTCTGTTAATACCCTGCCGGATAAATGGATAATATGTAAAACTATAAGATGTGTACATTTATCAATACAAGACTGCCTGTTAAACGCCCTAATGTACATGCAACGGTGATGTAGAAATTGAGGCTGGTGTAGTGGGGGTGTCACAGAGTGAGAGAGCAGCCCCATGAGAGCGCCCCGCTGCAGGCTGGGGGGACCCTGATCTCAGGCTCAGGGGCCACGGCTGGGACATTAACACAGGCCAAAACAGAGATGGAAGGGGGAGGGCCTGGGTGCAGACCCTGAACTCTCCCTCCCCTCCCTCCCTCCCTCCCTTCCCCCTCCCCTGTTCCCCCCTCCCTCCCTGACCTGCCCGGCCAAGGCCGGCAGAGCACAGAGCAGCCTGCATGGCGGGACACAGGGCCCGGCCCGTTGCCTCATGGGAGAGGAATCTGGGAGGTGCCGGAGCCGATAGCCGCTGCCTGACTCCTACCGCGATAAGCGACCCGCCACTAATTAAAAACCTTCCCTCCGGTCTAAACAGATCCCATATTTTTGTGAGTTTCTCTTTTTTTCCCGTAATAGTGTGGGTGGGGGCTCTGTTACTCTCTGGACTCTTGTGTTGGCTGTCTGCTCTGTATCTGAGTTAACTCAGAACCAGCCACACTGCGCAAGGTCAGCCCAACCCTCCCCACCCTCCAGCATGAATGAAACTGTCAGTATTACACTGGAATCACACAGTTAGGAAACTATGTAAATGTGTCAAAGTGTAGCCTTACTCAGAAAGACACACAGAAAACATCTGCTCAGCTGAGATTTTGTTGGGGAGGGGGAATTTTGTAGTTATTTTATATAAAATGTATGTATTTATTTATTCACAATACACAATACAATGTGCATTAGTGTCATGTCCCCTTTGACCCTGCCAAAACACAATTACAAATATATGCATAAACGCTGAAATACACTGCCACACACACACACACACACACACACAAACACAATTCTACCTCTGCCTTTCTTTCCATCACTCCCTCACACACACTCCCACACACACACAATTCTACCTCTGCCTCTCTCTGCATCATTCCTCACACACACACACACACACACACACACACACAGTCTTCATCCCCACATTCCCCTCATGGTTTAGCTCTCTCTAACCCCATAATGACCATAATTCCACACACCACAGTAGCGATTTCAGTAGCGCTCTGCGCGTGTCTTAGGGACTGTCAATCTCCTGGTTGTTTCATATAAACAGTGTGGTTTCCCCGGAGAACGACCGCATCAGCTGTCCAAATCGTTATTGCGGCCTTCCTGCCATTTCTATTCATACTTCCACTTCCCCGCAAACTTTCCGCTTCCGTGGAAGACATAATTCGATGACTATATCTCGCGTACTATATTTACATGCTTTTTTGACGTTAAAGCCTTCATAAAGAGCGAGAAAAAAAACCTCAAAAACCCAGCGAGAAGTCGCCATGCCGCTTTTTTGTAACGCTCTTTAAAGCCAGCCGAGGAAACCATCAAGGGGGGTTCAGAGGCGAGCAGAGGGTCTGAGTCGACTGCCTTGGGTTTAGGGAGGGGGGATGAGGGGAGCCAAGCAATTACAGATCCACGGTTTCATAAATGCGTCTTGGCGAGGGAGGTCGGTTTGATTAGCTGCGCTTTGAGGACGTTCGTACGCTAAGCCATGTATATTATGGCTGAGCAACTCCAGGAGGTCAAAGATGGGGTCGGGAATTTCAAAGACAACAACAGCCTCTATTCTAAACACCATCTTGTGCGGAGAGTAAACAGGGGTCTCATTAGTCAAAACAGATTAAGCCTGGAGGACAGCTAAGGCTCCTCCAGCTGCTTCCATCGCTGTCCTCAGCTCTCACGTCTTCCTCTTCCTCTTCTTCTGTCATAGACTAGCAAGAGACGCTAGGGTTTTGGTAGGAGGTCTCAAACTGCAGCGTCACTCCCCTAATATTCAATATACTCATTACTATTCCGTTTGGACCAATCAGGAGTCAGGTCAGAGGTCATTGGCTGGATTCTCATACAATCCAATAGCATCAACACCTGAAGGCCCATAAGCCTTCTCTGCCTGGAATGCCCCAAGATGTCTGTATGTTAAAAACTGCATCTTAAAACTGCTCAGTCAGTTGAACTCCTCTCTCCAACCTCCAGACCCAGGCACTGCTTCTACAGAGCCATGAAGGCAATTGCTTTAACTCAACCAATCAGGAGCAACAATGTGACTGCCTTACAGACTGATCCTGCAAGAACATGCAAGATTAATTTTGTGCAATGAAATAAATCAGTTAGGCTGTTTGTTTGTTTTTTCTGCCTCTCTTTATTGCGGGCGACTGGCTGGGGCCCGTTCGGAGAGAGAGACGTCTTTACGCTTGGGGAGGTGGGGGGGGGGTTAGGGTTGGGGGGTCATGTGTGCACTGCAGGGATACAGAATCACTATGATGGATCGTTCTGGAGTCATTCAGGAAAAAAAAAAAGTCTGCTACATTAATAAAAGTGCACACACAGACACAGACACACACACACGCACACACACACACACACACACACACACACACACACACACACACACACACACACACACAACACAAAACAGGCACTAAAATATAAAACCGACGGACCCCGTCTGCTGCGGTCTGTTCCAGCGTCCGCTAGAGAGCCTCACTCAAGAGGGGTGGAATTAACCGTTTGAGGGCAGTTCGCTGTCTCTATGGTTACCAGTGTCCACATGGCAATAGCCAAAGCGTTTGTGGTACTGCTGAGGATGTTCTGCTCACCCAAGACGGGGTTTTCTTCCCTCTTTTTCCATCAACGAACGCCAAAATCATATTTGTTTTTCCGTTCTATCAGCTTTTTCGAGAGAAACGTCCCTTTCTTTGCTCTATAGCATCTCTAACAGACTGCGTAGAGAGGCTGGGACAAGGTGATTGGCTTTCATTATTCTCAGAATCAACAATAAAAACACGCCCATGCAGTGGGCCTCTATGTGCTCGCTGGATCTGTCCTGTGAGAGAAGTAGCTTCCCCAGGGTCACAGTGAGGCGGGACACTGAGCTTGTGGAGGTGGTAATTGCACTGTAAAGTGAGAGATTTGTTGCTCATTCATCACCCTGGCTGAGTTCAGCCTGTTCTCAAGGGTTGAAACCTACGTAAGAGGGCAAAAAGTTGAAGTTACTTGCAATGTAAACAGTCCGCTGCTCTCGGTACTTCATCTGATACCATTTCATTTCGGGAGATAAAACTAGAGGGTAGGCTATAGTGCTGATGACAATATCAGGTCTTATTTCAGACAATAAGGAGATCCTGGGTCAGCCAATGACTGTTAAAATTCTTTTTCCCCAAACCATCCAATGACTGTAAAGAGCCTTTACCTGGGTGAGCCAATGAATATAAGGAGGTACTGGGTGGGGAATGTTTTTCAAACTAAGTGGGAGGAGCTACCACACAGTATCAGTGACTCACTGAGTTGTATGATTGTGTTTGGTTGTGGAGAGAAAGAAACGTTTTTTTATTAAATTTTTTTTAAATTTGTGCCAACAAGTCAATGATTGACATTGGGTTAATCTCCTCCCATAATGAAACCTGTATTAGGAACTGGTCCATGATCAGACAGTGACTGCACTGTAATCAACCAGTGACAATTAGGGGACAATCCCTGGGTCAAACCGTGACCGGTAGGACACTTTCCAGAGCAGCAAACTGACCAATGGCTGACCTCCATAGGGGAGACCTGGGTAACATGTGTGGGGCCAAATCAACCCCCCCCACCCCAATCCATCACCCCCCTCCCTCCCTCCCCAAGACACGACCAAGCCATGGCCCATTGGCTCTCCTCCACACCATAACTGTACCACGGAACACGGAACACAAACAGTCACACTCAGTCCATCCGTATCTGAACTCTGTGCACTTTCCAGGCGCATACAGCGCCTTCTGTTTGCTGGCAGCTGCAGCTGGTGCAGGGTTCTCTACAACATATCACTGCGGTGATTTTATTTCCCCGTGCTACCGAGACATGCAGCTCTCGCCGACAGGATGGTTCCAGTGTTAATTTAATGAATGGCAGCTTTAGTTTAAAGGCAGCAAAAGAAGAAAAAAAAAAAAAAACAACAGAACATGCCAGACCTTGGCGGCACACCTCTACCCTCTCCCACTCAGTAATTGTGGCCATAAACCAGCAGCGCTCCGTAAATCATTGGTCATTAGCTCAACGACTCGGCTAACGAGTTCGCCGCCCAACACCGCCCTAACGAGCTTGAAGTCCTTGTTTCCTGCTGCAGGGGCGCCAGCAGACAGGCCAGGAAACCGGGGCTGAGGGAAACGGGAGCGGGAGCACACCTGAGGCCAATCAAAACGGCCTCGCACTTTGTCATTGGTACCGGTTTATCGCTGTGGCTAACGACGCTGGAACGTCTCTCAAGCCCCATTTGTCCTGTGGAATTCCGAGGGGCTGACAGAGGAGCTAAAGCGAATCGCCTACATAATGAACGCTGACACGGTAAGCCGATTTTTGTAGGACCCCCTTCCCAAAAAAAAAAAGAGGAAAAAATTGTGAAAAAAAAATCGACCCAGGTTTTCCAAAGCCCCGTTGTTCCACTCCACACCCAGCGGTAAGGGTGTCCAATCGAAACAAATGGAAACTATTTTTATTGACCAGTTTTCCACCCTAACCATGGGCACTGACATGGCTTAGGCTCAACAGAAGAGGCCGTCTCTCACGAAAATGCCAAAGAGACAAATTTAATATGAACTTTAATACGAGAGTATGAAATTTAACAGGGACGTTCATCGTGACCTACACCACACATCAATACACTTATCCAAGATTGCTCTGTTTGTTAGCCTCTACAAAAATGAGAACCAAAAGAAAAAGGAGACTCATTGACTGTTCTGATAGGAGTGTGGGGCCACGGTCATGTACAGCGATTAGAGTACAGAATAATACTATCACAAACACTATCACAAATGGCTGAGACTGGATTCAGGGATCTAAGAGGTAGTGGTCCACTCATCACACAAACGCTTCAGACTACTTAGCATGGGATAAGTTGAATCGTCATTTTCCGAGCATTCGACAGATTGACACTGTTTATTCACAAGCTGACAATTAGTCATTTAGTTGATGTTTTGATTCAAAGCGATTCAGCCAGAGCCAGACCCCTACCTGTGAGTACACTATTGTTACAACGGGGCTTTGGCCACCAACCTTTTGGGTTCCAGTCAGGCACCCTTAGCCAGGAGCCTGCTACAGCGCTGTCCCCTGTAACCAACAACGGAGAATCCGCCCCTTTCCGCCCAGCATTAGAGCGCTAATCTCTACCCCTCTTTGCCTTCCATCTGACACTCGTGTCTCACAATGAATATCTGCTTGCCAAGAAGACCTTCAAGGGCCCCTGGAAATCAGTGTGTGACTCGAAGAGGCACAAAAATGCCCTCTCCTGCCCAAAGCAGACCGGACCGCAAAGAAGAGCGCATGAGAGTGACTCATGAACACATATTAGCCATTAGCCATGGCAGAGAATTTGGTGAACCTCACTGTTTTTAGTAGCCTAGTAGTGTGTTTTGTATTTCCTCTGCAATCCTGAGGAGATTACACAA
Organism: Albula goreensis; assembly: GCA_022829145.1. NCBI lineage: Eukaryota > Metazoa > Chordata > Actinopteri > Albuliformes > Albulidae > Albula > Albula goreensis. The sequence continues at coordinate 3,745,544 of CM040759.1, read as the reverse complement.
GGCGACGGTCATTATGACATTATAAAAAACAGATGGCTCGTCAGCTGGGAAGAATACACAGAAACAGATACGCTGGAGGGTTAACATGCAGCCCATTTTATTAACCTGTGAGGAACATGGCTGTTGGGCCCTTGAGCAAGGCCCTTAACCCCACATTGCTCCCAGGGGGGATTGGCCCTTGGTTAACTTAATCAACTGTACGTCAGTTTGGATAAAAGCGTCAGCTGAATGACTGTAATGTCAGATAAATGACTGTAATGTAATGTAACACTGCCAGTGAAATGTCACAGCAGAAACGTGCTCCTAACTGCCAGCAGGGGGAGACATTCTAAACCAGGTACAGAGAATGGGCAGGAGGGTTCTGCAAAAAAGGCAGGGAATCCTGAACTGGTACAGATTATACAACTGAATATAGAACTGCCACTCAAATCTGCAACTGATGCACGTACACCAGAACACAAACTGATCCCACGGATGTCAGTAATTGATTTAGCAAAGGGATTAAAGGAATGTATGACTGTAATCGCTGAATTAGCACAGGGGTTTTATAAGAGTTGCAGGAAATCTGTAGCTTGTAAACTCATTTCAAAACTAGTACTGGAAATCTAAACCAGACGCAGATATTCTACATTTTTTAATCTGTTCTCATTTTCATTTAAAACGACATATTTGGACAAATGCTCCCCTTTCATACGGCAGCATACGACTCAGAACAAGACTAGATAAGGCCACAGAAATGGAGCATGCACACAGTCATGCGTGAAAGGTCGACTCAGGACACGCATGCAACAGCACAGTGTCGCGTTGGGCTGCTTCGGCACGTCCTAACCTCGTCGGTAGCCAGTGCTACCCCACCGGCCCTCTAGGGACATCCAGCGCATCGCGTCTCCACCCCCCTCTGGTTCCACTCCGAGGGATTAATGCTTCGGGCCTCGCTCATCTGAGTCCAATCAGAGCGCCTCCCCGTCCCACTCTCTTCCAATCAGGGCTGACGAAGGCCACGCCGCCCAGAGACGTGGACCCGCCCGGGCTCCGTTTATTTTCTTGCGTGATTAGCGAAACCCGATGAATCACGCGCCGTATCCCGTTTCGGCAGCATGGAGGGGAAACGTCACGGGAGGGTAAACAATGGCAACGTGGCCAGAGGCGAGGGCGGGGGTGGGGGAATGGGAACGGGGGAGGTTTTGACCCCCGGGCCATTTTTCATGCGCTCCTGACAGCCCTGTCAAACACAGCGTTTGGCAATTGGAGCCATAGGGTCCTGTTATGTGTTCATCCCGCGACCTCCACACCAGGTTTTACATGTTGTAGTTAACTGTTTCTGACTTTCCTTTTGTGCAGTTTGTTACTCGGCCAACAAAAGGAACAGCAGTTCTTCATCTGGTTTTGTGAAATAATCCTGACAGAATCCACAGGTCTGAGGTAGGGGAGCCGCTTGCTGCAAGCGACCATGGTGCCATGGTGACCACGGTCACATTTAAACTTAAGACTGCATCCTTCAGCTCTACACTGTCCACTTCAGAGGAGCCAATTTTATTAAGACAGTAAAAATAATAAAAAACGGGTACAGCTTTCAGATTGAAAAACTGTGAAGGGAGTGTGGTGCATGGAAAAAGGTTATTCTTGATGTGTACCGTTAATTCATGACTGAAGCAAGAAAAAATAAGAACTTAATAGAGTGTGCCCCTCCCCCAGCCTTACAAGGTCCTGACCCCCCAACACACACACACACACACACACACTGCAGGTGGCCCACATCACAGGACCCATAGACCAATGGGGGCAGGGTTTACGCCCAGCTGTCAGGCAACAAGTGAAGCGTGTGCTGGCTAATCCCAGAAGCCCCTGTGTTTCTGACACGTTTCAGCCATGCCATCATCACAAACCTCCCCCCTCCCACCGTTCCCCCCCACCGTGCGATGTCTGAGAGGGGAAAGGAAGAAATGAGTCAGCCCTCCGACCCTAAAGGGAAGCCCTGCGCTGAAGGAAACGCACGGAGGGCACTGCTTCCTCCTTCAGCCATCACTGAGAGTAGCGCTGCATTCGCTCCAGGGTGAGGGATTATCACACTATTCTACACGCCCCAACGATACAGCATGCCTGTGCACTGAAAGGGAAAGGCCCAAGCAAACATGCTAGAGTGCGTACACACAGACCGTGGTGCAGCGGGTTCCAGTGCCATAGTGTCCCACTGTCAGAAGTTCTGCATGCAAAGCCAGATGCAAAACACACCCGTGTGACATACACATACCCACATACATATGCATGCGCACACACAATGTCATTCATACGATAACCTTGAACACACTCTTGTACACTAACCCTCACATACTGGGGTTGCAGACATGCACGTGCACTCACACACGCACGTGCATGTGCACAGTGATCAGCGATGCCCTGATACTCATACTCACAGCATCCTGGAAGCAGAGGAACCTCCCACTGCTCTGTGTCACGGCCTGGTTCTTGGCATAGCCCACTGAAGAAGAGAGCAGAGAGGAAGGTTACCGACCGAAGGTGGAGGCCGGACAAACGGTACACATGTGGACTTATCCCTCACTTCACTTCCTTTTGTGTCTGATGCAGTAAATTCTTTTTCAGTGGGTTGTGATTTGCAGTGGATGGGTTACAGAAGAAAACAGATGTTTAAAACAAAGGGAGTGAGAGAGAGAGAGAGAGAAACAGCAAATCTCGGTAAACAGTCAAATACATGTTCAATGTATCAATGATCACTCAATCACTCACACACTCTCTCACTCACACACACACACACACACGGAGTCTTGACACACACAGCCCATGGCCACTGTCCTGGAGAGGAGGATTCTGGGAGTTTCCCTTATCCCGGCTGTATTGCCTAGAGTGAACACACTCAGTGAGGGGCACAATAGAGGCATGTCAGGGAACAGGCGACGCGGCCTTGACTTTGGCCTTGGGTTCGACACGCTACCTGGCACAACAGTAACTGCGCTGTTTGAGCAGATAAAGAACAGTGGGGGGGGGGGGGTGGCGAGTGGGGGTGGGGAGGGATGGGGGAACGTGCAAGTGCTCCACGCTGCAAGAGACCACAGGTCTTGAGTTTCCTCGTATCGCCTTCCAAATTACAGACACACGTCCTTGTTTTCACCCAAAAAAACAAGAGAAACTTTTGTCTCGACATTCACCGCCAATATCCACATCAATGCTAGCCTGGGAACAAATATAAAAAAAAAATGAAAAAGAGAAACGAAAAAAAACTTCCAAGGGTGCTTTGTGGTCTGGTGCTGCCTGCTCTTTATCTGAGCCAGACAGACAGGGGCTGGGATAATCTAAATTTGTTCTTTATTTTATTAAAGTGAACAAAGATTGACTTCACTCCTTGGACTTAGAAGCTGCAGGCTCCTGCCCACTGTCTCAATTGCTTTTCCATTTTGCAAAAACAGGTCTAAAATTATAGCACAATTACACTTCTGTCCCAGTCAGGCGCTGGTCTGTGCAGCTTCAGAGGGTCCTGTTTGGATCTGTTAGAAAGGGCTGCAAACAACCCCATATCCAAATACACAGACCTTTCAGTCACTCTCACACACAGATGCTCGCACACGCACGCGCGCACGCACAGACACACAGAGTTCATAAAACTTCAGAGGGTCCTTCTTGGTTAGGTTGCATATGACTGCAAACAACCTCGGATTCAAAACACAGATCTCTCTCTCTCTCTCTTTCTCTGTCTCGCTCTCTCACTCACAAATGCTCACATATTTGAACCCCAGCCCCCATTACCCCACGCCCAGACTGACCGCCTTTGGGCTGGGCAGAGTCATGTCCGGAGATCACCGTGGCAATGCCTTGTGCCTGCAGCATCGGTGTCCATCGGCCAATCACAGCTCGCGAGTCATCCTGGGGCAAAGTAAGATAAGAAATATACAATTACAAGTGTATAAACACACACACACACACACACACACACACACACACACACACACACACACACACGTATGTAGGTACATACGCACACACGCACGCACACAAAAGTCTCTGGACAGACACCACTCTCCTCCATTGTACTGCTCTAAGGCCAACAGAACAGCTGGGCTAACGTCTATTCCAACCAGAATAACTACAATAATAAAAATACCATTACTCTAATTCATCTGGACGGCAGTGTTTACCTTCCAAAAATAACACTAAAATGTAGCATTTCTATTTAAAATAAAATCATGTCAAGTTGATGGACTCATGACCCCCTTTTAGAGTTTCTCCAATGGGCCAGATAGAGGATTAGCAAGACTCTGCAGTTTAGACTTTCCTTTTTGATTTGTTTTCTTTTTCCTTAATCAAGTGGCTATCAGTGACAGTTAATAATGAAGGAGATGTCAGATATAATTCCCAGAGGCATATGAATGAAGACCGACCAGGTCCACTCAACTCCAGGTGCTAAGGGCCACAGAGTCTGCAGGTATAGGCTCCTTCCACATACCACAGCACTTGATTACACTTATTATCTTACTTCCTGGACCAAGGAAGTAACTTAATGAGCAAAACAGGGTGGTTTAGTGCGTGACTGGAACAAATACTTTCAAACACAGTGGCCCTCAAGACCCGGAGTTGAGTAGCACTGAAGCAGACTGACATCCACACATTAACGATGAAAACATTTTCTGTGTCGACCCATGACAACAAATTATAGCTGTCGTTGCGGTTATCATTGTAGTTATCTGCTTGAGCGGTAATGGCCCTTTACAGGCGCCAGTGCGACAGGCAGGGGGATTTTTTTGCTGGCCAGGCCCAGAGCAGTGCATCGTGGCTGGGGACCTGAGACCACAGTCCTCTGGTCAGGAGTCCAGACCTCTTAGCCTCATGGTTACGCCACACCTCCCAGGGCTGCTCCATTACGCCCCCGATTACCACAGCCTCCCGGGGCTGCTTTGTTGCCTGGCAACAAAGCAGCTCAAACAATCAACACACACATAACCACAAACACACACACACGTGTGCATGCACACACAAACACGCATACATTCAAACAATCACACACACACACATATTTATACACACGCTCACACAATCAAACACACAGTCTCACAAACACATGTACACATGCATGCTCACATACCAACTCACAAACACACACACACACACACACACACACACACACACACACACACACACACACACACACACACACACACACACACACACACACAAAGGGTAATTATCCACGCCGCCACAGGGCCCAGGCAAACAGTAGGGGTCCGGTGGGTCTTCACTCAACACCCCATCATTAAGGGTGTGGGGTTGTGGGGAGGGGGGACACTGCGGTTGGATGTTTCTAAGCAGTTATCCATGCTGCCCCCCCCAGCCTCGATGGGGCGGGGTGCTGAGGTTTTCATTATTTTTTTTTTTCCAACCACGCACATCTGAGGTGAGTCAACACTGCGCACAATATGAGAGGCACCTAGCTCACTTCAGTAAAGATGACTGAGGGAGCTCCTTTGGCCCAGCAAGCAGTATCAATGAGCCAGAAGATGGCTGCCGAGGCCTTGCCACACCTCGCTCTGTCAGTCTAAGGCAGATGATTAAAAGTTTCCAAGATCACTACAGTCTGTCAGTCCTGGAGTTTTGAATCCACCCAGAGTTCAACTTAAAATATGGAGATCCGTCTTTTTTATTTCCTTTTTTTTTTACAAAGCTCAGAAAATACTTTTTGGAGAGGTGTTCAGCTGAAGACAATGGGAGCCACAGACCAGACTTTAACAGTCCAAACAAGTGGCACAGCAAAAAAAATATCTTGTTAAATTCAATACCTATTTCATCATTCATTTGAAAACCCAGATATGAGTGATATCGGTCTGCAAACTTTACCACACAGCAATGTGGAATGCAGCCGTTGCAGCCCTGTAACTGTCCCACTCCACCTGCTCGAAACTGACACCACACAGTTTGGAAATAAACATACCAGTAATTACCTGAGGTAACACTGTCCATTTTGACTGCTGCAAACTGAGTTTGGACCATTGACAGGCATCTCTGTGGGTTTATGGCACACAGGGCAGGTGGTTGCCATGGTCATGAGAAGGAAAATGGCTAGTGAAGTTCAGAACAACCGAGGGTGGCAAGAGTGTGTCCTTCCAGGGGAGCTCACCTTACTGGCGTCATCAAACACCGACAGCTCCATGGTGCCCTGGAAGTCCTGTTCCAGCACGGCCTGCAGACACTCATCCAGCCAGCAGGAGGCGTTGTACACCGGCAGGATGATGGACTGAGTGGAGAAGAAACGGGATAGGTTGTCAGAGAGAACGGGAGCATCATGTGACTCCTCAGTGTTCTGGAACAGAGGAAATAATTTCATTGCAGAGAGGATGGTGTGGGTGCATGTTTTCTTCTCCATCCCAGGACTACAACAGAGGAATCAACTGATGGCATTTAACCAGTTTTAAACCGTGGCCATCAGTTAAGGTCTGGTATTGCCAAATCAGTTGTTTTAGCACCAGGCCTCAGCAAAAACCTGCACCCACAACAGCTTGTCTGGCGTAAGACTGGTGATCCCTGCTCTAGATCGTGTTGTTGAGAATTATCATAGCCTGGGAATGACCTCTGCTTGTTCAGGAAAGGATGGGGAGCTAATCAATGATATGACACTTAAACTGCTTCTTTTTCTTTAAATTATACAACTCAAGACCCCACCCGGTCAGCATGCTGGGGTCTGTGGCCTAAATAAACCTCTGCTTCATTGAATTAATTTTATCCAAGGAGACCACACACACAGGAGCAATGGAGCAATGAGTGTGTGATACTTAATCTTTGCCAATCAAGCTTTGTTTTTGCTGAAGGAAACCACTGTGTCAATTAGGGTGCTCATCTGCCTCTATGTGTGGCTTGTTTTGAAGGTATCACACTAAATTTAAAACAAAACAAGCACTTGGCAGAACTTGGAAAAGCCATTGTCAAAGTCGTTTTTTGTTAAACCAATAAAACGCTGATCGCTGCCAGACAACTGCGGCAACACGCATGGGTAGGGCAAGAAAGAACAACTTTAAAGGAAATATCCAACTGACCAAATGGATATGCACAATATTTTCTTTGTGAGCCCACCCTAAATAAAGAAAATCTGCCAAGTACAGAACAAACACAGAGTACATTGACAAACTTTAAGCTTGCAAAGCTTCGTGACAGCGCTGTTGTGCAACAACCGAAATCCCAGTGAGGAAGCTGGGAAACGCACCCCCAATCTACGTCACTGGTACTCGATAGCTATATTTGCACAGCCGCGCTAATACAAGCAAAGCCTCGTAGTTCACAAAGTCAGTATTTCCAGACACCGATCCGATATTGTGATTACACCTTTTAATGGGAAATAAAAGGATACTTCCAATCATCCATAATTCCAGGCCTTCACTCCCTGAGCAATGCAGAGATGCCTAACAGGATACCTACCCTGTGTTCTCACACTACACTGGGATTAGTGTCGAGCTGCAGCAGAGGTGACAACCCTTTGTGAATATCCAGCTGTGTAAATGTATTGAGCACAAACACGCAGGCCTTTGCAGGCAGCTCTGGATCAATGTTAATGTACAGGGAGGCCCATGTCTCAGGACGTGAAAAGAGATGGTGTCCCTGGTAGCACACTGTGGTTTGACCTTTTGGTAAGGGTAGATTACCTCAACCTCTCTGATAAAACCATAACTGCATTACTGGGTTACAGACAAGCCAGGAGGTAGTGCTTGAGGTTGCAGGCTAGCCTGCGCAAGGGTGCCTCCTGAAGTTTCCTAACATAATTTAATTTCATCCGTTTGCCTGCTGAATCTTCTAATAATCTAATTGGAATGCATTCAGAATGAATACATAGCCAATTCAGAGTAATGTTTCCTAGTTTCTCAGTAAAATTCAATTAGGATTTGTATTACTGTCTTAAAGCAAATTTAGTTAATTTTATTCAACCGGCAGAGAAAGGACGGGGTATGTTCAAGTTTTCATTCAATATTCATTTAATACGCCACAATGGATCTTTTTAAAATCTTCCAGGAACGATGGCCAGAATAAGTCGGACTCTGATTTAACAGTGCAGTGTTTCAGTTATTCCGCTGTGACAGCTCTCGTCATATTGTCCTCATCCATCGCCCTACAGAAGCAAACGCCAGCAGGCTATCTCGCTACCTACCACGTCAATGCCGTTGTCTTCTTTCGCATCTCCTCCTCCGAGCACCTCTTGCTGTGGTGCATTCTGATCGGTGCATAGCCGCTTGGAGGGAACACATTCGTCTTGCTCAGCAAGTTTCACGAGGTCACTGGCATTCATCGAGTAATGACAACAAACTAGCCCAGGTTACAAAAGTTAGATTAAGATGACCGAATTAGAAGCTTGCACCGGGTAGTCGGGAGGAGAACCAGCTGCAAAACATGTAAGAACTGAGAAGTTATCAAGCTTAGGCACCAGGGTAAATACCTTCGGTCGGTCGATGTCGGAGAACCAAAACAAATATTTTGCAAGCTGAATTTATCAATGAATGAACATAGCAGGCTATCTACACGTGCAGCCAATGGAAAGTTAAAAAGAGTCCGATTCTGTTTCAGGAATTAAATATTGGTATGGTTTAACGAGTATGTTAGCTATAGGAATCTAAAATGACAGTAATGTCTTTGCTTGCAGTATTAATTTTTCCGTCGGTCAGTTTTCTGAAGGTTTGATTGAGTTTCTATATTAACATTAGCTATCAACACGCGAAGTGCACTGTAACGATTTTACTTCCGCACTCTGTTTACTGGATGCCTATTGGCTAGAAAGAAGGAAAAACGTTCTTCTGACACGCTCAGCTGCTTGTCAGTCAATCAGGATCGGCCTCTCATGTTAGAAATACTTCAGTCTGCAGTCCAACCTTGCAAGTACCAAGATATCTGTAGTCTACACCTCTTGTAAAAAGAGTGCAGTTTCATGTTTTAAACAAAGTCGTTTCTACAGTTATATTTCAGTGCTAATGGTACAATTTGTGCACGCTTTAACGTAGATTATCATGCCTGAAGTTATTATCACCATTGAAGTTTACATTCGTCTGTTGACTGCTTTCTCTGATCAGTGATTTAGCTGTGCTCTCTAGTGGCGGCCGTATCCAATACAAACTGGAGAAAAGGTTGTGCGGCTGGTGGCCGCCCACTGGGACTGAGCTGGGGCAGAGCGGGCTACCAACCGGGCTCAAGTATCCGGAAGCACCAATGGGTAGTATATAAATATATACTACCCATACTATATTTATTATATACCCATATAATAAATATAGTATACCCGTATAGTATATTGGAAAACTATTGTTGGGGGGACTTTACTTACTTATACGTTTTCTACCCCCATCAACTGTGTATCCTGTGTTTCCTCCATAATTTTGGAGGGAGGAAAAGTAGGCTAATTTAATTTCCTTCTCACCCACAGAGAAAGACAACTGTAAAATTATTACAGTAGATTGTGAAAATACATCCATAAAAATATGAAATTAGAGTTAATGCAATTTTCTGTCTGCGATTTTACAAAAAAAAAAACGGAATAAAATCAATCAAGGAGGCGTAATTACATTGGCGTGTTTGCAGGGTGCCTTCGCAGATCTTGTTATGTTTAAACTTCCAGCAGTTGCAACAGGCACATTCTGATCGCAGCCAAAGATTTTTCGTTGTTATTTCTGAGAAAGTTGAGCAGCAAAAGTCATTCGGTGTCTGGTGTTCAGGTCTCTGCGCAAAATGAGGCCCCGACTCGTTCCCTGATTACCGAGTCATAACGGGGGAAACAGTGAGAAAGAGAGGGGAATGAAGATTGACAGAACCGGAGGTGAGAATGCGGGCAAGGGACGGGGAGAGCAAGGATAGGAGTCACCCAGATGAGTACTTGTTCTTAATACAATACAGGTATGTCATGTTTTCCCTTCTTGGATAATTTATTCAAGAACCCAGTCCAAGAAAAACAGCTGCAGTTGACACATACTGGAGGGTTATGAAAATCGAGACTGGGACTGGTCCAAATCACATCTGAGCTGTGCTTTTCGTTTTTTTATTCTGAAAGAAAAACATTTAGGGAATCAAACCTTAAGATATTATGTATTTTTTTCCTATATAATTTATAGTATTTCTGATAAGGCATGAGTTTCTTAAAAGAGAGCAAATGTCCAGGCATGTCCTGGTTTAAAGAAAACAATAAAAGGAAATTTAAAGCCAGAGCATGAAACCGCAGGATGACAGGTACAAATAGTTAAAAATAAGCCAGTGGTAAATAGCTCTGTGTGGGACAGGCTTCTCAAACTGGAGGGCTTGGTTTTGGCCTTGCCTAACAGGGAATTGTAACAGTTACAAATCCCAGATATATCCTTATTGTATCCTGGAACAAAGGAGTTTATCAATATAGCATCAGGGAATACTCAACTGTATAAATGTGTAAAAATATAATGTGTGGAAGTCGCCTAAATATCATGCAAATGGCTGAAACGCACAGACAAGCAGCAGGACTTGGAGTTTGAGGGTTGTTAACGTAAAAATACTTGAAAGCCTGCAGGGCTAGAGGCCTCCTGGGACCACAGTAGAGAGGTCCTGATTGAAAGCGCTCTTGGGCTCCCCCTGTTGGTGAGAGTGTTGCAGGACATACGTTGTGCTCCCTCACTGTGAGCACCGGCCCCTTGTCCCCTGGCGGCAGGGGGGCCAACTGGAGGCTTACTGCAGACTGCCGTCCCTCAGCCCTGTGGGAGAGCCGGACTGCCTCTGCAGTGACCTGGCACCCAAACTGTTCTCAGGAAACCACTCATCACTCAGTGCAGACTGCCATCTTTCAGTCATCCCCTCTTCCTTTATCTGCAGCTTCTTCCCTCTCTCTGTCTTTCTCCCTCTGTTTCTGTCTCGCTGAGTCTCTTCCTCCGATCCAAATACATTAAAATTCAAATGTCTCTTTCCACCACTCTCTCTTTCTATAACCCCCTTCTTCTCCTTTTCTCTTCCTCCCTCTGTCCCCCAATCCTCTCCTGTCATTGTCATGCGCCCATCTCTCTCTCTCTCTCTCTCTCTCTCTCTCTCTCTCTCTCTCTCTCTCTCTCCTCTGTCTCCTCTGATGAAGTCCAGCTTGCTCTCCTTAGCCATTCCCAGCATGCAGTGGGAGGGCAAACCCCAGAGAGTCATTTCCATTTTGAGGGCCAGAAAATTCCCAAAGGCCAGTCCCATCACTCTGTGCGGGTGAGGTGTGGGCATTCACTGCAGTGACCTCACCCTCACCCTCACCCTCCTCCCGCCCCCTCCCCCTCCCCCTCAGTAAATCACAGAGGGTGGAGGTGCCAGGAAGGCAACCAATCACAGCACGGCCTTCCCTCTCCCACCGCTGTCTCTCCCCTCATCCCACTTTGGGCTCCTGCCGGACCGTTCCAGAAATGGTAACCCTGGCAACAGATCCAGGGTCTCCCCTCTCGGGAAGCGGAGAGAGCTCCCAGTGGCCCGCACCATTGGCCAGCTGGCCATGACTATAAATGACAGACAAGGAGAGGGGCCAATCATGGGAGTTTCTGAGCTGGTAAGGGCCATGGCTGCCATCGGCCTCCAGGCTTGGAGATGCCCATGAAAAGGCCTGAATGAATCAAAGTGCTCATGCAGACAGCATGCTTTTCAAATGTCTCACATTTCCAATGGTATAAAAACAGAAAATTAAAAATTAAAATCTCAGTCCCAGAAAACAGAACCACTGCAGTTTATTTTTCCACCCATGCACCACACTAACAAATCTCATCAGTTAGCTCTCTTACCTTGCTGAAGAGTTTTGCTAATTAGAATCAGCCTGTTTAGTGCATGGGTGGAACAAATTCACTGGGGACCCCTACATTCTGAAGCAGAAATAGCTGAAATTATAGAATTATGACGAAAGACGCAAGAACAAACTAGTATAACATAAAGTGGTGGAATAATTTGGTCCTGTCAGCATGTCAAAATTTCTCAATACTTACTCTTTTAGACTCATTAACTGTGCATTAAATAGCAATACTGTGTAGTTGTTTCAACCAGCAGGAAATATTTAAAACACAGAATGGTCATTCCACATATCATCTTAGTACCGCCTAGGGTCGGATTGAGCATGACGGGTCCAACACTCCTGCACCCCTACGCTTTCAGGAAGGCAAAATTGTCTTTCCTCCTTTTCTGATCTGAGTGCAAGATGGGTCCTGACTGGCCCAGGGCCAGGTAATGCCCCTGCCAGGTCTGCCGTCTCCGCTGTGTGCCAGCCCCGCCCTCCATGGCTCCTCTGTCCCTCCCCCAATACTCGGATGGACTGCTGACTCCTCCATCTCTCCCTCTGGAACTCCAGTGGACCCCCCCGCTGACTCCTCCGTCCCTCCCTCCGATACTCTGGTGGACCCTCCAGCTGGCTCCTCTGCTAGGCTTTGTGACCACAGCGAGGAATGCAGACGTTTCTCCCCATCGCTTCTGGAAACCACTTCAGAGCTAGGGTCTGTCTTGGTTTGGCACGTGTGTGGTTGTGTGTGTGTGTGTGTGTGTGCATGCACATGGGTGTATGAGTGTGTGAATGTGCACGTGTGTCTGTGTGTACCTGTTTTTGTGTGTGTGTGTGTGTGTGTGTGTGTGTGTGTGTGTGTGTGCAATCTTTATTATTATGGTGGTCTGTAATTGCTGTTTCCTGATTGTTGAGATTTTTGGCTGACCACATTAGGTTTTCATTCCCCCCCTCCAAAACATCAAACCAGTCTTTGTGACCAAGTCTAGAGGCATGCTGCTGGGAGCCACCAGTGAGTCCACATTCATCTCGGCTTGGCACGTGTGTGTGTGTGTGTTCGTGTGTGTGTGTTTGAGCTCTGTTACAGGGCCCAGTTATCAAGATCATCCTGTCCTTCCTGCTCCTTGCAAGTTTTAAGCCCGCAGCTCGCCGTGTGTGGGTTTTTTTTTCCTCTCCATGCCCCCCCCCACCCTCCTCAGACATCAAAAGCAGGCTGGGACCTGGTCGTCCCCAGCTGCCGGGCTCAATCATCACTGCAGATCTAAACTAAAGCGTGTGTGTAGGGCATGCCACTAAGCTGCAGGGATACTCTGACCCGGGGGGGTGTCGGGTTGGTGGAGGCACTGGCAGACGTGCAGAAGTGCCTTTGATTGGGCCTTGATTGAAGGCGGTCGGGACAGGAAGTCTGGAGCAGCCGCCCACCACGAGCCCGGGCTTTGAAGTGATACAGAAGCAGACGCAGAGTGGAGAGTCACGTGACGGCATCTGTGTTTGCCTCCCGGGCGCGGCCGGGGTCCGAGCGGCAGCAGGGCTGTGCCGTGCTGCTGGTCAGATCCAGCTGCTTTTCTTAATCGCTGAGATTGGCTGTGGCCTGAGCCTCCATCTGATACCTATCTGCTGCCGACCTGGCCCAGGTTCATTACTGAATCAAATAAGCAATGAGCTTCCGTGGCAACAAAGGTGTCCGTTGCCAACAGTAACCTGGAAAAAGATGTGAACCAAGATTTATGAAATCCCAAGACTGCAAACTCCTCTTTTACTTCTGTATCCTCTTCTATAGAGATGAGGGGCATCTAATTGGATATAATTGATCCAGTAAATTTACTAGTTGAATAGATGTAGTTATTAATTGAACTTTGTCCCATTCATGTCAGTGGAATTTTTTCCCTCTCTTGTATCTCAGTAACTTAAAAGAAAAAAAAATGTATCAATTAATCTATTCTACTCTTGTGTGTCTCCCAAAATACATGTCCCTTCTCAGTTTACTTTTCTCTTTGTACCAAGTGTTGCATTTATTTCGGCTCTGGCCTTACCCTTTGGATTGGAACTGGGAGCCCCAGTGGTTAGAAGTTTTCATTGGTCTCATGCTGATGATGTCACTTCCTCCAGTTTCCCCTGGCCAAAACCACCAGACCACAGTGTTACTGTTGGCACCTCATGGCAGAGGATTCAGCCTCAGAAAAGGGGCCCAATATTGTTCCAAAGGCTTGGAAAAACAGGAAGGACAGCCTCATGAACTCTGAAATAATGTGTTTTTCTATGCTTTTTTTTTTTTTTAGGAAGTGCAAATGCAGTGCATGAAATTCATTTCACACTAAGCGGCGGCCATCTAATGCGACACCCAGGTTTGAGTTTGCACAGCCAGTCCTCAGTGTTTTCACTGGGGTGGGGAACTCCACAGCGGCACTCAGAATAAGCAGCCTTTGAGCCAGGTTAGACCTTACTGGCAGCTGTACAACCATATATACACACCCTGTCTCTGTCACAAAAACATACACACACAAGCATACATATATACACACTCTGTCTCTCCTTCACACACACTGCCACACACACTACACACATACAGAAGAACAGACATACTCACACGAACACAACCACACACAAACATACTCACACTCGTACAACCACACACGCACACACACAGCCACACATACTCATACCCTCTTACGCATACACACACTCACACATACATACACATGCTCACAACCGCACACGCACATGCACATGTACATGCACACGAACACACAACCACCGATACACAACTCTCCTGGCCTTCCCCTTCTTCATCTTTTCTCTTCCACACGCCTTTCTCCATTCCTGCTATGCCCCTCCCTTCATCTCTCCTACACACCTCTCCTTAATCCCTTCTTCCTTTCTTCTCCCCATCTCTCGTATACCTCTCCCTCTCTCTATCTGTCTATCTGTCTGGCTACCACTTACCCACCTCTCTCATTGGTCTCGCATCTGTCACCCAATTAGCTACGGCCAATAAAACAAAACAGCAGTCCAGGGCATTTCCTCTTTAATGGCCACTTGGTTAATCCCTCCAGGAATGTGTGCAGAATCTTCTCTCCAAGTCTGCTGGACCGCCGCGATCCGTGTCTGGTACAGCCATCGGGCTCTGGGTTAACGAGAGCTGGAAGGAGCGAAGGATGGAAACTATATTTAAATGTCAGGACGAGATGGGTTCTGGGGGGTTTTTTGAGCAGCTGCAGTGGAGAACAGCATATGGAGGTGGTAGTAGATTTTTCAGAGAAAAGCTTTAATTGTTGACAAATCTCTCAACAAATGAATCCACAAAAGTCCCAAAGCCCCAGTACTGCACCTATGTCTGCCACCCTGCTGACAGACACTACCAGAGACACGACCCACTACAAATACACGCCAATCACAGAGAGACACCCATTGTAAAGACACACCCAGGATTGTGACACGCCCACTATTCAGATCTCAATTACAGCAGGGATCTCAGGTTGAATAGGGCCAAAGTATCTGCAGGTTAAACCCTAAAATAGTCAACTGATTCCAATCTAAGAAGTCAGGTGAAGTTAGTTTACTATGTAAACATCTGGATCACGACTGGCCATCCAACACTTTTAAAATCCCTGCAATGGTTTAATATCCACCTATTCACTTTTACACAATTACAAACGTTGGTGTTTCTTCTCTTCTCCAAACCTTCATTGAGCCTCACTATTAAATAACTCATCTTGTCAGTACATCAGCTACAGATTCTTGTGTTTAGTGACTCTCTCTTCTCTCTGTCTCAGATTTAACTGAAAAAAACTTAATTGGCGTGGCATATTCAAATACGAAATGCGAAAGCTTTGCATAAACAAATAATAAACGCATTAAATTGCACCAACCATTGACAGGGTCTATAAACTCAGCCAAGATGTCATTACTGCCTGACAGCACAGTAATTCTTTGTGCCTTTGTTTGTGTTTCCAATAAGTGATGTCATTCTCTTTGTATTGCAACATAATGTGTTTGATTCTAATTCGCTCAAATGTGTTTGCTCCAGCTGTACTTTCTTAAGCTGCTTCATGTTTGTCAGTCTCTCTCTCTGGGTCTATCACAATAAACACACACACACACACACACAAACAGAACACAAAACACTCTTGTGCTCACGGTTTGAGAGCTCACTTTGTGTGTTTTTTTTTTTTTTACTTCTTCATTTCCTGTCTCTCGTGTGTTGTGGTGCGCGGGGTCTGTGACATTACATGTCTGTGACAGATGAGAGTCCTTTGTAAGGTTTCTCACATCACCTGCGCCTGTGTTCATGTTTAGTCTTTTTTCTTTGGCTTAGAGATGAGCATATGGATCCCTCTCCAGGCCCAGAAAAAAAGAACTTTAAAAAATATATATAAAAATCACATTTTAGCAGGCCTGCATACCCTGTAATCATTCTGTCAGCCACTCCGCAGCCATTACACAGTAATTAGGTTTAAAAGAGCGTTTGTTATTCCGTTGAGCAGACAGCAGCACTCACACACACAAATAAGTCAATCAGTGAACCCGGCGATGTTTCCCCACTACAAAGAGCCGCTCCACGCTCCAGCACAAGCCCCATCTGCTGGGCTTAAGGCCCTACAGGAAGCCGTTTACTGACTGCAGCCAGGGGCCCCGAGTCAATTAGCGCCCCACTTCCTCCCTGGGATCGCTTCATCGTGCCAATCTCTTACACCCGGCCCCGCCCCCCCCCTCCACCAAAATACAGCCCCCCCTCATTTTCCTCCTTCTCTATTCCCCCCCCCTCCCATTTGGTACTAGTGTGTAATGGATTCCACATTGAAGAATGAGTGCACCAGTTTAGGGGTCTTTTACAAAGGGATACAAAATTCTCTCCTAATTAGTTTTATTTATTGTACCTCTCTGTAACTTGTTCATTAGAGCATATTCCTGGTTGGCGGTGTGGTGTGTGTCTGTGTGTGTGTGTGTTTGGGGGGGGGAGATTAGTGTATGCTTTTCTTAGCCCTGAGATGTCAGGTTGGGTCATAGTTCTCACACTGCATTCACATGAAGGATGGTAGATGAGATGTTAAACTGGGGTCCTGACTCACTGTAGTCTTTAAAAATCCCATGGCCCTTTTCAAAACAGAAAGGATGTTAACCCCATGTCCTGGTCAAATTCCCACAAAACCTGGCTCCCCACATAAGGATGTCTAATCAACCCCTGCATCTGATTGGCTACCCAATGAGAGTGACCTCCTCCTGTCTTGCTTGATTCCTCAGGTTCTTGTTTAAACAGAACCCCCTCCAGAATCCAGGGAACTACATTTCCCACGCTGCTTTTCAGTTAATCAATCTAGGCCCCTGAGCTTAGCCAGTGCTGACATACAGTGACATAAACAATAACAATAATTACATTTAAAAAAAGCACTGTCAAATAAATCATATGTTCCTCCTGCTATGCCTGCCTCCATAATTTGTATCTTTCGAAGTGCTTGTCTTGCACCTGACCGAACCCACAAATGAATCAGACAGGGGCCTTGTCCTCGACATTGTTGTAGGATGAAGGCCTGGGGCTGATGGGAAGGCACCCAGCGCTGTAACTCCCAGAGAGAGAGTGCTGCATCTGATCTGTGCAGGCCGAGCTCTGTGAGAACCAGCGCGGCCCGGCAGTCGCGGCAGCCCTGAGCGCGCAGACGGCTAATAAACTCGTGGCCGGCACAGGATTAAAATAATAGCAGATCTGACAGATAATGGATGCGGTGATTAGTTATAATAATGGGAGAGAGAGCAGAGCGCAGCTTGGCCGTTTGTGCACAACTGCTGGATGGACATGAGAGTGACCAGACAGTGTGCGGTCATTGTGCGGTCACAGCCCTTAGTTTTGGTGTGTGTCTGTGTGTGTGTGTGTGTGTGTTTATATGTTTTTATGTTGTACAGTGTGTTTGATTATTTGAGTGTTTATGGGTGTGTGTATGCAAGTGTGCTTTTGCTGTTGGAGTGTGAGAGAGAGAGTGTGTGTTTGTTGTTTGAGTGTCTGTGTGTGTGTGTGTGTTTGTGTGTGTGTGTGTGTGTGTGTGAGAGAGAGTTGGTATGTGAGCATACATGTGTACATGTGTTTGTGAGACTGTGCTTTTGATTGTGTGATTGTATGTATAAATATGTGTGTGTTTGATTGTTTTAATGTGTGTGTGTGTATGTGTATGCGTGTGTGTTCTCATGTTGCCCATGCATGCTTACCCTGTGATATAATTGTGGTCACAGTCCTCCTAACCCAGCAGTAAAATGGTAGACTGCCTTCACCTCCAGATGTTTCTGTAACAAACGGCTTTCCATTTTTCTCAGAGCAATTAGGCTGAGGGTTCAACCAGACATGTCTACGCTCTAATCAAAATATTATTAATCTTGCAGAAGTAGTCTTGCTGAGCCATTGTCCAAAAAAAAAGACTGTCTGAGATTTCAAATGCAAAGGCTATAGCTAGACACTCAATACTCCCCCATTAGAGACCCAAATTTATGATGGACACCTTAAAAACAACGATAAGGTTTGATGGCATTTTATTACAGGTAATTTAAACATACAGCAGTGTAACATGACTTTAATGCTGACATCAGACCGACATTCTACAGCCAGAGCTCCTGAAACCTTAGAATACATTGGGGGGGTTATATCAGGAGGGAAAACAAGTCACGAAAGAGACTTTTTAAAAAAAATATAATGGAATCAAAACAAAAGCTTAAGATGTCAAACCTTAAAATTTTGAATGGCCAGTAATTCTGGGGAAATAAAAGACGGTGTTTGCTGAGACTAATGGCCTCCACTCAAGCTAAACCCCCATGATCTGACTTTGAGACAGCGCCTGTGAGAAGGACTCATACTGGTATGTAATGAAATTTGTTTGAGTAAACATCCAAAGAAGTGTGTTGTGGTTTTCCCCTAATAGCCCATGTGCTTCAGTAATCTGAACTGTTCTGAGCAGAAGCATCACCGTTATGCTATGCTGCAGCTGGCAGGCTTTTGACACTTGTTCATCAAAGCTGGTGTTTTTCAGGTAGACCCCTGAGCGCTGGCTCTGGGGGGTGTTTACCCTTACAAGGTGCGTTTCTGTTGACTTTCTTCCAACCAGATATCAGATCTGGTCTCAGAAGATTGAGAGGTCTAGAGTTCGTCCTACAGTGTGTGAGTTGCATTAGAGGGAGGATGCCATGTTTAGTAAGTGAATGAGTGCTAAAACAGTCAAACAAGTATTTCACACAATCTCACGATGTATTTATAAAACACTGCATTAAAGTTTACATGTGTATTCTATTATTATATAAATGATCTTAAATAATCAACGGATCTTTATACAAGTCACTCTCCACCCTTTTTCTCATACTGTATGGCTGTTTGTGCGTGTGTGTGTGTGTGTGTGTGTGTATGTGTAAGATACCCAGACCTCAGTCAAACTTTTACCGAAAATTGACCTGACATGTCACACTCCTGGATAGTGGATAGAAACTCCCAGGCCAGGGTGAACTCTGGACCTCCCCTCGGTGGGCTGGACGGTGAGAGACACAGTAACAGTGCTTTACTGGGAGATGAACTCCCAGGCTCTCAGCCAGCTCAGCTCAGCTTTCCCTGTCTCAACACACCTATTAAAACTCAGACTTTATTTTCCATCAGGACTCTGACTAATATAAACCCTCAAAGCAGTTGTGTTAAACTCAGTGTCACAGAGGATTGAGACTGTGTGGGCTTTCATTCTGCACAGTTAACACAGCTTTCCACGGTCCAACTACTCCCAGAGCTCTATGCTACTAAGCACAGAATATAAACAAAGGTTGTTAGTTAGACAACTCCAACAACTTGGTTCACGTAGTATACATTATGTGTAAACCAACAGGAACAATTCAATTATGAAAAACTAATAATCTAACCATGAGCAGAGGATGAAGCAAAAACCAACATACATGTAAACCTCTATGGCAGCTTGATATCACCACCTTAAAGACATAACCAGACAACCTCTTATTAGACTTCTGGTTCTCCCTGTAAATGAGGATGAATATTTCAATAGATAAAAATCAACTGTTAGTGCAGAGAAAGCTGGGGCTGTTTAAAAGTGGTTTAAAGGCCATCCATCTGCAGTGCTTTTTAGGACTGTGAAGCTGACTGTTGTGTCTGCCAGTTCTGCTGCGCGGGACTCCAGAGGAAAAAGCAAGGCTTGGCCGAGGACATTGCTGTTCAGATCAGCTCCTTCCCCCTCCCCTCCCTCTCTCATACTTATCGTTGGCCTCTTAACAAAATGGAATCTAAAAATAAGTTGGCTTTTTTATATCACTGCTTTGGACGAGCTGAGCAAATCCACTTCATTTGTCTTCGGTTACATTTTTGGATCGGTTACACTGAGAACCACTGCATTCCATACTTTCAGTGGATCTCTAAATACACACATACACACACACACACACACACACACACACACACACACACAAACGAATACACACATGCAAATACGCACATGCATGCACACACAACAATACACACACACATACATGTATACACACATGCAAACACACACACGTGCACATACGCACACATGCACGCATACAGACACACACACACACACACATGCATACGTACACACATGCACATACCAGCACAAGCACACACAGACACTCTTAGTACTGATTTTTGTGAGAAAGGCAAAGTGCGTTAGATCCCTCTGTCCCAGATGCGGTGCTGCCAAACGCACTGATCTAAATGCACTGATCAAAACGCACTGATAAAACGCACTGATAAAAGCGCACTTATCAAAACGCACTGATAAAACGCACTGATCCAAATGCACTGATCAAAACGCACTGATAAAAACGCACTGATCCAAACGCACTGATACAAACGCACTGATCCAAACACACTGATCTTATATCTACAGTAAATATACTTTGTAAAAACAGATATTCTTTTACTTTTCTCCCATTTTGCAGGACAGAGAAGTAAGTAAACATGGTTCCTTCTGAAGCATATGGCAACAGTCACTACTTTTTTTTCAGTCTGCAGTCTACCAGCTGGGCTGCGTGTGCTTTGTGCCAAAGGAATACGCTTCATGTGTTTTTGGAATAGGTAGTCAAAATACTCACATTTATTCCTTATTTTTCCAGGAAAAAGCCCAGTAGAGATTGTCAGCTCTTTTCCAATGGGGACCTTGCTAAAAAAGCAGCATACTCCATTACACTAATGTGCACAGGACGGCATTAAAAGTGACAATGCAGTAGAACAGTGACCTTAAAAGAAATCAGTTAGCATTAGTCCAGGGAAACACAGCTCCGTTGTGTCAAAGTGTGTCTATTGACCCGAAAGGTTTTTCAGCTCTAAAGACCGGTCACACCTCGTTTCTAAGGCAGACACTGACTTCGAAGAATTACAAGCCCAGCTTCATACATGCTATTCCACCATCTCATTCTGCCCGCCCTGTAACAGATCAACATAGTAAACATTCTTGTGTCAAATATATATATATATTTTTTTTTTACAAAAATATCAGTTAGAGCATAAAAAAACCCAAACTCCCCAAATCTAAACTATCTTGTGTTCTATGCATTCCGTTCATTGTCACTCTG
The DNA here is from genome assembly GCA_022829145.1 of Albula goreensis. Classification (NCBI taxonomy): domain Eukaryota; kingdom Metazoa; phylum Chordata; class Actinopteri; order Albuliformes; family Albulidae; genus Albula; species Albula goreensis. The sequence goes on along the minus strand of CM040759.1, from coordinate 3,724,261 downwards.
GTGTATAAAACATATTTTTGGATTTGGTACCAATAATTTTGACAAAAAAAAATTAATATCTAGCAATTTCTGTTCATAAATGTAACTTGTTCATTCTGAAAGTGTCTGAATCTGATGAACAGTAAAAAATAACTACACAAGCATCATACTGCATCAAAACACTGAGTAAAAAGCTGGTATAATTCAGAGTCACATGCTCTCCCTGTTCTGGATTTACCATCTAAACTCAGAAAGGCAATGAGCACTTCAGACTGAGAACTACATGGAAACCCAACTCTGGACAAACACTGCCCCCTGTTGGGCCCTCGTGGTTACTGTCCTGGCTTCAGGGCCTATTTGACTCATCGATTTGTCTCGCACCTGATAAATCACACCCTGCAGTTTTGCACAATGCTGTTGCACAATGATTCAAATCTAAACTGACGTCAGTGAAAGTATGAGTACTTTGGCCTCAAGAGTGTATTCTCTGTCTTTCTCCTAGAACTGTTTCCCATGTGCTGGGACCTATACTTCTGCATGTTTTACAGATGCCATTTTACAGATCTGAAACTGAAAGGGCTTTAGTATTCCAGCTAGTTCTGCGACCTTATGCATAACCACTCTCTGCTTCTGGGATTACTATCAGTAAGATAATGAGTGAAATCAGAACGTAAGATAGGCTGGAGTGGGCCTTCAGCAACACCCTCTCTGGTTGGCCAGGCTGGAGTGGGCCTTCAGCAACACCCTCTCTGGTAGGCCAGGCTGGAGTGGGCCTTCAGCAACACCCTCTCTGGTAGGCCAGGCTGGAGTGGGCCTTCAGCAACACCCTCTCTGGTAGGCCAGGCTGGAGTGGGCCTTTAACAACGCCCTCTCTGGTAGGCCAGGCTGGAGTGGGCCTTCAACAACACCCTCTCTGGTAGGCCAGGCTGGAGTGGGCCTTCAACAACACCCTCTCTGGTAGGCCAGGCTGGAGTGGGCCTTCAACAACACCCTCTCTGGTAGGCCAGGCTGGAGTGGGCCTTTAACAACGCCCTCTCTGGTAGGCCAGGCTGGAGTGGGCCTTCAACAACACCCTCTCTGGTAGGCCAGGTAGGAGTGGGCCTTCACAACACCCTCTCTGGTAGGTCAGGCACTTCTATGCCTTCAAGAAGCGCCATTTGCCATTTGCCCTTTGCCCTTTAGCTTTGAACTTCACATGACAGAGGTTGAGAGTCTCCATTCCCCCCAGACCACGTCATTTTTTCTTGAATAAAATCACATTACACACTTCTGGTTTGATATGGACCAGGCCAGTATGACTAATTCCTATTCAAAGATGAAATCTGTAAACATACTGAGGCCTACTGTTTCAGTCAGCGACTGAATGTCATAGCTTTGGGTTTTTACAGTGTTCCACGATTCCTTCTCAGCAATTTCCATTCGGTAGAATGAATTTTCAGACAACATGAATGCACTTAACGGTTTACGGTGATGTGGCAGGTTGCACAGGCATAAAGGTAAAGACATTTGATCTTGGGCTTGGTGTTCAAGGCTGCAGCGTCATCCCTCACAGTTTTCTGAGTGAGGTGAAACCCCCACTGGAGAAAAAAGGAGAAAGGAAGTAGACATGAAGGTGGAGACAGGGACTGGGAGGGATGTGTGGTGTGTGATGGGAGATAAGGTACGTGGCAGTTTAATACCTGCAGTGAAAACTGGATTGGACAGACAGAGGTATTTGAATGAGGGGTTGTCTGAAAATAATTCTCCTGCATCTTTCTTTTAACAAACTCCAGTTGTAAGCACAATTTCACTACAGAAATGTACAAGACTGAGCATGACCTAATCAGGGGGTATGGTCACTGACATACAGGGTCTTGAGACCCATGCAGAATTGCATTCCCCATCACACATGGGAGAACTATTTTCCTTGACACATTTTATTCCTTGTGATTATTTTCGGAATATCCAAATCATTATTCGCCACAGTTCCACATCGGTCTCTTAAATGAAAAGTGTGATTGTGATAAATGTACGTTGTGTAATTGTGTGAGTGAAGATTTGAGCAGAGCTGGTTCTTGCAGTGGTACACTATTGCTGACAGCTGTAACCACAGAGCTGCGGGAACACTCAGGGCAGTGTTGTGATGTCACAATAGGGCCGCCGCGCCAGCCAGCGGGCGGCGGTTACAGTGTAGCGGGCATTCTGTGAGCCGTAATTAAATTCAAACAAACTTATAACTCACTGTCTTCATTAGTCACTCAGCCTCTCTCTCTTTCCCTCTGTGACCTCATCAAGGCGAGACCACACAGGGCCAGAGTGTTAACAGTGTTGTGTGTCTCACAGATCACAGATCCCTTGTTATTTGCGAGGGAACAGATTAGAGCCACAAACCACACACTGTGAAACCCAACCAGGAAGTACCCGCATTCCACTGAGAGGCAGTATAAACACAAAAACATTGTTTGTGTGTTTCCTCTTTCTTTCTCTCTCTCTCTCTGCTGTGTCGATCTCCTTCCTCGGCTCTGAATAGTAAGTTCCTGGGGTTGGCTACCGGTAGAGCAGGAAGGACAGGGTTAATCTCTCTCCCTCCCAGGCGAAAAGAAAAGGCCACAGGCTACTAAACCAGCGGCAGTACTGTTTACAAATGCAGCATGGCTGAAAGTTTCACAGCTTTACATGTGAGTAAATACTGATTTACCAGCAGTGGTCCTCTCCCCGGGTCCTGTCGAGTCACAGCGTGCGCTGGTTTCTGATCTCACCTGAAATTTCACGTCAAGTTCAGACCCAAGAATCCGGGTGACGTGAGTTAACTTTGTGATGATTTTCTATCGCCAGTTAATTACTGTGCAGTGACGAAACCCAGAACACCCCCCTATTCTGCAGGCCCAGGGAGGTACGGGCCACTGCTGTAACCCCAGCTCTGTGTTTAGGCAGAAGAAATATTGTCCACATTTTGTCTGCGGCCGCCCCATGTCCTGTAAGGATGTAGAGTCTTGTCAGTTTTTGTTTTCACCTTAAAATCATCCCTTATTTCTCAGGACAAGCACATACTATAGCCTCCTTTTCAGGAGACCTTACTTTACATTTCTGTTTTTAAATTTCCCAGGTTTTCAGCTCAGCAGTGAGTAAAATTATGTTTTTTCCCCCTGGAAACTATAGTGTTCCATTGGTCAGAGAAGAAATTCATAGGCAAATATTTTATACTTTAACACCCCACCCCCTCCCCTGACCCCAATCCATTTTCAACCCTCCCTCACTCAACAGTTCTCCTGGGAGGGGTTACCTGTATCACATCAGTAATATTGATCCATGTCCCTTTATCAAATGGGCACAGTTGAGGCCTGCAGCTCCACGAGGCCCCGAGCTGATGCAACGCCAGTGCTGATTTCACCTGTGTACCTTCACGTAACCCTGCAGGTGTGGTTTGTGTGAGCAACCCCATGGATTTGCCGGCTGTTGTGCAAACTTGTCCCTGCTTTGATATCCGGCCAGGAGCGACAGACACGGAGAAGAGTGATACGACATTAATTTATTTATCCTCTTATGGAAAAAGGAAGAAGAAATCTATGTCTATGTACTTAGAGGAACTGCTCAGCCAGATTCTTAAAAATAGTTTTGGACTATAGTTAAGGACTATTGTAATTAAAAAAAAAAAAACAAATGAAAAACAATGACGCCAGTGTGATAAAACACTGGAAAGTCATTCAATGTCCTCACTGGCAGAAATCATCTCAAAAAATGCCAGGATACTGACAACTTCAAAAAAGAAGGATATGTTAATATACAAATCGCACACAGATTAAAAGAAATGATAAAGATTACACATAAATAATTCTGTCGTCGGGTGACATAGCACTCACAAAATTACAGGATGACTCAGCTCCCAGCCCCCACCCCCCACAGCACCAGCACCACCCCCCGCCCCGAGCCAGCACTCTACTTTCATTTCACCCGACGATGATGATGCAAGTACTCGAAATCTCCACCTATCTCAGTCATCTTTGTGGAGTCTATGTAAAAGAGTGGTGAGACACTGATTTGAGGCAGAGAGGCATTCACTTACCTGAAGCAGGACTGGCCGGGTCTCAGTGGTGAGCGGAAGAGACAACAGGTTCAAACAGCATGACAGAAGGGCCAGTGATGCCAGTCTGAGCCCGATTCACTTTGACCAAAAGCCTTAGCGCAGCTAGAGGGCCCCTGAACCTGCAGGGTCAGAGGTCATCCCATCAAAGCATTTGGGAAAAATCCACTAATTGTTTTAAATTGTTTTTTTCTGCATAAGCAGGTTGCAAGCTTATCAGCACCTTCAGAGTGGATTTAGTTGACTGGGACTATTGGTTTTGACTGATTAAATAAGAAGAGCCAGATAATTTTCCAGCTCTGGACAATTACTTTATAGTGCAACAAAACATGACAAGTAGTAAGAGATAGAACATTTTATCGCCCAAACTTGGGTGTTGGTATGCCACGAGAGAGAGAGAGCAACAGCTTGTTAAGTGAGGCTAACCCCTGATTAAAACTCATACTAATAATACTACCACATACTAATAATTCCAAGATGACAGATTGGAAGAACTTTGACGAAGCATCAAAGAGGAACGATCAGTTATCCTGTTATCCAGGAAGTGTGATTCCCAAAATTACTATGAAATTGAACAGTGTGTCTTCATGAGTCATTTAGTGACTACTGACACGCTCTGTTCAGGTAACATGGAGTTCTGAAGAGGAGCAAGAAAACTGGCCCTTTCTCACTTACGTTTTAATATCTAAAAGTCTAATTATATTTATGTTTATGTGTGTGTGTTTGCATTTGCATATGTGTCTATATGATATATTACATCAAATCAATTTGTTTTTAATGAAATAATGCTGGCTCGTATCCTATGTGGTTTACAATGCTGGCATGCTTTCAGCGTAAAAAACTGACATCATAGGAGTTATCACATCAGAAGATCAAGTTATTCATGTAAAAGGAGACAGAGACTTTGCTAAGACTTGCAGAGGTTCTGTCATCATGTATATTTTCTGTAAAACGCTACATTTCATATACACTGTAAAAGACTTCTCTTCACTCAAATGTTTGAGAAAACTGATGGCCCTGAACTATTTGAGAAGGACAACTCAATCAGTTAAAAGTTTTATACAACATTAGAAATTTAGATTAAGTTGCCATTCACAAGTGATTGTGAAGACAATTGGTTTCCTAAAGGCATGTTAGTGCGCGGAACTCGCTGGGTTTGACTGTGAAACTGGACAGCATAAATAATGTTCCTACTGGCTGCCACAGGAACCAATTGATCTGTTTTTCTGAGCTGAATGTGACCCTGTTGCCGCACTGTTTGTTCTTGGAAACACTGCACAGGTAAGTCACAGGTAATCCCACTATGCAGGTAAGAAAAGCCATTCTCAGCCGGGCATGAAGGACTAACCTGCTGACGGTGTGACCGTTGCTGTCGTAGTATCCAAGAAACTATATGAAAACTGTAATTATCATCCAGAATTGTTCCACAGGTGGTTTTGCGTTTCGTCCCCTCCTGCTTAAGAATTCTGCGTAACCACAGGGTTGAGTTTATTGTGTTTGTTGTTTCTTTTGAACATACCGCTGAGCCAGGGACAATGTGTTTCCTCAAGGGTTCATTTATCTATTCATATTAGCCTGCTCCTCTTCATACCACACTGAATTGTAAAAAAAAAGCTGAAAATGATGACTTATTCTAATATAGAATTATTGTTAGTGCAGCTCTATTTAATTATGTCATATATTATCAGTAATACAGGATTACCATTTGAACACATCCTTATGACGTTGAGGATATGAAAATACATTTATACTGGCTTCACTTGATTTTTCTCCAAGTCAAAGAAGAAGCAAAACCAGCCGATGAGAAGCGATCACTCTGCAATAACAATGTACAGTTTAGTCATTTACTATGCTACAGGAAGTGCATTCACCTGAGGGGTGTCATTCAACAGAAATAACGCAAATATTACAATATGACTCTATGATGTCTGACTGTCCCTGTATTGCAGTAATGAAGAACACGATGTGCTGTCTGATTCCGCTCCTCCCATTGTCTGTTCTGGACATTTGCCTAAAAAACTGGGATCCATGTCACCAGTGACGGTTATCCAAACCCGCTAGCTCAGGAGGCACAGGTTCTGGAGGCGGGGTGTGTGGCCATACCGTCACATCAGGAGAGCCCTCATCTGTCATGAGCAGATGGTCAGGCGGTCAGCTCGGTGCCGGACATTTGGCCACGATCGCTGACAGCACTGCTCAGCTTCTGGAAGTAACCAATGGATGGGTATGGGTGAGTATACACCAGTGGTTCTTAACCTTGTTGGAGGTACTGAACCCCACCAGTCTCACATGCGCATTCACCGAACCCTTCTTGATGGCCAAGTGGGGCGTGTCATCAAGAATCATATGAGTCGGGTGTGTGTCTTGACCTCTGCCGAACCCCTGAGACTGACTCACCAAACCCCTGGGGTTCGATCGAACCCAGGTTAAGAACCAGTGGTCTACACATTTCAGATGAGCTCCTCTGCTGCTCTGCCCCTGAATCACGTAGACGCACACTAACTCGTTCATTTGAAGCAGTGTGTTTTAATCACAATCTGTAAAAATGTATGGATATACATACACCAGTATAAATTAGTGCTAATATCTTATACAATGGTAAGTTGAAAAACAGGTTCAGAAGCAGAGTTTACTTAGACCTATCATTAAAAAGTGGCATGCTCAATATGAACCATTATCCTGTGATCATTGTGTCTTCATGTTTGAAATTCCATGAATCAAACTACAGCGTGTCTTTCGTGAGGAGTGTCACCGCATGCGTGAGTATTTAATTACAGGCCAGGCGGGACGCGCTCTTGACAGATGCGTTTGATCTCCAAGGTGCCAGTCTCTCTCTCACATTTCCCGAAGATCCTGCTCCGGCCCACAAACCCAGCCTGCACCTCAAGCATGTTACCGGGGCCACTGGTAGGCTGGGTGGGGCCTCCCTGAGTTCTTTTTTTGTGGACTCTTTAATTGCAGGACAGTTTTAAAAATGCCTTGTGTTTTTTTGTTATTTTGCTGTTTTGCTTTGTTTTGGTGAAAAGGCGGCTGGTGACTAATGAGGGTGGTGACCCTCAGTTCAGGTGTGTTACGGACAGGTAAGAAGGAATTCTTTGTTTCTGATGACTGGGAAAAGAGGAGAACAGAAGAAAGGAATAGAAAACAGAGAGGAAGGGGGAAAGGAGAGGGGTAGAGAGGAGCAGAGGAAAAGGGAGGAAGGGAGGTGAATGGCAGCAGTGAATCTAGCTCACCTGCTCCCCCTATTGGTCGAACTCCAGAGCTCCTCAGGGCTGAAACTTCTAGAAATCAGCCATTTCCTCCTGTTTGACTTCCTGTCCGAGCCGGTCTCCAGTGCCCGGGGCTAGCAGGAGGATTAAACCCTGCCCTGAGGCCTGGGATCAGAGCCTGCACACACAAAGGCGGTGCGCAGCAGGTGAGAGCATGTACACAGCACAGGTGAGGAGAACGTTCCTCAGGGCAGGTGCACTGAACAGAGCAGTGACATACAGAGCAGGTGGCTGGTCCACAGGCCTCAGTACAGATCAGTATTCCACTAGCCAGATACGCGCTGCAGCGTTCAAACACTTCCAGTGTTCCAAGGCTCAGTTACCTGGTGCATACAGAGTGAGTGTTCCATAAATCAGGTGAGTAGAATAGGTCAGCGTAAGTGACAGGTGCAGAGCACAGGCAAGTGTTTTATGGGTCAGGTGAGAAGCATAGGTGAGAGCTCCACATGGCAGGCAGACAGGTGAGGTGAGCTGAGGTGACTGATCCAAAGGGCGGGATTAGCAGCATAGGTGAGGCGAGCGAGCGCTCCACAGGTACGCAGTGCCATAGGGCACAGGTGAAGACAACGGCACTCAATGCCACACCTCCAATACAGGAGCCTGCAGGACCACATTCAGCCCATACCTGCAGTATCTACGCAGAGTGTGCTGTCTCTCTAACACACTTATTGTACCATTACACAGAGAACCATTCTTACTCTCAATTTACTTATTTCCTACTTTATTTATATTAACTCCATAAAATAAACCATTCCTACACTGTGTTAACTTTATACATGGTGTGCATCGATAAAACAAACCATTCTGATTCTGAGTATGCTGTCTTTATATAACTTGTATTACACCATTACACACATAGCATTCATACACTAATTTATCATTTATTACACACATAGCATTTCATGTACATTATCATGATACATTATCAAGATCAGAACCAATGATGCAACACTTCTCAATATATTCACAATATTAGCGAATATATGGCTTTTTGTTACTGGTTTACCGGCTTTCCCTAATTTAAATCTATAAAGAATATATAAAGCATTGCTGTGATATATGGTATATATCATTTTATTTTCCATACATCAAAAATATGTCACAGCAATGCCTTTCTCAAGCAGAAGAAGTATACATTTGCTCCTGTCCACATGGTAGAGGCAGAGGCTAACATAAAATTAATAAAAAAATATTTGAGAAAGATAATAATTGAGCATGAAGCCATGGCTGCAAACTGAGGGATTAAGCACTTAGCCTGCAGTGGACCTCTGCAGACAGAGCATGCCGAGAGGGCCAGCCAGTGCCCCTTATGCTGCCAGCCTCCAGAAACAGGTTAAGCTATTTAATGCTTTACCCCCAACATTTGATTTCACAGTATGCCTCCTTCATGCAAATATACCTTTATTACATGACCAAACCTGCTTTTCTTACAAGCGGCGTTCAAACCAGTGGCCAACTTTATGCCAGTTGTGCCAAACTGCATTATGGGAAGGATTTAAGCTGGATGTCATTGCTCTTTGTGAAACAGCCAAGCCTGTTGGTGGAAAGGTCACTGCTAGCATCAGGGCTAGGCTGGACTTGAACGCCAAATGGCTGGACTGATGTAAGAGGCTAGTAAGAAAATGTAAGTAATCGCAAATACTTGCACTGAGGAGGGATTTGTACATTTCAGAGTGTTTACAATTGACAGCCATTTTGCTCAAGTACATTTTAAAGAAATGCATTTCCTACCTAATCAGTTACGTATTTCCATTTTCTGGTGCCTTTGCTGTCTGGAGCTTACCAGTTTGCACCAGTGGAACGTAGGAACTTTGATCAATCACAAACACAGCTTTTTGCTCTTGGCCAATCACATTGCAGTCAGCTAGGTTTAAAAAAGTATTAAGGAATCACTGAAATACACAGTTTTAACTATCCAGATGGCCATTAGAAGAGGGTCTATTTAAATCATAATTAACTTGTATTTGAACGCTGCTTGTACGACCAGTCGAGAATATTTGGATGTAGTTCACATTTAAAAGGGAGTGATCTACCAAGCTCTGCCATGCTCTCCCACACAGGACATGGTTTAGAGCAGGGTGAGGCCATGTAACGGTCCTTCCCTGAAATCAATAACAGGGCTTGTCACCCTCATGCAAATCCTCCTGCTTTGCAAGACTCGACCTGCTTGCCCTCGCTGCAGTGCCTGCAAAAAGGTGTTCTCCTGCCTTCTGCGCCTCACCTCTGCACCATCCATCTCGAACTGATCCTGGATCATGGCCATGATTCCAAAGAGGAGGATTGTGTGTAGCAGAGGCCCTGAGTGGACTACTGGCTTACGCACACACACTCGCACGTGCACACAGCCACACACACGCTCGCACGCACACACACACACGCTTGCACGCACACATATACACGCACACACACACACAGACACATGCACGCATGCACACACACACGCACATGCACACACACACATACACGCACGCACACACAGACACACATACACGCACACACACGCTCGCACGCACATACGCGCACACACTTACACGCACGCACACACAGACACATGCACGCACGCACACACACACGCACATGCACACACACACATACACGCACGCACACACAGACACACATACACGCACACACACACAGACACCAGCACATGCACACACAACCACACAGACACACACACAGACACATGCACACACACACAGACACACATGCACACACACACACACACACACACACACACACACACACACACATCGCACACACACGCACAGTAAACTATGCAATATTTTCTGCTGTTTGTACTTTATTTAATTTCAGCATAGCAAATCATTGGTAGAACTTCAATTTATAGCATCCTTGATTGATTTTAGATGTCAACCATTTGCACCTCTTTTTTTAAAATAATGCCATTCCATTATCTATATTTTAGCCCACACACTGCAGAGAACAATACAGTTTCCAACCATGAAACCTTAAGAAGAATTACAATTAAAAACAGTTTGAACGGTATCAGGCATATCCTGCAGTGTTAGAAAATGATTTGATTTACTAATCTGATAGATTTATTCATTGTATGCTCTCAATAGTCCCCCATTTTCGCTAGACTACAACTATCTACAAGTGACAATCACATTTGCAGAAGGTTTGTGATGTAAAAAGCAATAGCGCTACCACAATATGATGCTCATTACCATTGCACATATTGGTGGTGTTTTTATCTTTTGCTCAGTGAGCTAACTGGTTGGTTGTGCACTGACAAAAGTAAACTGAAACAGGTTTAGTGTTAGGATCAGTTTAAGGGTGAGGTGTGTCTCTCTTTTGTTTCGTGTTGCCACTGAGAGGAAATTTGTGTGGTTGTCAAGCTCGGTTACAGCTCTGTTTTTTGTGGGTCTGGACTTGGAGGAACGGCCCAATGGCATTCAGGCGTGGCACACAACGGATCGCAGCCAGATCATGTGGGCTTGTTTAGGTGTGGCTGTCCTTGGGCAGATTGGCTCAGTCGCTCTGGGCAGGGGTGGTAAACCCATACCCTGGGGGCCACAGTGTTTTTGCTTTTAAACTGCTCAGGTAGCAGCCAGTTCAGGCCTCGGGAATAAGGTGTGGGGATTCCATAGCCAATCAATGGAGTGAATTAATCATTAATGCACTGAAACATACCAAAAATGATCACTGTAAAAACTGCCACCTTTTATGATTGCGTTCCTTTCACTGATATCATTGCTCTAATATAAATCGGGTCTTAATGAGTACTACCTAGGTACAAATACACAACAAAACATAAACTGCAATATAATAAATCCAATCTACTTTGCTGGCAATAAAACCAACACTGTTCCACTGTCAGGTTGAAGTTAGGTAGAAGTTGTGGGAACTTGAACCCTCTGCTTCAGAACATAGGAGCACTGTCATGTGTTAGTTCTAGGAGCGTGTATGGTTAGGGTCAGGTGTTTTAGTGCATAGGTGCTAATGATACATGATAGTACTCATATTATCTGCAGTCAGAGGGAGGGGTTTAAACCTCTGTTATCCTGTGAAGCGTTACGCTGCGGTGGAATATTCCTGCTCTCATGGAACCAGAACAGGAAAACAGTGCTCCCGCCAGAAAACCTGCGGGTGGGTGACTTTTCCCCAAGGTGAGCACACCAGGAGGGAAAAACCTCTCACCTGCCTTGTATTCCTCATTCTGTCTACCTCGCTTACTGTGCTTGACACCTCGCTCCCGGCCGAGCCTCTGCTCCCTTTGGCACAAAGGTGCTCTGTTTATCTGGAACTCTGTGCCTGAGGGCAGCGTTTACCTGCAGGTAGAACACACTCACCTCATAACACACTCAGCCACCAGCCCTCCACGCACATACCCCCAGAGGAACACACACCTGTGAGCAAGTGTCCAACATATCCAGAGGTCAGAATCAAATGCTAAAAGTAGTTTTGAGATATTAAGGTTTAGAATGTTTACTTTCCATATCACCGCATTGTTTTGCATGGCACTGATCCATGCTAGTGCCAGCATGCTTATGCAAATTATTTTTGCTGAATATGCTGAATACCAAAAACACGTGTCAAAGACCAGTCAAATGTCAACAGGTCTTTTTTTGAGGATATACTAGAGTGAACCCAAATTTCTAAGGTATCAACTCACCCAAGAAGAAGTGCTGAATTCACACCAGGCAGTAGGTACTAGAGAGCTTCACTTTTGGAGTATGTAGTAAAAACATATGTGAGGATGGGTAGGTGAATACAGAGCAGAGCATGCTTACCTTACAGCGGAGTATTTACCTGGGGGTAAAACACCTGATGAAAATGTCTCTGGCTCTGCTTTTCTGGGTCACTGTACCTCTAGGTCATGACAGGAGGCATACAGTGATAACACATGTGTCAATCTGAGAATAGCATTATATTACTGTCAATAACAGTTTCCAAAGCAACTTACAGTTGATTAGATTAACCAAGGGCCAATCTCCCCTGGGAGCAATGTGGTTAGGAATGGTGTTCTTGTTGTGGCTGGACTGGGACTTGAACTGCCGACCTCATGGGTCCCAGTCATGTACTTTAGCCACTAGGCTATAGTGCCCCTATAGCCCCCAATCTTCCCTTCCTCTCATTCTGTCCAGTTTTTTCCATCTATTCTCTTTTATAAGCTCTTTTATTTCTCTGTCTCTTTAACAGTGGAGGTTAAGTTGCAGGTGTTCTCATGGACTCTGCCAGGTGTTGTACGATCCCACTTTCTCCTTCATTGTCCCTAACTTTTATTCTCTCCCCTTTTCTTTCCATCTCTCACTCTCCATATCTACCTCCTTCTTCCCTCCAAACTCTCATTGTCTTTTTCTCTCCCTCTTTCTACCTATCTCATTCTGTCCTTGTCTCTCTCTTGTACTCTCTCTCTCTCTCTCTCTCCCTCCCTTCTCTATCTCTCTCTCTCATTTAATTCATAGTTAAGTTAGAGGCATGTTTGTGTGTAATCTGCCTGATATTTTATAGGCAGATTACAAACATTATACATTATATATGATCCTAGTCCAGTTTCCCCCCTCTCAGCCCAGTCACAAAGACTGACAGACACCCCCTGACCGCCTTGGTCTCCACAGGGTAACTGTGGGGGAGGGGGAGGGAGGGGAAACAGGACGAGACGGGACAAGACCAGAGGAAGGGATACTGTCGGTGCTCAAGACAGCAGGTGGACCAGGTCACACACAGGACACAAGCAAGCAGGCCCACAGGGCAGGCTTCTCTGGTTATCGCAAATAAGGGAGGATGTGGGGAGGTATGTGGGCGTTATATAAAAGGAACAGGACAGGAAAACCTGAAATGCCAGCTTGCTGTTCTTTTTTTTCCAAGACCTTTTTCAGTCTCTTGATATTTTCTTTGGCTGTGTACATGTGCTATTAGCATTACCTGTGACTATGACACAATGTTTACACAATGCATGGCACTGGAAAAACATATATATGAGAAATAATGTCAATTTGTTACACCTAACTTAGTTCATCTCAATTTTTTAAAAACTTTTACTTTTACATTCTGAACAAAAAACTAGTCCATCAGTGCTTTTTTTTTTTTTTGAAAAACATGATGTTTAGTGAAATATGAATTCTAAACATTTTTTGTTGTTGTTTTCTTTCTTTCTGTTCCCGGCGGCTAGAATTTTGCATATTGTTCAGTGGAATGTCTCTCTGCCCTGAACGCGGAAGCATGGAGGGGGGACGTGGGAGGAGGAGGGCGGGGGGCGTGGGGGCAGTGGGGCGTGGGGGGATCCTCAGGAGGGGTGACAGTAGACATTTCATTAGTGGGTGGGGCTCGGCTGTGACATGTGGGTGAGGTGACATTTTGGAGGCTCATGCCTGCCATTTTTCAGATGCCGATGGTTAAGAGACAGAGTCAGCAACAAAAGGTAAAAGAACAAAAAAAAAAAAAACAGCCACAGGACATGAACAGATTTAAAAGTGTTCCTCCTTCACACCTCTTATCTGATCCCTCTGCCTGGGGTTCTCTTCTGAGATCGATGGTAAGAGAGTTGGTCAGCTTTGTGTTGCTCTTTTTCTCTTCTGTCTCTCTGTTGTCATCTTCTCATTCTCTCTGGCTGGATCGCCCAGTAAAGGAGTGGAAGCAATCCCGTAAGAGGCAAAACCCTGGCAGGGAGCAGACTGAACCCAGTTCCAGTGGTGTGTCCACAGCACTCCTGAGGTTAAGTACCTTGTTGCCATGGCACATGTAACATGTTTTGCATAAAACTTGCAATACAGCTTTTAAAAGAAACAGAAAAATTAAAAATTAAAATCTTGTAATTTATTATGGAAAATAATCCCTCCCATCCCCAAATTTCCAAATTCTACCCAAGAAATTTAAAGGTAAACCACAGAAAAACTAAACTTTTTATTTGTTTAAACAGACAGAGGGTCAAGAGCAAGAGCAGAGAAATTAAAAGCATTGCAGACATGTAGTGGAAAACATGCCAGCCATATATACATAAAACCAACACTGACAGCCATACATACATAAAACCAACACTGACAGACATACATACATAAAACCAACACTGACAGACATACATACAGCCATGAGAATATGCAGGGCCATCAAGATTTAGGCACTGGAAAAACACTAGGCTATGAGCAGGATGAGTTAATGAGTACATAGAGGGACTTCAGGTGGAATAACAGAGAAAAGGGCATGAAAAGGGTCAGGGACACAGTTAGGGCCACAATCTGAGAATAGGACCATGAGCAGGTATATAGCCATGAAGAGGTATTGGACCAGGATCAGGAAACTGGAAATATACCATGAGTAGGCACATGGCAATGAGCAGGACCATGAGTAGGCTGACAAGCCATATAGGGCCACATGCAAGTTTAGTGCAAAGAGCATGGATTGGATTATGAGCAGCTATAGAGAAAGGAACAGTCTCAGGACCATGAGCAGGGATGCTGCCATGACCTAGTGAAGGGGGTGTGAGTAGTGATGACGATTTTCCGATGAGCCTGTCTGAAGCCCGCAGGCTTCTGCTCGCTGACAGGGCCACTGGGTTTTTGGAGCTCCCCTGGGAGCTCTGCATGTACCTGCTCAATGCGCCTGGAACATTATCTCCACTGTTCTGTCGACGAGCAGGAAAACAGCCCTCCGGCATCGGTATTTGTCTTTGATCATGTGCTGGGGGTGCTTCTGCAACATGGATCCATCTGAGGGTTTCAATCCCCAGCTCCTGATCCTCAACTCTCTCTTTCTTGCTCTCTCTTCCTCCCTCATTCACTTTCTCTTCCTTCCCCCTTCACCTCTCTTTTCTTTCTCCCTCTTTCATTCTCTCCCACCTTAATCCCCCTCCTTCCCTCCCTCCCTCCCTCCCTCTCTGTTTTTCTCATGTGTGACAATAAACTGTGGTGCAGGAGAAGAAGAGTTTCGCCTGGAGACACACAGAACTGGAAATTTGACTTCTTAATCAAATGAAGCCGTTCACTTCTATGGGGAATGTAAAACAGAAAGCCCTGCAGCTCTGTCCCTATGCACCCTCTCACTGCTTACACATTTCTTATTTGCATTCTGTGATAATTTGAGTATTATAAGCAACTTGTCCTTATTATACAGGGGTAGCAAAGATCTCAATGACTGGGACCTCTGAGGTTATGGTTCAAGCCCCAGTCTAGCTACAGCAAGAACACCACTGCTGTTGGGCCCTTGAGCAAGGCCCTTAACCCCGCATTGCTCCCAGGTATTGGTCCCTTGGTTACCTTAATCAACTGTAAGTCACTTTGGATAAAAGTGTCAGCTAAATGACCATAAAGTAAAGTATACAGTAACTCTTCCGTTCACCCCGTGTGAATCAGGATCAAGGAAATCATCATGTCGGAAAATGATACAGGATTGCAACTGTAGAATTCCGGTCCCCAGTACACAACCCTTTTATCTGTGGCATTTAACTTATGGGATAATAACTTCGATAGAGATTTTTAAACTTATTATCCAAAGTAAATTGATTGCCAGGGCTTCCACGGGTAAGGGCCAGGATGATCAGTGATGTGTGAGAGCTCTCTTGTCCTTCTGTTTTGTCTGTCTTTGGGTTTACAGACACTCTTTGTGTTGTGTTGTGTTGCTGCCCTCATTTAATCTTTAGTTTTAGGAAACTTGTTTCTCCTAAAGTTTCTAATTGTATACTCCCATGACTGTGGCACGTCTATAGCACTAGCTTAGAAGTGATGGTACGACAGTCAGGAACATGGTTTGTGTGAAGCCATGGAAATAGTCTTTGGAAGAGAGCTTTGGGTCGAAAGACTTCTGATTGGCTGGTGCAGCTGTTTACATCACAATTCACCTCATTATTTATTCAAAGCAATAAGCTACATTTAAATTCACTGGGCTGGAATCAAATCAAAATATACCCTTAATTTTTACTTTCAAATGAACAAGAGTTTTATGGCATTTCTCTGCAAGAACATTTTGACCGTTTTAACTGTTTTTTTTTCATGATTGCTGAACTTGACAAATTGCGTTTTTGCATGAGGCAAAGTTAAGGGCAAATGCTAATGAATTCAAGCCCATGTAACCTAGACTTCTCACCCTGTTAGTGTTTTCCCTGCAGCTCATATTTCTCACCCCTTTAGCCTTTAATCCTAATGTGTCTGAACAAATAAAAACAAATACTGTGCTCACTCTCTCTCTGGATCTCTGTGTGGTCTCTCACTCGGTTTAATTATCTCTGCGACCTCACTGGCGGCGAAACCACAGCATGATCCACAGTCCCGACTGGGGATTCATCATCCTCAGAGATGAAGAGGAGCAGCTGGGGTGCGTGGCTGATGAATGCCGCGCCGCATGGTTAAAGACGAAGACCTCATCCTGCTGCCTCATCCTCAGCCACGGCCTGTGCTTCTGAAAGCCCGTTTCTCTCGCAAAGGAGTTTAGCGTTCCACACATGATGTTAAGCCCGACCACACAAACGTGCTCTCACAATCACATGCACACACACACACACACACACACACACACACGTGCACCGTTGCACACACTGACACCTGTAAGCAAACAAGCACGTGTGTGCATGCAAATGTGTGGATGTATTATGTGGATATGTAATGGTGTTTATGTATTTGCGTGACTGTGGATGTGGCTGTGTATCTGTAAGGGGAGCCTTAGGCCTTGCTCCTGGAAACGGATGCCCTGCCACTGGTGGTAAAGTGCATTGTGGGTAAAGGCAGATCCAGGTGTCCCGAAGCAGAGTTCTCCCTCCCTGCCTCCCTCCCTCCCTCCCTGCCTGCCGCTGTCAGCGAGAGCACCCACACGAGAGCAGGACACAGCATGTCTGAGTCCCAACTGCCAAACGCCGACCGAAACTCGCGACAACAGCAGCGAAACCTGGCAGCGCGCGACGGAGTGGCGGTTTTCTGTGTGGGGTGGAGGAGAACATGGGGGGAAGACGGGGGAGGGGGGGTGCAGTGGCAGGGAGGGGGAGTGGCTAAGGCAGGACCAGCAAACACAATAGGGCCTAGTTACGTGGGCACGTTAGGCCGGGACCAGGCTAGCGGGGAAACCAGTTAGCCGTGCGTGAGGTCTTGCCGCAGGCCTGGACATGTCCAGCCCCACTGTTAAACAGCTAAAACAGGAACCGGCTCCTCAAGCACCCTCCCGAGAGAGGGGCCCACCTTCCCAGGAAAGGAGTACGAGCACTCCCAAAAAAAGCACCTCTGAGGCCTGCTCCGAGAGACCCCTCCAACAGGTTCCTGTCTGACCTCAGTGACCCTCACCGAGGTCCGCTGTGAGGGTTTCCATGGAATCCTGGACTCAAAGCCGCCGCACACAACAAAGCGCACTCCATCACTGAGGTTATCTACGCTTCCGCAACGAAATTCAACTGGATTTAAAAAATGTACATAATGAATTTTCAGTGCAGAATTTTTTTTCCAGTTCATGGTTCAGATTTCAGTTAAATTTCCTGAGTTTACTGGACTGAAATTGGTTTGATCCCTTGCTACGGTGCTTATTGTGGTTTACTGAGGATGTGTTGGCTCTCCTGACCTGGAACTGATGTCCTCCACCAGGGCAAGCTGCTCATACGAGCACCATGGAAGGTCTAAATTTCCCAGTTCAGGGCAGCTCGCCTTCCTAGTCTTTTATACATGTAGGATCTCTGAGAGAGAGCAGGGTCACTCGGTGCAGGATCATTTGCATCGCATTTAAATTTTTTGTCTCTTAGCAGACGCTGACTGAGTGTCTGACCCAGCTTGCATTTTTACACAGTGTACATTCATACTGATGGATATTTACAGAAGTAATTCAGGTGATGTACTGTACCTGGCTCAAGTTTACAATGGCAATGTCCTTCCTGGGAATTGAACACCTGATTGTTGTTGCTATGTCCAGCTCAGTATGAATCGTACCACCCTGCTGGATGACTGAGGGAGAGCTGGGTCACGGGGTACGCCATCAGCCTCTCTTTCAGGGCGGGATGGCTCCGGGGTAATGCGGACAGGGCCGAGCAGGTAGGGGCTTGTGCAGAGTGACTCTGTGGGTGTGACACGGGTTTGAGTGATGATGAAACCCAGCAGCAGGTGTTGCATGATGTAGCTGCAGAGAGGACTGCTGAATGTGCATAAAACTGCACTGGCATGGGATTCAGTAACACTGATACAGTGATTCATACACACACACACACACACACACACACACACACACACACACACACACACACACATTCAACCACTCATCCACATACACACACACACACACACACACACACATTCATACACACACACCACACACATGTATACACACAACTACACACACTCCGATTTTTTATTTTTTTCGGAAGGGTGGCTGAAATATTTTAAATGTATTTTTAAAAGTATTTTTCATGCATTGTTCTCATGTACACACACACACACACACACACACACACACACACAAACATTGTAAAAACATAAAAACACACAGACCCTTGCACACACTCAAACATTCAAACATACTCCCATGCAGTCTTGAACGAAAGCCTCATATACACACATGCACGCATGCACACACTCTTGAGCAAACACACACACTCGAACACAGTGAATAGGAAACACAGAGCAACGAGAACAAGCAGAGAGAGCACTCAATGCCTGGGGAGAGTGGAAACAGGAGCAGCGGGGAGATCAGTAAGCTGATTAAAAACTGGTTTCTCATGCCTCGCGGGCCTGCAGCCTGAGCTATGCGCCGTGCCTGTCTGCAGCACCGTGGGTGCTGCGATCGGGTCTGTGCTCCCGCTCAGGCCGAGAGAGACCATGAGGTGTGTAGTGGCTACCAGAAACAAAACAATTTAGCCACTTCCTGTTAGCACCTGTTAGCTTCTTTGATCTCTGCACTCTGTTATAGGTTGTCGTCCTCCAGGCTGCCGACACTCGATAATGAATCCAGCAAAGGGTGGTAGTATGCAGCGCGATTGTGTAATAATGTAGTGTAATCAGTAAAGTGTATTGCGTTGAAGGTGTGCAAAAATGTGGAGCAAAACTATACAAAAAGGAAGTGCTTTCAAACTTCGCCTCTATTACAATCAATTTAGCATGTGCCGTGTGGTTTAAAAACATATCTGTTCCACTCATATAAGGACACCATTTCCAAACAAAAAAATGTACTTCCCTTATTCCCATGTGTCCTTTTCCAGTGGGTGGAGTTCAAACTCAATGGCCAATCAAAAATGATTACAGCAGGGTCCTGGAGGGTGTGGGGGCTGGGTGGTTTACAGGTAGACCACCTCAAATTAGGCTCACATGTCAGACTCACAACTATGACATCAAAACCACGAGCCAGGCAATGGTACTGTCTCTGTAATGGCTCAGTGTCGCTAAACCTCTTGAACTTTCTTTGCTAATAAACCAGTCCTCTGCTATTACTTCTGACCTAGTATGTTCTTGTGCTGGTGAGACTCAGAGTTAGAGGTGGGTGTTCAGACAGAAAATTCTCTGGCACCCATCCAGAAAATGTAAATCATTTATTTAAATCCAGGTGGTTTTTGTATCGGGACCAGTCTTTATGGTTTGCTGCGAAGAGCGAGAACATCCGATTGGTTCACAGAAGTCACCCACCGCCACCTAATTAGAATTCAACATACTATGGGGTTTCATAATCCCCACTCCCAACCTCTGCCATAAAAACTAAAGCCAAAACAACACATTCTGCAATGTGGCCCAGCTGCAAGGTACCTGGGCTTGTGACTCAGAAATCACGTTTGATTCACAGAGGAGGCACCGCTGCTGTTGTCTCCAGTCAGGTGCTTGCTTCAGGAAAATATTCCCCATATAAATATGAACGGCATGTTTTAAAAACAGTGTAAGCTGTGTGATTTACTTGGAATAAGAGTAAATGATAATACAGAGGGTATATACACTGCATTAATTTCCCATAATGTAGTTAGACCAGAGATGGAGGAACAGAGAGTGAAAGAAATCAAAGGAGACAGAGAAAAAAGGAAGAACTGTACATTTGAGAGGAGGGAATGTCCCTTCACTTTTTTATTACAAACTTTACTGCCAGGAATCAGAAGGATTCCTGCTCAACTAGCTTGAAGGAAGAGAGGAGCCTATAGCTGAAGCAGTATGGAAACAGCCATTAAGCAGAGGGTGTAAGTGGAGTGGAGTCAGGTAGTGGGTCAATCGGGCGAATCAGATATTCACTATGAAATTGTCTGGCACAGCATTAGATTCATGAGCCACATGTAAGAATCATGCTCACTAAAGGTTTGTTCAAATTTCATTAAATATATGAGTCACATGAAAGATTTAGGTACAGGGGTCACTGCATTCAGATTAATTCCCTTTAGTAATGAAAAGGAGTCATGTTGATGGATTATGTACAGGATTCAGATTCAATAACAATGTTCAGGAGTCTCATAGAGGATTCAGATTCAATAATAATGTTCAGGAGTCTCATAGAGGATTCAGATTCAATAACAATGTTCAGGAGTCTCAAAGAGGATTCAGATTCAATAATAATGTTCAGGAGTCTCAAAGAGGATTCAGATTCAAGAGTCACGATTCGGAGTCATAGGAGTCATTTGCAAATCTCATGGAGGAATCAGATATGTCAAAGTCACGCATGGATTGGATTCAGGATTCATGCAAACAAATAAGATAAAGGAATCATTTATGGGATTCAGATTCAGGATTCACTAAAGAGGTCAGATATATAGGTCACGTGCTGGTGTTAGATTTTGGGGTGATGTGAGCCAGGAAGAGGAGACTCCCCCTAGTGGGATCAAGCTCATTAAGAGTTCCCCCATAGGTCCAGACCGTGCAGGGACTAAGCCGTGTTCCAGTGGCTGCAGGCAGGCCGTCTCAGAGCCAGCCAGCTCCTGTCCAGACACGATCCAGCCAGCCTGCCTGCAACGACAATACCGGGTACCTGCCAGACACAGGTGTGCACAAAACCTGAGTCACGCAGGTACAGGTGTGCGCTAACCGATAGCGGCAGGCAGGCGTCAGTTTTTCTGTCTGGCTGCTAGGGGGGGGGGAATCTGTGCAGAGCAGAATTCCGTGTAAACTACGGCACGGCGCACAACTCAACGCCCCTGAGGGCCGTGTGTCTGCTGGAATAAAGCTGCCTTCAGTGTTTCAATTACTCATTCAGCTACATGCCAGTAACAGTGTTACAGCACAGCATATAAGCAATAGGACTAATTTAGCGAAATAATGCAACTAATTGTCTAATTAGCAGCAGAAGCCAGAGTGAAAACCAGCACGCACAAGGCCCTGAGTGGCACTGTGTTCTGAGCTCACTGACCTAAATAAATCCTAACTAGTGTTTAGCATCAATAAGGAGGATCAAAAAGGCAGGGCTGGACCAGCTGTTTAATCCACCAAAAACACTGGCAGAAACACGGACTGCGAGGCGTTTGTTTTGGCTGAAAGGGGTTTGGACGGCCTGTACATGCCCTGGGTTAAAGGCAGTTTCATGACGAGCGCCTGCCCCTGACTCAGCGTCAGCGGCCATGGGAATGGAGCGGAGCGGTGACCTCCACGCCCTGCCCTGCCTTGCTCCACTCGGTGCCGGGGCAGCAGCCGCTAACGCTGCCAGGGTGTGTGCTCCGGGCTGCAGGCAGCGCGACGCCTTACCATGACTGTGACAGGACACAGCCCGAGGGAAACGTTTCCCTGAAATATTACACATGCACATGTACGCTAACTCACTCCCTCTTGTCTCTCTCTCTCTCTCTCTGTCTGCAAACACACACATTCATGGTAACTCACTCTTAAAATATTACAGTCATTCATTCATTCACGCTAACTCCTCCGTCTCTCTCTGCACACTCATGCACACGCTGTCCTAAATAAACAACAAGCATACAAACTCTATCTCTCTCCCTCTGCATAAACCCACTGACACTCACAAACACTGTCAAAACTCAGCAACAAACGTACACACTGCATGTCTCTCCCTCCATGCACATAGGCCTAAATTATAGTATGCTAACCAAATAAAAACAAGACACAAAACCAAACTAACATTACAGACACAATCACACAAACTAAAGACAACAAAATAAATAAACTCTCTGTAGTTCAAACAAGGCACCAGGGAAATACAGACGAAAAAGGATGTGACACCAGAAACGGGAGAGAATGCAAGCGTAACGAATTCCATACTGAGCGCTCGACAGTGCAGACACAATGGCCCTTTCACAAACGACCGCGTGCAGGATGCACGCGCGGGCAGGGCGACCGCCCGCGAGGACGACCGCCGCTGACAAGGAGAGGCAGTCTGCAGCCACACTGCAGCGTGTGCCGGCGCTCTCCGGTTACCCCGTGGGGGAGAAGGAAACTCAAGCGCCAGGACAGTCTATCGCCTCCACCTCGTCACGGCTTCTTTTATATGTTTTAACCGCCCCAAAATAAAAAAAAACGGATTCGTGATCTGCTTGACAAAACACATATTCTAGTCATTAGCGTTCTGTTACGCCCGTTAAAAAACATTTCCCCGCGGGAGTCGTGTGGTATGTGAGAAGTAAAAACTTTGCCTCTGATATTACACCTCTTACCCGCGTTAGTTTACGTCCATAAAAATCCCAGGGTTTTTTTTCTCTGCCCCGGGTTATGTTAAAATCCCCTTCCTGCGCTGTGATACTGGCACGTGTGAGGGAAGCAATATGGATGTTATGGAGGACAGACAGCTTGGCTTCACTGCTGTGGCACTATAGTCAATAATTGACTCTCTCGGGTGGGTGAAGCACAGAAGACCCAGTTCAGTGAAACATGTGAACCCCACTAAGTCACAGCTAGATCTTAATCTAAACCAGCTAGCGTGTTAACTGTCACAGATTTAGCTCTTGCCAGGTATACTGTGAAGTGATGGTGAGGGGGATACTTATTATTTATAATAACTTATATCTATACTAACAATATGTAGTAGTAGTAGTATTACTATATGTTTCTTTGTTTAATTAATCAATTAATTAATTATTTTTTAATCAACGAGTGAGGCTGAGAGATTTGTGGTTTTAAAGCGGGAATATGAACTGTCATAGGTTTTCTGGGTAGGTAAAGCTCCTTAGACAGGGACAGCAGATGGCCCTCAGGCAGGTGTCTGGCCCCTGTCTGTGGGGACAGGCTTTGATCCCTGCGCTTACCTGCCTCCCACACCGAGGTGTGCGCTCCACTGTAGTCAAATGGTGTCTAAAACCCTGCTGATGTCACAAGTCTTTACCTTCTCAGGTGTGGGAGTCAGGACAGTCACGAACTCATCAGTCACAGACCGATCGCACAAAGACATGCCGATGTTGTGACTCCTATCTAAATCAGGACATATATATCAGTGTCAATGCAGGGTATAGCAGATTGATGCTACACTGTATTAGGCCATTTTTATACTCTCGTAGAAACCAAACGGAAATGGCAGTATTTGTCCCAGAAAGCAGCAAACCAGAGTATTACTGAACACCAAACAGTCTTATATTTCAGGGCAGGGAATCAAGGAATATAAAGGACAACTAGAGCTAGACGACGATTTGAGGAGTTGCTTGAGCTGAAAAAGAATATTGCAATTGCCCACTCTCTTTATTATTGATGTAACACTCCGGAATGTTCAAAGGAGCAATTCCAGCCCTTTTAGTCACTGTCACTGGCTGGTATAAAACTGCCCCATCGGTGTGAAAGACAGGTAGCACCGGGAGCCTGACTCAAAGGACAACAGAATGCATAACTCGAGTTGCTCTTCTTTACATACCACATAGTCTGCATATTTTCTGAGGGTTCGCTGATAGATTTTTACCCCTCAAGGCATGAAGCAGTGAAAAACAAAAGGCTCGTAACAGGGGCAGTGAGTTTAAAAAGGGCCTTTGGGGAAAATGGCGGGATGGAGAAGATTCCGGAGCCCTTCCACATATACCCACAGCATTCAAATTCTCAGCTCTTCACAACCTAAGAATGTGGATACTGGGGCTAAGGTGAAGACAGAGCGAACTGGAGGCCATTTTTATTTAATTTAATTTCATTCCATTTATGTGACGCATCAACATGTATCAAAAAAAATTGCTAACCATGACTTGCCTCTAACACTCTCTCTCAAAGAGTGGAGCTTTGGTAGGAGGTGAATACAGAGCTGCAGAGTACAGCCACCTAAGCTGGGTGTTAGGAGGCTGAATTCTGGGAATGAGCACTCACTCACCTATTCGCCTAGGGCTGGATTTATAGCCTGCCCACCCCCTCTGACAGTACATTCAGCTATTAGCTCAGTTACTACCTTTTTATTCTCAGTTACGGCCACACTGCTGCCAAGAGCTGTGCTGTATTTTGGCCAAACACATCACAATGATAAAAAAAATGTCACTCTTTTGAGTTGGGACTGAGTTTTACACCAACCACAAAACAAACATCTCCCAGCTAATCTGTCACACCTTGCTTTGTGCTCAAGAGGGTTCCAATGAATCCTTCATTTGTTTGTCTTCTGTCGAATTAGTAGAAATATTAGTCACAAATATTTGTAGCAGCATAGAGATGAGCATTTTGGTATTCCTTGATTTGAGGTTATTGCCTTTCTATTGAATTCATGCCCTTACTGTAAGTTGCTTCATTACATTATCATCATTTAGCCGATGCTTTTATCCAAAGCGACTTACAGTTGATTAGGCTAACCAAGGACCAATCCCCCTGGGAGCAGTGTGGGGTTAAGGGCCCAGCTCAAGCCCTCTTGCTGTGGCTGGACTGGGGCTTGAACCACCAACCTCTGGAGTCCCAGTCATTTACCTTAGCCACTAGACTGCAAATGACTAATGCTAAATGACTAATCTGTAAATTATGTAATTCTGATCTGAGCATTGAGGTAGAGTCTAAAAGAAAGGAGCGTCAGTGCTGTGCGTCCGGAAAGAATCCACAAACAGCCACTGAGCAATTATCGCTCAGACAATTCAGATTCCAGAGGAACTAACACAGTCTGATTTACGAACAACTGACACGTCTAGTCAAAACCTTTCCCTGCCTTATAGTTCCAAACACCATTTCAAACCTCTGGTGCCTTTTCTGGATGGACGGGAACATTTCTTTTGGATAAAAAAGTGTGATTTTATTATTTTATAACACAATGGTACTGTATCTTTTACATAAAGAACTGTATATTCCAAATAAATTAAATAATGTGCACCAGTGTTGCTGGTGCTTGCTTGCCTTCCAGGCTACAAGGTGTACTGCAGCCCTTTACCTTCAGGCTAAGATCTTGCCCTACACTCAAGTGAGTCCACTCTGCTCTGCTGGCTGTGGGTGGCTCAAAGGCCCTTGGAACATTCTGGTGAGGTGTTGATTTGGGTGTGAGATAACGTTGCAATGATGTTCCCCAAACATTCTCAGAATGTTTGTATTGCTCCAACAAGCACTGTCAAAGTCACAGAGCCATTTTCCCGGCATAATGTCCTGGAAAATTGTTGATGATAACCCTTGATGGTTATCATTAAGTCATGAAAAAAAAAAACTTCCTGGAGAACAGTGTCAAATTAAAAAAATGTTCCAAGGGAAGGCACTGCGATATCTCATTTATTTACCAACGCCAATTTTAGTAATGCAAATAACATGATCTTTAAAAATTAAAGCTGAATCCTAATCATAATCTAATGCCTGTCAAAAAAATGTCTAAGGGGTCCATTCAAGGAATTCCCAGGAAACTGGACAAGGAATGTGTTAGGAATAAGCACCCAGATTGTCCCATTATTGCAGGAATATTCTGAGAACCAAAAACATTTTGCAAGGAGCTGCATTAAAAAAGTGATGGTTTTTCAACCAGATATGTTGACAGGCCTGCAACTCCACTATATAAGCTGGGAAAAGGAAATGTGGCTCAGAATAGTTGCAGTAATTTCTAACTAATAACATCAACTCAGTTAATGTGGGTCTAAGGAGAATGCAGTGGCTCAAACAACCAAATGAAATATAAACTGTGAGACAGTAATGACTTTGTTGAATGGCGGGAGGAAGATGTTAAGTGTATCATTCTTCCAAGTACCCCCTGAGAATCTGTAGATCTGTCTGGGTTAAATACACCATAGGTTGTATTAGGACTATGGAGACTGGCTGCAGATTGACTGGCTGTGAGCTGTAACAGGGCAGCAGAGATTGGCTGTAGGTTGTGTCAGGGCAGCAGGGATTGGCTGTAGGTTGTGTCAGGGCAGCAGAGATTGGCTGTAGGTTGTGTCAGGGCGGCAGGGATTGGCTGTAGGTTGTGTCAGGGCAGCAGAGATTGGCTGTAGGTTGTGTCAGGGCAGCAGAGATTGGCTGTGGGTTGTGTCAGGGCAGCAGAGATTGGCTGTGGGTTGTGTCAGGGCAGCAGAGATTGGCTGTAGGTTGTGTCAGGGCAGCAGAGATTGGCTGTGGGTTGTGTCAGGGCAGCAGAGATTGGCTGTGGGTTGTTTCAGGGCAGCAGAGATTGGCTGTAGGTTGTGTCAGGGCTGGGCTGTGCCTGGTCCAGCAGGCTGTGCCTGTTTCAGCTCCAGTCCTGGCACTCCACCCACAGCCCACAGCCCCCTCCTAATCAGAGAGAGAGAGAGGGATACCCTTCTGCCTGCTGCTGCTAATGCACACACACACACACACACACACACACACACACACACACACACACACACACACACACACACACACACACACACACACACACACACACACACACACACACACACTCACACAATCTCTCACACACACACACACACACACACACACACACTCTCTCACACACACACTCACTCTCTCTCTCACACACACACACACACACACACACACACACACATACTCTCTCTCTCTCTCTCTCACACACACACACACACACACTCTCTCTCTCACACACACTCACACACACACACTCACACACACTCTCTCTCACACACACACACACACACACACCTCTGTGAGGATATGCACCTGTCTCTGACAGGCAGCTCAGTTAGGCGCAGGTGTGCACTCACGGCTCAGCTCAGGTGTGCGCGCAGGTGGGGCAGAGGCACAGAAGCGCGCAGCTCAGGTGCACGCGCACAGGTGAAGTGTGGCTTGGGGCCGAACTAATATCAGGTGCATGGGTGCAGCCTGAGGGCTCCTCTGCTGGGTGGAGGCCCCGCCCCCTTGGAGCAGACACGTCAAACAGGACAGGTGGAGAGGGACAGGGCAGGTACATACAGCATACAAACACAGGACTCTCACAGTCGTATCTCAGTACGCAACTCTGTACGGACAGGGCAGGCGGAGAGGGACGGCATAGCACTTTAACAGTAGTATCTCAATACGTAACAGGACAGGTAAAGTAGCCAGGGTGCTCTCACGCGCTGCAGAGATGTCGCACAGGCAGGGCAGGTAAATGCCACAGCGAGCAGAAACAGTGGTGACTCGGAACAGGTGGGACAGGTAGCGAGGACAGACTCCACTGGATTCTACAAGCTTGCCACTTCTTCAGGACTCCACAGGTAAGAGCATTCTCAGACTTTATCTCCTTTACCTGAAAGGATGAAGGTTTGGTTTCTTTGTCTTTGATATGGGAGATACATACAGGTAGCATTAGCAACAACAGACACTGTTTGATACAAGTGCTTTTAGCTAAGACTTGCGTTAGATACAGTTGGTTTTAGTTAAGAATAGGGTTAGAGAACAGGAATAGAGTCAGTAACAGGTGTTTTTTTATGTACGGATGTCAAATACAGTTGATTTCATTTATTAAACAGAGGTGGTGTTTGGCATTAATGATGCTGGATACAAGTGGTTTTAGCCACAGGTGTAAGTAAATACAGGCGGTGTTAGCCACGGATAGCATCAGGTGTGATGATATTTGAGACCAGCGCTGCCTGAGATGTACGGAGCTTGAAGCAGGCAGTGCTGGCAGCAGATGGTGTCCGTGACAGGTGGTGCCAGAAACAGAAGAAGGTGTGCTGGTGTGGGTGAGATTCGAACGGCAGCAAAGACACTGCCTGCAGGTGCAGGTGACTGAGAGAGAGAGAGAGCGAGAGAGAGAGAGAGAGCAAAGCGCACCTGTTACCTGTAAAACCTGTAGCATTACCTGCTACCTATGTAGTCTCTGGCTACCCGCTGACACAAACACACCTGACCTGAACGGGGTCCGCAACGCATAAGAAGTCCAGCGCACCACCAAGAACAAACAGGATTTCGGCACATTTCCGCTAAATAATCCCAAAACTCCACTGGATTAGGAAG
Organism: Albula goreensis; assembly: GCA_022829145.1. Taxonomy (NCBI): domain Eukaryota; kingdom Metazoa; phylum Chordata; class Actinopteri; order Albuliformes; family Albulidae; genus Albula; species Albula goreensis. Next base: position 3,695,825 of record CM040759.1, on the reverse strand, counting down.
CATCTGGCTGTAAGTAAATAAACTGCCATTATGGCTTTGAAGCTGGTAGGTTGCAGGGAGTGACTTTAATAGGCGTTAATGTGGTTACGCTGGCTAGCGGTCTTCTGTGAAATACAGGCTAGGAAAATGAAACAGAAGTCACCCAACATTTAAATCATGTATTTACATACATAAAAATATGTTAAAAATATCTCCTTGTGTGAGACATTTTCTTTTAAATTTTAAATTTAGCACTATCAAGCAAATGCACTGAGGTAATGACCAATGACCCTACAGTGACAGGACCTGTTCAAACTATGACCCTATGGTGAAATGACCTGTTCAAACTTTGAAATGAATCTGGATTCTCTCAAAGGTGTTTGGAAATTGAATAACCCCTCACATTAGAGTTTTTTTGGGGGGGCTTGGAGGTGTTTGTGAGGTATTTCCTGATGGGGAAAATGCAGTTTCAGACAGACAGACAGACACACACACACACACACACACACACGTCTCTGAAATGGCCTGTGACATGCAGGACCCTCAGAGACATGTGAAAGAAAAATGCAATGGCACATATTTCATGTGAGGTGCAGGGAGAGCTGACAGACGGAAAAAGCCCGACTCTGCTAGGCATTTATTCAGCATGAGTCTGCGTTACTCGGCATGCTGGGAGTGGCGGTCGAGGCCAGCCCTCTCCAGAACCTGAGAGGCGACTTCTTGCGACAGCGTGTGACAGGATGGGTGGCTTGGGAGGGGTGCCCGAAACCTACAGGTGCGAGAAAAGGGCTTGGGAGGAATCAGCCCCTCCAGGCTCCAGTAGAGAAAAAAAAATCTTAATGGGTATTATAAACTTCAAACAATAACCTGTTTTTTTTTTTTTAAATGTTCTTACTTTTTAACGTTTTAACACAAAGATTTTTTTTCATTATTTAAATATTTTCTTTTTTAAACATCTTATGGATTACATTTTCCTTTTTTCCCCACATGTTTTAGCAGAGAAGTAATTTTACATCGGTTTTTCTCAAATTTTTTAATATCTTATTTTTGAGCTTCAGGCTAGCTGGGTGAATAACTACCCACACCCTATGTGTATTCATCAGCAGGGATGGGTACAATTTCAGATTTCAAAATCTTCAACATTTTTATGTACGTACTTTATATGTAACTGGGAAAAACAAAGAATAATATATTGAATTTCTGAAAAATGATCTTGATTACAAAATTCTGGGTGAGAAAAAAGTAATCTTAAAGCACAAAACAAGCATTGCTGTCTTAAGTTTGTTTTCAGTGTCTCTTGCCTGTTTTTGTGTGTATCTTTGTTTCACCTTCAAATCAACTCATATCTCTACCATTTTAAAGTTAAGTTTTAAGTTTTATTATAAAAAGTATTTCATATTATTTTGTTTGTTATCATTCAACTTTTATCCTCAACTCTGGTTCACTGTTAAATGCAAGTGTTATTTTTCATCTTTACCAAAACATTTTTGCGAATGCAGTAATCATGAAAACGACCTTGCCATGCTGCTCCTGTAGAGAAAAAGCATAACACTCTTATTCAATTATAACTAAAATTTAAGGACAATGTTGATTTGACTCTGGTCTTTGTATTTTCTAAAAATAATTATAATAATTTACTTTTTTTAGTACTTCCCTGTCTGAAATGAAAATAATACTGGCATACATTACTTTTCAAATGGCACATCTGGGGTTTGATCCATAAGATACAAAATACATACGTAAAAATTGATCATACCTGAAAAATGGAATAGATACATAAAAATGTATTAAATGCTTTGTTGTTCCATTGAATCCACTTGCTGTTTAAATCAGGGTATGCAGAATTTCCTGTTTCCTTTCACTTGGCTTTGTGCTGTGGCTTTCACTGTGAGTAACTCGTGGATTGAATACTTCTGCAGTCGATCGCGACACTGACAATTGCTCTTGTTTGCACTTCTGTAAGTCAGTGTGCATCACATGCTGAGGTGTTGAATGTATTTTCAAGGTGTCAGTGTTGAAAATGGGACCGTTTTGTCATTGGTTTTTTTACTCATCGCTGTATTAATTGTGTTGCATCTCTCTGTATAATATAAAAAAGCCCCATCTCGCTTGCATTATGCTGCCTGTGGATCTGACTCTCACAGACGTTTAGAGTAGGAAACGTGTATCAGGCAGGGATTAAGTATTCACTTCCTCTTCACATTTTTTTTTTTATTTGTGAGCTCACTGGTGAATTTTGAAATGTACAAAATGAAACAGTTCAGAGAACTGAATGAGCAGGCTGTCTTAGCTGTACAAAAAATGTGTGGGTCAAAAAAAAAAAGGATGAGTCCAAACAGTTGATTTGACAAGGTGAGCAGACTGGGCAAGAAAAGGGAATAAAAATTGATTTTTGGACGGGGGGTGGGGTGGGGATGGGGGTGGGGGGTGGCTGTTAGAGTTGTGGGGGAAACCTGCCGGGCTGTTTGTTTTTATTGTGTTTAGGCTATTGTGTGAGAGTGAGACAGAGAGAGCAGACATACAGAGAGAGACAGAGAGAGAGAGTGAGAGAGAGTCAAGTTTTCCCCTCAGGCTAAATATTCTCCTCTGAGACACTCAAGCCTGTCCCACTACGGTGGACAAGGAAATGACGAGTGAGGAATGCCTAGCCTATCAGCATCATGAATATCAGCATGAATAACTAGTCAGTCTGAAAACGGTGATTAAAAATCCTCATCAGTAAGGTCACTTAGACACAATGGCCTCTTTTTGGGAGAGAGAGAAGTGATACAAAAAACAAAGGAAAAATGCCACAGGCTATCACTCAGTGCAAAACCTTTAAACATGAAGGCGTTGTTTGTGTAAGTATTAATTGTCTGCTCACTGCCTGTTTTAATAAAAGGGACAACGTACGCTGCATGTGTGGGGCCTGTCTGTGGGAACTTCAATCGATTTAAACTGTTAAATGAGACAGGGGGATGAGACAGATTTGAGCCACGTTTACATGGGAGAGTTTGGCTTTGTGTCAGTAAAACTGGGCCATGATTTCCTGTTTCTGGGTGAGATGCATAGGAGAGCTCAGAGGTCAAAGGTCATGATCACTTTCCAATTTTTTTACTCAGCAAAAAACAGAACAAAAAAAAAAAAACAGAAGACGACCTGCAGCCAGAGAAGAGAAGTCAGACATGTTAGAGAGAGAGAAAGACATGTCTGACTCCTCATCGAGTGATGACATCATCACCATCATCATCATGTGCTGTGAATGTGTGTCTGTGTGTGTGTGTGTGTGTGTGTGTGTTGGGGGACACAGACAGGTGTGAAGTCATGGGAAATGGGAGGCTGTTGATTCTCACGCCGTCGGCTCTGCTTTTGTGAACCAGAGAGAGGCGAGTCCTTGCAGGTCCCCCTTACCAGGCAAAAAATAACCCGCGTCTCCGAGCACGTGAACGGTGGACTCACTGTGTATTTGTATGGGGGGGGAGGGCAGTGTCATTCACGTTACTTTATACCTGTCCATGAAACCCCAGCCCCCAGAGGGTGGGGGGTCAAAATAACCTGGTAACAGTTAGCCCCTGGCAAAACAGGAGCCCAACCGACCAGCCAACAAAAAAAATATAAACAGCAAAAAAAAAAACTGTGAAAGGTTACATGTGGATATCTCACATGTAAAAGCCTGCACCCACATCCCTCCATGCAGACTGGCAAAAGAAAAAGGCAGGTGGGCTAACCGAAAGGTGGAAAGTGCACCCTGAGAATTAAAATTCTACCTGCGGGACACAAGCATTTCCCTATGCAAACCGCCCCCTTGTGTTGCTCCACACCCTCATTTGCATGCCATGACAGTTTTACAGTCGGCTTGTTTTTGTCGTGGTTGCTATCCTGCATCGCCCCCGGCAACTGTTACCGGTTCATCTGGCCTCGGGGCAAGTGTTTCTCATGGTTCAGGGAGAGACGATTCCGTGTTTCCCAGCAGCACAGAGCAGCTTTTTGTTTCAAAAACCTGAGCAGAGAGGTGAAAGGGGAAACGAATCCTGACGCTGCTAGAGAAATCACAATAGAGCCTTTTTCTGAGCATTGGTTTTACAGACTTACAGCAGTGTCAGATATAGTATGAGGGTTAGGGAGTGTGGTACAATGACAGCAGTGTCCTGTCATGGTTAGGGAGTGTGGAACAATGATAGTGTAGTGTAATGGTTAGGCAGTGTGGAACAATGATAGTGTAGTGTAATGGTTAGGGAGTGTGGAACAATGATAGTGTAGTGTAATGGTTAGGGAGTGTGGAAAAATGATAGCGTTGTGTAATGGTTTGGGAACTGGGCTTGCAACTCAGGAAACAGGTTTGGGTCCCTGGTTGAGCACTGCTGTTGTATTCCTGAGCAGTGTATCAAACTGAAATAGCTTAATGAAATGTTCAGTTTTATAATTTACTATGTATATACTGTAAAAATACACACAATTTGTTTTGTTGCTCTTTTAGGTTTTGGCTTCTGTCAACACCGGTGAAGACATGCAGAATCTGAACCGCATGTGAATTTGGAAAGGTGTAAAGCGTCCCCCCAGGCCTAAAGCCACACACCTGTACACGCCCCCACCAAAAAAAAAAAAAAACACCTGTCTTTCACCCTTTGAACCCACGATTGTCAAGATGAGTGCCACCAGAGAGCGCAAGCCGAAGAAGCCCCACTATATTCCCCGGCCCTTGGGCAAGCCCTTCAAGTACCACTGCTTCCAGTGCCCGTTCACCTGCAACGAGAAGTCCCACCTCTTCAACCACATGAAGTACGACCTCTGCAAGAACTCCATCTCCCTGGTGTCCAAGCAGACCAAGCCCTCGCGACCGCGGAACCTTCCCCTAGCCGCGTCTCCACGGAGACCCGGAGCGGACCGACAGCGGCGGCGACGGCCACCGTGACAACCCCGCCCCCGCCTCAGCCCACTACGGCTGTCGCTTTGAGGGCGTCACCCGTGACCACGCCCACGGTCGCGGTTGCCACGGTAACCACCCCCCTCCCCAGGGAAGAGGGTGCGGCGCCGTCTCCGGGACGGAGGGCAGGAGATGAAGAGGAGCGGTCGGGGTCCCTGCCACCCCCAGCAGAAGAACGGGACGCCCTGGAACGGAAGGACAGGTCACCGACCAATGAGACGGCGCAGAGGCAGCGGCAGCCGGAACCCCTGGCACGCCCATCGGCATTCTCCCCCATCCCGGTGCGGCGAGATAGCGAGAAGGACATGCCGTCCCTGCCGCTGACAGCAGCCCAGAAACCAGAGCGCTTCACTGCTCCCGTACCGCCTTTCTACCACCCCACCCCCACCTGGAGGCCCGCCCCCATGTTTGCGACCCCGCCCCCTCTCCACCCCCCTCCGCCGAGCTTCGAGAACAAGCCCCTCCCCTCCCAGGAGAAGAAGTCGGGCCTGAGCCACCCGGCGGCGCTAATCCCGGAGTACCCGCCCTACGTGTACCCAGACCACGCCCTCCACCACCACCCTTACTACCAACCCTATCTGCTGTCAGCCGGCCTCCACCCCGAGCAGGACCGAGATCACCCGGTCCGGCCCTACTTCCTGGAAGCCCAGAGGCCCCTCCTCCCCCGACCGCTGTTCCCCTCCCACACGCTCCTCCCCCTCCCCGAACACCACTACAGGTACTGCCCCTCCCTGCACCAGGCCACCCCCTTCCAGTATGGGCTTTACCGTGCCTCCGACCAGCACCCCTCACCCCCCTTCCCGCCCCCCGAGGGAGGACCCCTCCCTCTGGATGGCTACACCCGCCAGCTGGCCCCGGGGGAGTATGGTGCGTACCCTCACGCATACGTTCTGCCCGACCCTCATGGCGCCAAGCCACCCAAAGACTACCTGGGGGGCAGAGGGGGCGCTGGACTGGGCGGCCAGCAAGAACAAGGAGAGGGGAAGAGGCCGCGGATGAGCCCCAAAGCTGGGTGCGCAGCCTCAGGGTCTCCCGACAGGCCCAGCGCCGCAGATTTCACCCAGAAGGACGTCAGCGGTGGCCCCCACCACCCTCTTCTTCCAGGGGCCACGCAGCCAGTCTCCTCCCACCAATCAGGGATGGACCTGCCACCTCCCAGCCAAACAGACAGCCCAGTGCCCCGAGTTACTCAGCACACAGCCCACAGCCAGACAGCGACACACAGCAGACAGACAGGTAAGAAATCACAGAAAAGGAAAAAATCACAGCACAACTGTCCTCTCTGTGACCTGCAATGGAGATACTCTCACATTCATGAGTGGAACTTCCTGTTTATTGTCAGATTTAAATGACAAATTGACTAATTTCAATGACAAAATGTTCTATTTTTTTATCTCTGAAATATTTTGTGGTCAGCTGATGCAATTACAAATTTTATTGACAGAGAATCTTTTTTTGACATATTCTATTTCCAGGTCATCAGAGAGACAAGGAGAGTCATCCACTTCCACCCCTAAAGAATTAGACCTTACAACGATGTCACAAAGCAGGGAGGATGAGCAGGAGGAGGAAGATGAGGAAGAGGATGATGAGGACGAAGATGATGTGCTTCCACTCAACCTCTCCAAGAAGGACCTGGCCTTGGCAGAGCCAGCCACAGACCTCCACTCCAGCAGGGGGAGCTCTCCTGTGGAGGAGAGCGCACCAGAGGACATGCCCCTGAACCTGTGTCTGAGGGCATCACCCAGTCAGGCACCCTGTGTCCCCTTCTCTCGCCCTCAGAGCCCTTCTCAGTGGGCCCAGGGGGACACAAAGCCCCAACCCTCCCGTGACCTGGAGGCATGTGACGAGCAGAAGCAGACAGCGGCTTTTGCTCTCTGCCAGCTGGCCAGTTCCAGCCACTGTAGCCTAAACTCCACCTCCCCGCCCCACACCCAGTCACCCAACTCAGTAAGCCCCGCCCCCAGCCCCAGCCCCAGCCCAGAGACTGCACCGCCAAGCGGAGTCCAGTCCAGCTGAGCAGAGAGCCAAGGTCAAAGGTCAGAAGAGAACCAGCAGTGGGGGAGCCCAGAAACCCCCAACAGCAAACAAAGAAGGTCAAGACCTCGACCCCCAGCCGCGCCCTAAGGAAGAGACCCCGCTGCTCCTGATTGGCTTGGCAGAGCATCGGTCCGACAGGAGCAACTAACTGTCTTTTAAATGCCACTCATTGGTACAGCTTTGGCCTGACTGTGGTCCAATGGGAAGCGTTAACTCTCTTTAACCTGCCTCAGATTGGCAAAATGTTGTCAAAGGCCAGAGACTGACTGGGCCCTTTCCTGATTGGACACACAAGAGCTTCTTTGGGAAGCAGTTTCAGGAATGTGATCTGAAATAAATGAAGCTCTGGATTTATGGAAATGATTTGGAACTGAATCACTCATTGTGTGTGCACTCAGTGCACATTGTGTGAAACTGAATCACTCAGTGCACATTGTGTGAAACTGATTCACTGAGTGCACATCATGTGAAACTGAATCACCCAGCACGAATCATATGAAACTGAATCACTCAGTGCACATTGTGTGAAACTGATTCACTGAGTGCACATCATGTGAAACTGAATCACCCAGCACAAATCATATGAAACTGAATCACTCAGTGCACATTGTGTGAAACTGATTCACTGAGTGCACATCATGTGAAACTGAATCACCCAGCACAAATCATATGAAACTGAATCACTCAGCATACACAGTGTTCCACACACAGGCACTGAGTACTATGTTTAAGGGTTTTCCAGACGCTGTCACCCAGAGCCACCTAACTAGATGATACATATATTTTTGTTGCATATGATCCATTTATATAGCTTGGTTTTTACAGTAAGCTTACAGGTAATTGAACCTGCAATCCCAGTGGTGCAGGCCCAGCTCCCTGACCACTGTGGTAGTGTCTCTCAGTGTTTCCCACTAAGGTGTTAGCCGTCCAGCGAAAAACGGCCTCAAAGACTGTCTGCGGAAATTGTTTCTCGATGAAAGATCTCCTCTGTTGCCACAGTAACTGCTTTCATGTTCTTGTGTGTTTGTCACTCATCTGCGAGGATCTATGGCACGAGACTGTCGGACTCAGATTCAGGATCCAGTGTTGTTTGTTTTTTTTATTTTTTTTTTATTTTCAAAGACTTGTGGCGACAATCCCAAAGGCAGGAGAAGAGAATATGTTATTTAAACGTGATGACATGTTTATCCAAACCTATAGGTCCAGCACTAGGTGATGGTAATTTGTAAGTACTGTTCTACATTAATAAACAAATGTATATAAATTTATGCATGGGTGTGTATCTTTACTTAGTGGTTTTTTTCTTGTTTGCTTCTATTGCTGAGGTCAAAACAGGCAGTTTCACTAGGGTTCCCTGATTAGATTACTGCATTCACATACAACACCAACGCTAGGATTTCCTGAGCCTAAGTGATCAAAATCAGAAAGGACTTAGGAGTTATTAACACCCCAGAATAACCCCTTTGACAGATATGATTCACCACTTTCCTGAACAGAACTGAAAATTAGAACTTACAGCCCAGAACTTTTCCTCTTGTTTTCTCATGACTGTGACATGAGGACCACAAGTAATTTTTTTTTATTACATGGAACATGCAGCCCACTGATATTTTTACTGATTTACTGTCATTTAGCTGATGCTTTTATCCAAGGTGACTTATGGTTGGTTGGCCAAGGGCCAATCCCCCTTGGAGCAATGTGGGGGTTGAGGGCCTTGCTCAAGGGCCCAACAGCAATGGTGTTCTTGCTGTGGCTGGACTGGGGCTTGGGCCACCAGCATGGGGGTCCCAGTCATGTACCTTAGCCACTAGACTACAGGCTGCCCCATTTAAAGGAATGTTCTTGATAACCCAGTGACTTATACCATGGAGGGAGTATATTGTGTGCATACACCTACGTACACACATACATGTACGCACTTCAGATACTCGGGTTTTGATTGATATGACATTCCTAGCATCATGCACCTTCTGACCTGGCACTGTGTGGGAAGGGAAGGTGTCTGACACACTCAAGCACATCAAACACAAACATCACTCGTCCCCTGAGGGCGGAGCGACAAACAAGACCTGCAGGTGCCAGGCGACGGGACATGTATGTGGGGGGTTTAAAAGGATTGACAGTTTGAATACTTGATATTTAATAAAAGTTATTTTGTTCCATTTGATCCTTCTTTGTACATGCAAAAAAAACTAGTTATTTCTATTTGTTATTCTGTCTCCCTAGTCATTCGCACCAGTTAAAAGAAAGACCATATGATTCAAATTTGATGTTGTGGTTGCAACATACACACAGTTAACACTGTTCTGGCACAATGTTAAAAAATATTTGAAGGTTACATTTTATTACGGGGTGGGTCACAGAAAATGTGTTCTCTACAGAAGTAGCATGAGGGCACAGAAAGTTCTGGAAAGACTGTGCCAGCACAACCAATGCTGGGCAGTGAGCCAGCAGCTAAGCCAGGAGCTAACAGAACACAAACCAAGTCAAGCAATGGAGATGCTTTTGGTTGGATTCCAAAATGGCAAAGTTATAATTTAACGGAAACTTAACCTAATGGTCGTATAAATTATGTTATTGTTTCAAAGAAGCTGAAAGACAATTCCAGGGAAATTACATCTGAGGGACATCCAAGATGGCTTATGTGTTTTTATATCTGGTAGTGGTCCGTATTTGCTGGGAGAAACCTGTGCATGTATGTGAATGTGTGCATGTGTTTGTGTGTATGTGTGTGTGTGTGTGTGTGTGTGTGTATATATATATATGTGCGTGAGTGTGTATTTATAAGTGTGTGTGTGTATGTGTGTATATTTATGTGTATGTGTATGTATATATATATATATGTGTGTGTGTGTGTGAGTGTGTGTATATATGTGTGTGTATATTTATATGTATGTAAGTGTGTGTGCGCGTGTGTGCGCATGTGCGTACCTGTGTGTGTAGATGGGCAGGTTGTGTCCTGGCCTTGGGCTCCTTGGTTCAGTCCTGGCTAACCACTCCTTGCTGTCTAAGGCAGGCGTGGTGCCTTGTTCCTCAAAAGACCCAGTTCTGCTGGTCTAGCGGGTTCCTCAGCAACACCACAAAAACACACACTGACACACACGGGTGCGCACACACACACACACACACACACACATACATGGACACACAAAAAACACACACACACACCCGTATATATCTCACACACAGGCACACACATACAAACACACTCACCCACTCACTCAACCACACACACACACACCCATATATATCGCACACAGGCACACACACACATGCACTCGCTCGCACATGCGCGCGCTCGCTCACTCACTCACTCACTCACTCACTCACTACCACTGGCCTGAGCATGCAACCCCAGAGCAAGACTCTATCAATTCTCTAGAGAATCAATTTTCTATTGGAGCACAATACATATCCTTCCTGTGCAGAGCTTAAAGTTTACATAGGTACTTATATAAACTAAAGCCTCCTCCTGGTTAAAAGCACAAGTGTAAATTTGCTGAAGAAAGGGCCCGTGTGGGTGGCCCAGGGTAAGGGCCCATCCTGGTCAGCCAGTCTGTGTGCAGGGAAAGCTTCTGGCTTTGCTGGGGATGTTTTCATTGGTGCAGAAGAGACTGACTCATTAAAAATATGAGTTACACAATTATGATCCTAATTATGCAGGCAAGGCTGCACATGTGCCTGGACTGCAGGTATAAAGTGACATTTTTGCAGTGCTTCTGTTGACAGATAACAGTATGGAAATATAATGCTTATTGAAAATAATTGCGATGCTGCAAAATAATGATGCATTCAAAACTCAGGAAGAGTGGGATCAATCTGGTGGTGCAATTTAATCAAAGATCCTCCACAGAATTAAGAAACAGCACTCATGTCACGTACAGAGACATGCAAGAAGTAAAGAGACACCAACAGTGTTTGATTAAAGTAAGGGTATCTATTTACTTCTTGCATGTCTCTGTACTTCCAGTTGGCCATAGCAACCCGACCAGCACATGGTCTATCCCCTACTCTGGTGGCCACAGCAGCCTAAGTGGCATGTGGAACTCTTCAGCTAAAACCAGGATGTGTGTCCTCTTGAGAAACTGACGGCATTAAGCAGGATCTCAGCCCAAATGAACCGGTCTCGACCAAATTACGGGGATCAGTTCGGATTACTGCATCCCGGGCTATTGTGTTTGGAGTACTGGCTCCTGTTGAAACCATGGTAAGCGCAGTATCGATGCTGCGGGCGCGCTCCCCGACGGCGCCATTACCTGGCGGATTAGCGCTTGCGTTTGTTTAAAGCGCGGCATAGTGCTGAGGATAAAATATACGCTCACAGAGAGCTGGCTGTGAGTGCCCCAGGCCCTGTGGAAAGCACATGAGAGCGGCTTTCAGTCCCCCGGGGCTACCGTCACCCCACACACAGCACACATCTGAGGAGACAGGACAGAGACGCTCAGGGCACCTCCCTCTCTCTCTCTCTCTCTCTCTCTCTCCCTCCATCCCTCTCCTCCCTCCTCAATCACCCTTTTATTCCCTCTGACATACCTTGGCATGCCTGCCTCTGCATCCCTACCTCCTTCATCCATCTCTTTCTTTCCATTCCTCCCTCTCTAACTCATTTAATCTTACTTTCCCTAACTCACTCCTATCCATCTCTCTCCCGCTCCCTCCTTCTCATTCCGCTTTCCCTCTCTCCATTTCTGCCTCTCCCCTCAAACACTCACTCTCCCTCCTTATCTCTGTCTCTGTGCCTCCTTCTATTTGTCTGTCAGTCCTTCTCTCTCTCCCTCCCTCTAATCATTTCTCTCTTTCTCCCTCCCTCCCTCTATCCATTTCTCTCTCTCTCCAACCCTCTATCCATTTGTTTCTCTCTCTCTCTCTCTCTCTCCCTCTAACCGTTTGTCTCTCTCTCTGTCTATCTCTCCCTCCCTCCCTCTATCCGTTTCTCTCTCTCTCCCTATCCCTCCCTCTATCCGTTTGTCTCTCTCTCTCTCTCTCTCCCTATCCCTCCCTCTATCCGTTTGTCTCTCTCTCTCTCTCTCTCTCTCTCTCTCCCTCTATCCGTTTGTCTCTCTCTATCTCCCTCTCTCTCTCTCTCTCTCCCTCTATCCGTTTCTCTCTCTCTCTCTCCCTCTCTCTCTCTCTCTCTCTCTCTCTCTTCCTCTCTCTCTCTCTCTGTCTCTCTCTGTCTCTCTCCCTCCCTCCTGGGCTCAGCTCGTTATTACATGCGGAGCGGTGTTTTCAGAAGAAGGACAGGTTTGGTGTCCCGGGGCGACGGCGGGCGACAGAGGCGCACTGTCACGCTATGCAGGGGAGCGGCGCTGGCCCTGTGGCATCACAAAGGACACCCACCTGCGCAGCCGTGCGCAGAGACACACCCGAGCGAAGAATCCATCGGACACTAAAGACCAATTAAAATAAATAAATAAATAAATACATTCTAGATTAAATCAAACACACTTATTCTCTTACAGACTGAACCTGTTCAATAAATACAGAGTTTACATGACAGCATAATTTTCTTTGGGCATGTTGTATTTAATTGGTGACAAGCAAACGAACATGCCCTCTGAAGAATGTACTCTTTTCACTTTCAGCCTGGTTCGATTGAATTGTGGATGCGCTTAAAAAGACTGCAGTCCGGTCTGACTGATGATGATGATGATGATGATGATGATGATGATAGAGGTGGTAGTTTACCTTGTTTAATCTGAGTTGTCCTGCGATCGCGGTGTGATTTGTTGGGCGAGACGGACACGCACCCCCCCAGCTCTGCCACTACCTGCGCTGTGTTAATGTCCAACATAACAGTGAGAATAATGGCAGCAATATCGTAATTGTTAAGGTGCAGCAGTTTCATCAGAAGGAGAAGGGGGTTCATAAACAAACACACAGACTCCGTCACTCACTGTATTAACACACACACACATACACACACAACTACATACATACATACACATACACGCACACAACTACATACATACACACACACACACACACACACCCTCTCTTACTGTCCTCTCTCTCTCTCTCTCTCTCTCTCTCTCTCTCTCTCTCTCTCTGGCCTCCGGGCTACAACTGTTACTCCTCCTGTACCTGCGTGGACTCGTCTGCCACGGTCTAAATCCTGAAAAAAAAACGTGACCTGATTGGACGTGGACTCTGTGAGGAGGACAGGGGTCAGCCATATGCATGTATGTACAACCATAAGACACAAGAGGTACCATATGTATATCTAAAACGGGGCCCCACCGTCATTCAGTGACATCGCGATTTGCTCATAAAGAATTTTACATTTAAAACCGTTCGATGCTAAAGGGCAGTCCCGGACTCAACCTCCAAGAGCAGAAATCGTTCTCTGACGGACCCAGGCCTCTGACACTGAAACAGTGCGGCCAAAGCTACAGAGGAGACAGCGCTTTACAGAGAATAATCTCCACACAAAAAGTATACTCTGATATAATTACCAAAAGCATGATTTTAAAATTGAATAGCGTATGCTTTTTGATTTGACTAGTGCATTTTAACTGAATCTAACGGCACATTATGACCACAGAGTTGAACCTCTGCTGAGGGCTTATTTGAGGATGGGAGTGAACAAGGTCACCCGCCCGATGGGATATCGAGACTACCTCTGCGATGGAAGATCAGGAAATACAGCTTCAGACAAGCGCCAGCACGCAGCCTCGAAACCCGCACTCCCGATCCTGCCTCCATTCCGTTATCGTTGAAAAAAAAAAAAAAAAAAAAAACCTGAAGTACGTTGCAGCAAAGACAAGCTGAATGATTTTCTAATGTTTACTTAGCTGAAACGCATGTGGAATGAGCTGCTTTATATAAACATTAAATCATTTTCTGGAAAAAAACATACTTGTCACTACAACATAATCAACTTTTTTAATTACCTGTGGGTGCATGATCAGCAAACCAACCATGAAATATGAATTTGCTAAACGGTCTTAAAAGTAACCTGCCAGTATAAAACAGCTAAAACAGTTCATTATTTAAATGCTCCTTTATCAATGGCGCCCGTCTTCACAATAGATGGTAAATGAGAATGGTGCAAGCCATAGTGTCTGTGTAGTTATGTGTGTGTGAGCGGAAATGGTGTGTAAATTACATTACATTATCATCATTTAGCTGACGCTTTTATCCAAAGCGACTTACAGTTGATTGGGCTAGCCAAGGGCCAATTCCCCCTGGGAGCAATGTGGGGTTGAGGGCCTTGCTCAGGGGCCCAACAGCAATGGTGTTCTTGCTGTGGCTGGACTGGGGCTTGAACCACCAACCAGGCTGCATTAGGTGTGTGTATGTTGCATTAGATGTGTAAAAATGTGTGTGTTTGTAAGTCAGGGTGTGGAACATCTGTTTGGCTTAGGAATTTGTGTGTGTTTGTTTGTTTATTTATTTGTACAGCTTATTTGGTGTGGTCAGGTGCCCCGTATGTCTGTGTTAGGAGTACAGTCTTCAGAGACGTGTCACGCTCACACTGATAACATCCATATGCAACTGCACCTGCAGCTGTGCTGCTGTGCGTGCGGAGAATGAAGGTTTCCAGCGGAGACGGGCTTAAGGTTTATGCAGAGACCGCGGCTCCCCTTCGGCCTGTGTCGCCTCCTTAGCAACTCAGTGAATTAACTTCAGCAAATAACTGTTGAATCACAACAAAACTAAACAGGAGATTAACCGCTGAATCACACCAAAACCAAAAGACACTGCAGCCCTCCAGCACTGGAGTCTGAGATTCCTCAAAAGTTTCAGCAGGACTTATTTACTCGATTTCAGAGTGCACACACTCCCTCTGCTGGTGAAACAATAGAAATGCAGCAGAGGTCGAGGATTGAAAATTGAAGCTGACAAAGCTATCCATGCCTTAAGACTGCTATAAACAGCAACATTTTGCCCCAAAACATTCACCAGCTGAAAATGTTAAGCATTTGTCAAGAAAATACTGTAAAAAAGAAGAAAGAGAATTCAGACAAGGTCGAAGGTGTGGCTTTGGAGACAGTTCAGATGCATTACCTTGAGCTACACTGCAAATTGAATTATTTTTTGGCAGAGGGAAAAATGTTTACGTGACTGATTCTATCGTTATCAGAACTGGTTAAATGGCTTTTATAAGGGTATATTTGCTGTTTTTACATGTTTCAATATCACAGGGACAGGCATTTTATTTCTTTATATTAACATGCCCTGTGCAGTATACTCTTTTATACTCCCATAGGGTTAATATTGTTCATGTATTTTATCTTTTCAACACTTTTCCTTGTGTCACACAGGTTCTGCACCCATTTTTCCTATCATTCAGAATACATCAAACAATAGATTAGAAGAAGTGAATATAAGTGAGACTACGAAGCACACCTGAGGGAGGGACACTCTAATCTCACCTTTGGTATGACATCACTGCAGCCTCTGCCCCACCAATCCCAACTGAGAACCTGGAGTCCTGTGAGTGACATCACCTCCTGTCAGCCTCCATAAGGAAATGACATCACACTTCCTCCTGTCACTCTCCATAAGGAAATTACATCACACTTCCTCCTGTCACTCTCCATAAGGAAATGACATCACTCTACCTCCTGTCACTCTGTATAAGGAAAATGACATCACACTTCCTCCTGTCAGCCTCCATAAGGAAATGACATCACACTTCCTCCTGTCAGCCTCCATAAGGAAATGACATCACACTTCCTTCAGTCACTCTCCATGAGGAAAGACATCACACTTCCTCCTGTCACTCTCCATAAGGAAATGACATCACACTTCCTCCTGTCAGCCTCCATAAGGAAATGACATCACTCTTCCTCCTGTCGCCCTCCATAAGGAAATGACATCACACTTCCTCCTGTCGCCCTCCATAAGGAAATGACATCACACTTCCTCCTGTCACTCTCCATAAGGAAATGACATCACACTTCCTCCTGTCACCCTCCACAAAAATATGACATCACCCTTTCTCCTGCAATTCTCTGTGAGGAAATGACATCACCCTTGGAACAGTGAGTGCTGAGGCAGTCGGATCCTGCTGCGTAATGTTGGACCCTATGTCCAGCTTAGGCCCTGTGCCCCCTCAGCCCTCGTTTCATGAGGGGAACATCTTGTCTCCTTTATGCCGGAGCTGCTCTGTCCCCGAGGACTGAGTGGGGTGAGCCAAACAGAACACACATCATCGCTGTCCCTCTCTGACACCGTCATCCTGTTCAGCACAGAGAGTTCAGTACCCCTGGACAGCTGCTGGTAACATCACGCACATACACACACACACACACACACACACACACACACACACACACACACACACACACAGGAGAGTGAAGAGACAGGTGGAGGGATGCTACGGCAGGGAGATTGCGAGGGACATGACCTCAAGGAGCCAACCACATTCTTCTTCCAAAACACGCCAAGCTGTTCCAGCACAAGAACAAGGACATCCACTCAAAAAAAAAAAAAAAAAAAAAAGATCAATGGCATAACTGTAGTAACATAGCTGGCCAGTAGAGGGCATAAACTGACAACACATTAAGTTATGGAGGCACCGCTGCTGAAAATACTGACAGTGTAAATGTTCACACACTGGTGATGTACTATGCAATATAAATAAAGACCTAAAATCCTGAACAGACTGTTCTCTCAGAGCAAAACAAAAGACAGCTGTGTCACTGCGACTTTCGGTAACACCATGACAGGGAGACGGAGGCAGGTGAGTTAAAAGCAAACGCGAAGGCAAATTCATTCATTCCTTTATTTGATCTTTGAATCTTATTAATAGATTTATATTTGATGATGAGTAAACCTGTGTTTTGTGTTGTTTTTTTTTGTTGTTGTTTAACTCCCCAGGGTACTCCAAAAAAACATTCAGACATTCCTCTCACACAAGCGTGTGTTTCGACCAATCCTGGATCTGTCGCCGAGCGTCCTCTCTGGCGGAAACAGCGCCGTGGCGAAATCCTGTGACTGTGAGTCTGCCCGCCCCGCAGAGTCCGTCTGTACCCCCCCCCAGACTGCAGGCTTCTTGCACACACACACAGGGTAGAGTTCGCTCTTGGATGACGCGACCTCAGGTGGTGGCGTCTGAAAGCAGCGTTCCTGTTGTCGGCCGCGTGGCTTCCCTGGGGCCGGGGCTGCTCCCCGGGGTTTGCAGTGCATGGTGGGTCTAATTGGTGATACAGGCACGTGGTTCTAGGGGTACAGTCAACTCGGTACAGTGACCCCCCAGGTTAGATGTGGGTCAGAAGAAAAGAGATGCCAGTCTGGGAGATTACAGGCGACATTCTGTTAAGCGGTGAGCGGAAGGAAGTGACATACGTTCTGTGTCGGGTTTGTCCGTTTCCTGACGCTGGCTTTTTAGGGGTCACAGTTGAGGGTGGAAGAGAAGGGGTGGGGGGGGGTTGCTCTCTCCTCTTGCTATCCTGCTCCCCACTTCAACACACATGCACGCATGCACGCACACACACGTAAACACACATACACACACGCGCGCTCACACACACACACACACACACACACACACACACACACACACACACACACACACACGCACCGAACTAAGAGCCTACTCTGTGGCAGAGTGCCTCAGGCCTGTGAGTAAGAGAGAAAGCAGTGACAGTGACATCAGAGCTGGAGGGAAAGCCCAAATTCATCTCAGAAACAAATAAAATCTACTTCAGGAACGGGGGAGGCTGGATGGGTGGGGCCAAGTGAAACGGGGCGGGGTCAGGCGAGAAGGGGCGGGTAGGGAGAGTATGCAGCTCCAGGGAGGTCCGAGGTCCAGATTTGTCCAGAGAGAGGGGTGCCGGAGACGGTGCTCTCAGCCATCCCACAGCGGGAGGATGAGGGGGGGCTCACAAGAAGGGGTTCTGGCTGTGCGCGTGGGTGTGGTCTCCGGGGGGCGGACCGGGCGACAGAGGCAGAAGCGGCTGGGGCAGGTTGCTAGGCAGCTCCAGCAGGCCGTGGTGGGCGGGGGGGAAGGCTGGCGGCTGGGTGAAGCTGGAGGGCAGGGCCGTGGGCTGGTGGCTCAGAGGGAGGGGCAAGGAGGCGCTGTAGGGCAGGGCGGAGCAGGCCGCGGGGGGCAGCGGGGAGGTGGAGCTCGGCCGCATCTGGTTCAGGGTCAGCCGAGGCTGGTCACTGTGGAACGGGTTAGTGGGAGAGGGAGCACTCAGCCCTGGAGGGAGAGAGAGGGAGGGAGAGAGAGAGAAGGAGGGAGGGAGAGAGAGGGAGGCAGGGAGGGAGAGGGAGGGAGGGAGAGAGAGAGACAGAGAGAGAGGGGAAAGGGAGGGAGACAGAAGGAGAGAGAAAGAGAGAAGGGGGGTGAGAGGGAAGGGAGGGAGAAAAAGGGAGGGAGGGAGGGAGAGAGACAGAAGGAGAGAGAAGGAGAGAGGGAAGGGGGGTGAGAGAAAGGGAGGGAGAGTGGGAGGGAGAGAGGGAGACAGAAGGAGATAGAAGGAGAGAGAGAGAGAAGGAAGAGGGGAGGAGGGAGAGAGGGAGGAAGGAGGTGTAGGGAGAGAATGATGGAGAGAGAGGGAAAGAGAGACAGAGACAGCAAGAGAGAAGGTTGGAGGAAAAAAAAAGTGATACATTATTTTAGTGTATTATCATCACTGATTTTACAAATTATTACTTTATTATCAGCATAAATTCATCTCAAATTTTTAAGGGCATAAGCCATTCTGTTAACACAGGCTTTAAATTATGAAATGACTTTCTTACATTTTATACTCAAAGAATACACAAGCAAACACATGGCTTAAAATGTGTCCTTTCCATTCTGAAAGAAAACAGAGAGACTAAAGTCTGCTTCGCACCCTCAGTAAGAGGGTGTGTGTTTGCCGGAATGTTGCACAGGAGTGCGAAATTGTCTGCATGTGACCATGCTCCTGGTCTGCTCACCTGAAAGGAAGGGGTTTTTGTTCTTGGCGGGGGTTGGGGGATCAGGGTGTCCAGGTTGACCAGAGAGGCGGCCGTGGGCCCCAGGAAGGCTTCCGGGGTCCGGCAGGCACGGGGACTGGGCACCCTCAGGGTCTCCCCAAGGCGGGACAGGTCAAAGATCTCCGGGCTCCCTTCCCCCCTGCCGTTCACCTGCCCTGGGGGTACAGCCTCGCCCCCGTCCCCAAACGGGTCCACCTCTAGAGGGGAGGAATGGGGTGAGTCAGCGGGGTAACCCTAAAACCACAAAACCTCAAGTCACCAAGTCCCAAACCCCAAACCACAATCTGCATAGAAATATGTGGTTTCACATTTCTATGCAGATTGACAGAAATCTCTGTGGAGAACATAAGGCATGTTAATGGGTTAGAGACAGGTTAATGTCATGTATTAGCTCAGGGATTGCTCATAATGGTTCTCTTATCATGCAAATAAAACGAATCTGAATTTGTGAGAGATACTGAATGAGAGAAAGACAGAGCTGAAGGAGAGAGTGGGTGGGAGAGGAAGAGAGAAAGAGAGACAGAGATAGAGAGAAAGAGAAAGAAAGGGGGGAGGGAGAAGAGAAAGGCAGTACCGGAGGGACTCCCTGAGCGAGGGGTGAAGACTCTGGGGGTCAGGCCTCCCTGCTCCTTACTGCTGTCAGCTGGGAGGGAGAAGGGATCTATCCCAGAAGCACCTGCAGCGACAGCACAACACACACCCTGCAGCTCAGCTCTGCTGGAAAACCACCATAGACGTTATGACTCATATGAAGCTGAGCACCATAGAGATTACATGTCCCTGACTGGTGAATGAAACAGAACTCTCAGGCACAGATTACATCCACGGTTGAGATGCTGAGATGTTACAATAGTGGCCTTTTTTACTTTTGTTTCTTGTGCCTTTTTTCATATTATAAATGAGCTTGAGTAGGACCTTGCTCCAAGTGTATGACTGTGTGTGCATGCGTGTGTGTGTGTGTGTGTATGTGTTGCGTGTGTGTGCTTATGTGCATGCATGCATGTGCGCGTGCGTGGGTGTGTGTGTGTGTTTATGTGTGTGCACACTTGTGTGTGTGTGTGAGATAGAGAGAGAGGTGGAACTCTGTACCAGGGTGAGCGGGCGAGCTCCAGGCCTGGCAGGCTGGGTTGGGGCTGGGGGCGGTGGGCGCAGCCTCCCAGGGGTCTGTGGGAGCGTGTGAGTGGCCCCAGGGCTGGGCGGGGCTGCCGGAGGTGGGAGGAGCCATCCACGGACTGCCAATCACTGGAGTGGTGGAGTGAGCTCCTGCTGGAGATAGAGGAGGAAAGAAGGAGGGAGGGAGACAGAGGTGGAGGAACAGAGAGAGGGAGGGAGGGAGGGAGAAAAAGAAAGAGTGGGGTAAGCTTTAACTCTTTTAAAAGATTTCACACAAACATTTCAGGTTGGCCATGAAAGATTATTTCACAAATGTATTGGAACAGGTGCAGGGGGAAAATCATGTGAAAAAGAGGTCCATGTCTCATTTGCTCACCAGCGACCCCCAGTGGTCATTCAGAAAAACAACAAGCTGAAGCACATCAGTGGCGTTGTCCCTACTGGGATTTAAACCCACAATGTTGAGAGACCAGTGAGCCTAACACCACCATAAAAAAGCTCCTGTCCTTTTCATCACAGGAGAGATGCAGTCTCCTCCCTCCAAGAGGCCTGGTGAAAACTCTGTGTAATAAATTAAGTGGCCAGTCAACACAAGCTAATTAAGAGCTGGCATGAATACAAGGGCATAGAGTGGACCCCATAGACCTTTATCTGCAGCTAATGACCAGACCGAGACACTCTCCCTTAGATATACTACCTGAGTGTGTGCGCGTATGCGTATGTGTGTGCGTGTGTGTGTGTGTGTGTGCGCGCGCGTGTGTGCGCGCGTGTGTGTGTGTATTCACGAATGTGGGTGTGCCTGTTTGTGTATGCGTGTGTGTGTCTTGTGTGTGTGTCTGCGTGTGCATGTTCATGTACGCGGATGTGGATGTGGATGTGCCTGTTTGTGTAAGCATGTTTGTGTTTGTGAGGGTATTTGTATGTAAATGTGTTTGTGTGTGTGTATGTATGTGTGTGTTTGTGTGTGTGTATGTAAGTGTGTGTTTGTGAGTGTATGTATGTAAGTGTGTGTTTGTGAGCGTGTATGTATGTAAGTGTGTGTTTGTGAGCGTGTATGTATGTACATTACATTTACATTACTGTCATTTAGCTGACGCTTTTATCCAAAGCGACTTACAGTTGATTAGACTAACCAAGGGCCAATCTCCCCTGGGAGCAATGTGGGGTTAAGGGCCTTGCTCAAGGGCCCAACAGCAACTGGGACTTGAACCACCAACCTCAGGGGTCCCAGTCATTTACCTTAGCCACTAGGCTATAGGCTGCCCCATGTAAGTGTGTGTTTGTGTGTGTGTATGTCTGTAAGTGTGTTTTGTGAGTGTGTATGTATGTAAGTGCATTTTAGTGAGTGTGTATGTATGTAAGTGCGTATTTGTGTGTGTGTATGTATGTAAGTGCGTGTTTGTGTGTGTATGTATGTAAGTGTGTGTTTGTGTGTGTGTATGTATGTAAGTGTGTTTTAGTGAGTGTGTATGTATGTAAGTGTGTGTTTGTGAGTGTGTATGTATGTAAGTGCGTTTTAGTGAGTGTGTATGTATGTAAGTGTGTGTTTGTGAGTGTGTATGTCTGTAAGTGTGTGTTTGTGAGTGTGTATGTCTGTAAGTGCGTTTTAGTGAGTGTGTATGTATGTAAGTGTGTGTTTGTGAGTGTGTATGTATGTAAGTGTGTTTTGTGAGTGTGTATGTATGTAAGTGCATTTTAGTGAGTGTGTATGTATGTAAGTGTGTTTTGAGTGTGTATGTATGTAGTGTATTTAGTGAGTGTGTATGTATGTAAGTGTGTGTTTGTGAGTGTGTATGTATGTAAGTGTGTGTTTGTGAGTGTGCATGCCTGTGAGTGTGTGTTTGTGAGTGTGCATGTCTGTGAGTGTGTGTTTGTGAGTGTGTATGTCTGTAAGTGTGTGTTTGTGAGTGTGTATGTATGTAAGTGTGTGTTTGTGTGTGTGTATGTAAGTGTGTGTTTGTGAGTGTGTATGTCTGTAAGTGTGTGTTTGTGAGTGTGTATGTATGTAAATGCGTTTTAGTGAGTGTGTATGTCTGTGAGTGTGTGTTTGTATGCCAGCTGTAGTGACTCTTGCTCTTACCCACAGAATCCCAGGGGTCAGAGGTCGTCAGGCCAGTGGGCTGCGCGTCCCAAATATCATCACTAGGGGCGCAGTGGAGACAGGACCGAAAATGTCCACCAGGTCCATCATAGCAGACTGGGAGGGAACAGAGGGCATGATCACATTACCAAGGCACATAACTGGGGTTAACAGCATGTGTGCTCCATGGGGTTAAAAACAGATGTTTTGCACCCCATATAGAAGGTTATTGCTGAATCCTGTTTGGGTGCTGGAACAGTAATTAGGGTGTAAGGTTTAGGGTAGGCCTGTGATGGTTTGGATTTTTTCTTACCGTGGTGAAAAAGCAAGGGGTCTGGTGAAAAAGGGGTTTGGGGTCTGTGTTAAAGCACTGGGACAGTCATTAGTAATTAGGGTATGAGGGTTTAGGGTCTGGGTTAAAGTGCTGGGACAGTCAATTAGTAATTAGGGTATGAGGGTTTGGGGTCTGGGTTAAAGTGCTGTGACAGTAATTAGGGTATGAGGGTTTAGGGTCTGGGTTAAAGCGCTGGGACAGTAATTAGGGTATGAGGGTTTAGGGTCTGGGTTAAAGCGCTGGGACAGTAATTAGGGTATGAGGGTTTAGGGTCTGGGTTAAAGTGCTGGGACAGTAATTAGTAATTAGGTATGAGGGTTTAGGGTCTGGGTTAAAGCGCTGGGACAGTAATTAGTAATTAGGGTATGAGGGTTTAGGGTCTGGGTTAAAGCGCTGGGACAGTCATTAGTAATTAGGGTATGAGGGTTTGGGGTCTGGGTTAAAGCGCTGGGACAGTAATTAGGGTATGAGGGTTTAGGGTCTGGGTTAAAGCACTGGGACAGTAATTAGTAATTAGGGTATGAGGGTTTAGGGTCTGGGTTAAAGCGCTGGGACAGTAATTAGTAATTAGGGTATGAGGGTTTAGGGTCTGGGTTAAAGCGCTGGGACAGTAATTAGTAATTAGGGTATGAGGGTTTAGGGTCTGGGTTAAAGCGCTGGGACAGTAATTAGTAATTAGGGTATGAGGGTTTAGGGTCTGGGTTAAAGCGCTGGGACAGTCATTAGTAATTAGGGTATGAGGGTTTAGGGTCTGGGTTAAAGCGCTGGGTAATTAGTATGAGGGTTTAGGGTCTGGGTTAAAGCGCTGGGACAGTCATTAGTAATTAGGGTATGAGGGTTTAGGGTCTGGGTTAAAGCGCTGGGACAGTAATTAGGGTATGAGGGTTTAGGGTCTGGGTTAAAGCGCTGGGACAGTAATTAGGGTATGAGGGTTTGGGGTCTGGGTTAAAGCGCTGGGACAGTAATTAGGGTATGAGGGTTTGGGGTCTGGGTTAAAGCGCTGGGACAGTAATTAGTAATTAGGGTATGAGGGTTTGGGTCTGTCTGGGTTAAATTAGGGTATGGGACAGTAATTAGGGTATGAGGGTTTAGGGTCTGGGTTAAAGCGCTGGGACAGTAATTAGTAATTAGGATATGAGGGTTTAGGGTCTGGGTTAAAGCGCTGGGACAGTAATTAGGGGTATGAGGGTTTGGGGTCTGGGTTAAAGCGCTGGGACAGTAATTAGTAATTAGGGTATGAGGGTTTAGGGTCTGGGTTAAAGCACTGGGACAGTAATTAGGGTATGAGGGTTTAGGGTCTGGGTTAAAGTGCTGGGACAGTAATTAGGGTATGAGGGTTTAGGGTCTGGGTTAAAGCGCTGGGACAGTAATTAGGGTATGAGGGTTTAGGGTCTGGGTTAAAGTGCTGGGACAGTAATTAGGGTATGAGGGTTTAGGGTCTGGGTTAAAGTGCTGGGACAGTAATTAGGGGGTATGAGGGTTTAGGGTCTGGGTTAAAGCGCTGGGACAGTAATTAGGGTATGAGGGTTTGGGGTAACTCACCTCGCCCGCCCCGCTCTCGCTCTCCCTCCTGCTCTCCTCTAGAGCTTTTTGAAGCAGGGACTCGTCTCCTTGGCGACTGCGCTGCTCCTACAGGCCAGACATGAGTGACAATCTGAGAGTGAGGCGCATGTGCATGCACACACACACACTCACACACACACACACACACACACACACACACACACACACACACACACACACTCACTCACACTCAAACACACACTCACTCACACACACACACACACACACACACACACACACACACACACACACACACACACTCACACACACACACACACACACACACTCACTCACACTCACACTCACACTCACACTCACACTCACACACACTCACACACACACACACACACACACACACACACACACACACACACACACACACACACACACACACACACACACACACACACACACACACAGATGCAGAGTGAACATGACTGTGGGCTCTCTGAAACAGCATGTATTCCCCTTTAAACTGCATGAGAGACCCTGTCAGAGGAGCAGGAGGGGAGACTGAGCACTGAAGCACAGATCAGCCAGCACTACAGAGGGAGAGAGGCACTCTCCCAGCAGAGAGAGCGGAGAGACCCTGCATGAGAAAGAGAAGAGGCACAACAGAGGGACGGGTGTGTGTGTGTGTGTGTGTGTCTGTGTGTGTGTGTGGAGCGAGTGAGTGAGTGAGTGAGTGAGTGAGTGTGTGTGTGTGTGTGTGTGTGTGTGTGTGTGTCAGTGTGTGTGTGTGAGTGAGTGAATGAGTGAGTGAGTGTGTATGTGTGTGTGTCAGTGTGTGTGTGTGAGTGAGTGAGTGAGTCAGTCAGTGTGTGTGAGTGTGTGTACCAGTGTGTGTGAGTGAGTGAGTGAGTCAGTGAGTGAGAGAGTGAGTCAGTGAGTCAGTGAGTGAGTGTGTGTGAGTGTGTGTACCAGTGTGTGTGAGTGAGTGAGTGAGTCAGAGTGTGTGAGTGTGTGTACCAGTGTGTGTGAGTGTGTGAGTGAGTGTGTGAGTCAGTGTGTGTGAGTGTGTGTACCAGTGTGTGTGCTTCAGAGCAGAGTTAAAGGAAAAGCAGGATTCAGGCTGTAAAGCTTCAAACAGGGCTGCATTAGAGAAAAGTGTTAGACACAAAAACAGAGGGACAGGAGCGCCCAAACAGAGGGACAGGAGCGCCCCAGAGAGAGACCAGGCCCCTCCAGCCCCACTGTGGCCCCTGGGGGCCGCTGCGGGGGCTCTGCAGGCGGTACCTGCTCGTGCTCCTCCTTGCTGAGGCTCAAGGCTATCTGGAGCTGCATGTCCTCATCCATCTCCAGGGCAACGGGAGGGGGCGGTGCCGGCTACAAAGGACGGAGAGAGGGCGTTGGCGTAGTTATGGGGAGGATTTAAAACCCTGGCTGATCGAGAATTACCCCCCCACAAAAACAGCCAATCCATGGCCTCAGTTATGATGGTTCTTCTGCAGAGAGGGCGAGCAGGGAAGCAGCAGAGAGCTCGGGGGGTGCACTGCTGGTTACTGGTCATGGAGAGATGCAAACTCAACACTACTGGTTAGTGGACATGGGTGGAGAAGGGAGGAGGAGAGCTTGCTGATTTGTTATTGGTCAGCGGCAGGAGAGGATTCCGGTCTGGTTGGTCAGAGAGGAGATGAGGTCATTGAGTGGGGAGACAGGTATGGTGCTACTCTTCAGATGACAGAGGGAATAAATGGAGAGAGAGAGGGAGGAGAGAAGAGAGAGAGAGAGGGATGAATGGAGAGAGTGGGATGCTTTGTTACTGGTCTTCGAGAAAACGGAGAAAGGTTTATGTTAGGAAGCTCAGCATGAGAGAAGCCTCTCGTCTCCCCCTGGGTTTTCCCCAGCACGGCACGGCGATACCTGCTGCAGTTGCTCCTTGCTCAGGCAGAGGGCGATCTCGAGCTGAGTCTGCTCATCCATCTGTACATGAGGAGGAGGCTACAAAAAAGGGTGGGGGAGTGGGGGTGGAAGGGGGGCAAGGAACGATCAGGAGGGGTGTGGATTGTACAGCATCCAATCAGACGACAGCGTTGGAGGGGAGGGGGAGAAGATGTAAATAGGGTAAAGCAACACAATCAATCCTGGAGCAGAGCGACACCCAAGAGCACAGAGGAAGAGTAATGAACAGTGTTTCAGGTGCAGCGCTCTTTTCCCCCACACGGTGGCAGTATTATTTTAAAAAAAGTTAATTGGTGGGGGAAAAGAAGGAGTTAATTTTGTGACAGTATGAAACCTCTGACTTTAAATGATCATCACCATTCTTCCATCAGTGGCCCAGCAGTTTGGTTGTTCTCTGTTAGTCACAGTGGGTCATTAAGAGACGACACAGCACATTCACACAGGAGCTCTTCACCAGCATAATTACATAACGGAGGCCTATAACACAGCCAGCTGGAGAGCTTGACTGAATGTAGGAATTAAAATGTGAATAGATTGAGATAATGGGGATATAGCATGCTATTTCCTTTGTGTAAACCATGTGACACTTCCAGCATACACATACACCTGCAAGCATGCGCACATATGCAAGTACATATATGAGTGCACACGCACGCACGCACGCACGCACGCACGCACGCACACATGCACACATGCACGCACGCACTCACGCACACACACACACACACACACAGTTACCCACAAATGCACTCACATACACACACAGGCACTCACACACACACACACACACACACACACATACACGCACAGTGGGATCCTGACCTTCTTTTGCTATAACTCTTGTGGGCTACGGCCATCTGGTTCACATCCGTTCAACTCTTGCCCTTAAAGTCCTATCTACATCCATGCATTTAAATCGCTCATTAACACCAACATGTCCAACCAGAGGCTTGAACTCTCTCTCTCACACACACACACACACACACACACACACCACACACACCATAAGACAACAAGGTCCCAGATAGCAGACAGGAAATGAGAGACGAGGACAGGGTGATTAATGGGTGGATACCTATGGTTT
The DNA here is from genome assembly GCA_022829145.1 of Albula goreensis. Taxonomy (NCBI): domain Eukaryota; kingdom Metazoa; phylum Chordata; class Actinopteri; order Albuliformes; family Albulidae; genus Albula; species Albula goreensis. The sequence continues at coordinate 3,668,911 of CM040759.1, read as the reverse complement.
GTACAGCCCGGTTTCTACTGGGACAAGAACATTCCACAGTTTATATGTGTGTGTGTGTGTGTGTGTGTGTGTGTGTGTGTGTGTGTGTGTGTGTGTGTGTGTGTGTGTGTGTATGTGTTTGAGAGAGTCGGTGTGTATGCGGACGTGTGTGTATGTGTGTGTGTGTGTTTGTGTGTATATAAATGTGTGTGTGTGTGTGTGTGTGTGTGTGTGTGTGTGTGTGTGTGTGTGTGTGTGTGTGTGTGTGAGTGTGTTTGTCTGTGTGGTACCTTCATTTGGCCTGGTTTCCACTAAGGCTGTTGAGTGTATCAGCCGGCGCTGACAGTGAGCTGATAGCTGTTTCTGGGTTAGAGCCGGGGGGGGGGGGTGGGGGTGGATGGGGGGATGGGCGGGGGCGAGCGGGGGTGGGGGGCACAGGCAGGGGAGGGGCCAGTATCCATTAAGGTGGAGGGTGCTAAGGAAGGCCCCGCAGCAGGGAACTGGGCCAGTGCCAAAATGCCAGAGCCATACTTGTTTTATCAGGGCTTCTTCTCATTAATCACAACCTGGGTCTGAGGGTTTAGGACTGCCCACAGCACCTGTGGGGGGGTGCTGCCCTCCCCATGGGCAAAAGGTGATGAGTGGAAGTGGTTCTTCCTCATTAAATTAGGAAATTATGATTTTTCAGGCCACTAAATGTCTGAACCACAATCAGAAGCCCTTTGCACTGTCCCTCTGCACTGACAACTTGATGGCAGGAGGGAACATCCAGCGGAAAAGTCTGACACTAGCAGCCCAAAGCATCACCTAGGGCCTGACAAATCAGCGTTTCCTGATTAATCAGGAGAAAGAAATCAGGAGAAATCAGGAGGAATCACATCCCTGACCTCTCTCCTCCCACCACGTTTCTCATGCATGTGACCTTCCTTGTGCTTGTCCTTGCCTTCTGGCCACGCGCAAGACTGCCGTCGATACACGGGCGGGCCGGCCGACCGACCGCGCGGCACAGCGGGGCGATCTGCGGCGATCGAATCCCGGAAACCTGCCGAGCCGCGTCGGCCTCCGCCGATACTCAGGCATCGAGCGGATTTTACTGGCATCACGACTGAACTGTGAGGGGAAGGGAGCGAGGGAGGGATACGAGAAATGGGAGGGAGGGAAGGAGCGAGGGAGGGATAAGAGAAATGGGAGGGAGAGAAGGAGGGAGGGAAATCAAGACTGATTTACCCAGGAGGAAATGTGAGACAGAAAAGGGGTGGATTCTTATGGTGGGGGCGTTTTGTGAAGGAAAGAGGGAGTAAGAGGGAGATGGAGGGATGGAGAGAAGAGTGCTGGGGAGGCGGAGGGGTAAATGCAGTGAGCGCAGAATTGCAGTATTAGCAGTGCTGTACGGCAAGCTGAATCAGTCATATGCTCAGCAGCCAATCAGATGAGAGCAGCCTGCTGAACAATGCAGTCGGTCCAGCCAATCAGAGCCCGAGTCTGACAGCACAGGCCACGATCAATACAGAAAGCTATTTATTGGGGCACAAAGAGAGACAATGGGGACGGAGGTGAAGTGGGGTATTAGCTTAGCTACGCTCTTTGTGCTCTGCCCAGAGAGCATGCTAAACAGCAGCTCTGCTACACAATATGTGAGCACTCTGTGTGTGTGTGTGTGTGTGTGTGTGTGTGTGTGTGTGTGTGTGCACGTGAGTGTGAATGTGTGTGAATGTGAGTGTGTGTGTGAGTGTGTGTGAATGTGTGAGTGTGTGTGTGTGTGTGTGTGTGTGTGTGTGTGTGTGAGTGTGTGTGAATGTGTGTGTGAGTGTGTGTGAGTGTGTGAGTGTGTGTGAGTGTGTGTGTGTGAGTGTGTGTGTGAGTGTGTGAGTGTGTGTGTGAGTGTGTGAGTGTGTGAGTGTGTGTGTGTGTGTGTGTGTGTGTGAGTGTGTGTGCGTGAGTGAGTGTGTGAGTGTGTGTGAGTATGTGTGCGTGTGTGTGTGTGTGTGTGTGAGTGTGTGTGTGTGTGTGTGTGAGCTCTACCTTCTCACTCTCCTCGCGGCTCATAGCCAGGGCCAGCTGTAGCTGCAGCTCCTCCTCCCCACTGGTCTGCGGCCGAGCCTGCTCCAGATCAGAGGGAAGACGAGGAGAGGAGGAGGAGGCTGAGAGAGGGAGGGAGAGAGAGAGAGATGAAGGGAATAAGAGAGAGGGAGGGAAAGAGAGAGGAGCAGTAAGGAGAGGGAGGAGAGGGAGAAAAAAGAAGGGGACAGTGAGGAAGAGGGAAAAGAGGGATGAGTGAAATGAGAGAGAGAGGGAAGGAGAGGGAGAGATAGAGAGAAAGAAGAGGGAGAAAAAAAGAGAAAGGGTAGAGAGGGAGTGAGAAAGAGAGAGAGGGGAGAGAGAAAGAGAAAGAGTGAGTACATATTTCCTGCATATTTTCCTCATTTCTAGATGTCATTATCGCTGATGGGAAATCTGCTTGATTTCTGAGCCCTGATAAGTCTGGCATATTTATGAATGAGCCGGGGGCCTGAATATATATCATAAATCAGAGCGGCTCTGCCCAGCGCCTCTTCCGTTTCCGCGCAGGGCCGATTGTTTTTCTTTGTCAGTTGGTGTCTGACCTGCGGAACAATGGCGCTCCTGTCTGGGGGAGTCTGGGGGAGTCTAGGGAGGGTGCGTGGGGGCATTCCCTGGTTCCCTGGGCCTGCTCCAGATCTGCAGGGTCGGGATATGGGCCCGGGGGGGGGGGAGGAGTGGTGTTGGCGCTGACCCAGTCTGGACGGCGGGCTGGCTGCTGTGCTGGAACAGAGCGGACTCTGAGGCCGGATCACTTCCACTGCTCTGCCCCTCAATACCCCCTGGGCTGGTCAGGAATGCAGCTGGCCACAGACCGCTCAGCGCTGAGCACAGGACTGAGCGTACTGTTCACCATAATAAACTCTACACACACTGTTCTGCACATGTATTGTTCTATGTTTCACTGCCTACTATACACTATACTACGTACAGCTATAGTAGTACACCCACTACACAAACTGCCCAGTACAGTATACCAAGCACGCACGCACACACACACACACACACACACACACACACACACACACACACACACACACAGTACACCAACTCCACAGGCTCTACCTTGTAAAACACCAGATGCATGTTGAGGTTCCGGCCGACTGCCTTAACTCATTCCAGCTCTTTCATAGAGGATTAGCCCCTTCTGCGAATCCTCCCTCCTGGAGTTAAAGTTATGCACCCTGGCCCACATCAAGACCAGCTCAAACCTACGCGGGGTAAAGCTGCCAGAGTCATTACAACTAAGCCTAAACCTATGAAGCACTGCACCCAAAGCAAATGCACCCTATTGGCCACACAGTGCTCCAGGAGAGAGCTAGCACCAATCACAAGCGAGTCTTATCTTCTGATAAGTGATAGCCCATGGGTGCCTGACACAAAACTGGAGGGAAATGATACCATGGTAACCTGATAATTCCGGCCAGCCTTAACCTGTCCTCGTCCGGGATGTGTGCCCTAACACTACGGAGGACAGGGCCATAACATTACACTGCATTACATTACATCCATTCAACAGATACTCTTATCCAGAGGTGAAGAGCAGAAATCAGGGCCAACAGTGCCACATGTCCCAAAAAAAAGGCCCAAGTCCCACAACATAAGACACTGTAAAGAACCTTGCAGAAATTAAAATTAAGAACAACAACAACAACATCACAACAACCATGGTACAAATAAGATAAACATGCAGCAACAAGTATAGCAGGGAGAGGAGCTGGGGGGGGGATAAGGAGAGATGAATCGTAAAGTGGACAGAGCTAAGCCTCACACACTGAGCCACTCAGAAACCATAAAGCAGACAGCTCGTGATGGTTAAATTGAACATAGACACTTTAAAAGCCCGGGAAAAAGGGCTTATTATGTCTTCAAGGACATGCAGGGTCGATAGTTGGAAACAGAAATAAAACAACTGACAGCGCATGGCAGCTTCACAATAACAAAACAACAAACACGGCCCCCACTGACCACAACGGCTACTCATAGCACACATAACAAGTTACTCATCACAAAAAGCTACTCATAGCACACATAACAAGTTACTCATCATAAAAACCTACTCATCGCACAAGTGGCCACTGTCCCCTATGAAATCTGGTGGTGAAATTTGACAGTATTTAGAATCCATAAAAACAACCACACAGATGTAGCTGACTCCGTTAGACAGCTTTTGACAAATGTGTATTTGTTAGTGGCCATTGTGCCATTCAGGGCACTCTGTGTGCACGGCAGGCTGTGGGTCAGGTTTACCCCCAGCCCGATGAGACGTAAGGCCCAGCGTCTCACGCCGAGCCTGCCCGTTACGAAGGTAACGCTCAGCGCCGCCCCGACGCTCACTTCCCAAAGCATTCCACTCCGGGTGCCAAAGACCTTATAAAAGCAGCACAAAGGAACATTCCGAGGTGCCGAGCCGAGCTAATTGCTGTTTAACTGTTAACCGTTTCGCCGTCATTGACTGTTTAGTTAACGTCCCCCGACGTGCTGTCCTTTGGCTGCGTTTCTGGGGTGCACCTTTGGTGGCCCCTGTTCTGCACAGTAAGCTGCCAACGCTCCCTTCATGTCAAGCAGAGCCTCTTTCAAAATGTTCAGCATCCTCCTGAAAAGGCTAGTTAAGTATTCCACGCATTCAATTCAATTCAATTCAATAACACATTAGCACAAGCCCAGCACTAAGAGTCTGTGGCATCATGTCCACCCGTTAGGATTATTCAACATTCAGAAATTTAGCAGATACCGTTATCCAGAGCAATTTACAGAGCTCACATTTGTATGCTCTGTCTGTTTAAACAGCTGGACATTTACTGAAGCAAATTCAGGTAACAAGAGTGACAGCGGTGCCCCGCCTTGGACTCAACCCTGCAACCTCTGAGCCACAAGCCCATCTCCCACATCATTTCATTGCCAGTAAAGGGAGGCAACTTGGCAGGCCCCTGGAAAAAGACTACTCTGTGAGTACAGACCCCTGCTTCAGTGAAGTGATTAATAACTGACCCCTTTACCCAGCACAGAGTACAGGTTTCAGTGTGTTTTAAAACTTCTTACCTCTCTATAACTCTGCATTAAGCCATGCCCATAAAAGAAACCAGCATATCTCTGATCTGTGTAAGACATGGAGGGAATTACTGCAGCAAGATCATATGACAGTTACCAAGATCACGGCAGTCTCAAGGATGTTTAACCCAAAAAGGATGTATTTTTACCTGGAAGTCTAAGAAGCGTCTCCTGTGAGATAAGGGAGAGCGTATTTCCATTTTGTTAGGGCCCCCCCCCCCGGGATTACTTCACTGACCCCAATTTGGGGGAAGCTTTTTTGGTAGACCAGACAGTTTGTAGAGAGCGGCCGGCAGCTGTGGATTTCTATGGGTTCTATTTACAGTACAATGAAACCGGCCTCAAGCACACGGTCAGCACTATTTTTACAGCCCAGTCATTGATCAGCGCGGTTGATATATTATCTGAATAGAGCAAAACTGAAGAACCCCTCGGCTGCCATGAATCTGTTAGTCCTCTCAGTGAGCCATGCCTCCAGGAACCACGTGTGTGATGTCACAATCGCCCTGATGTCATCCTCGAGTGTTCCAAGGAAGTTGACGTGGGTGAGTTTCTCACCAAAGAGCACAGAATACCGTAACTGGCTACATTCTTTTCTAGTCACATGCTCCATTGGGCTGCCTGCCAAATCAAAGTGAAGCTGGCACAAGTCCTCATGTGGAGAGGAGACTGATATCATTTCAGTTTTGCTACCGGGAATTAAATAGCTTCATTCACTGAGCCATTTCTGTAAGGAAATGATTGGAACTACATGAAACTGTAACTAAAACACTGGGACTTTATGACCTTGAGATCATCAACCTAAGCCACCAAAATCTGAAACAAACCTATTTAAAATGTTGGGCAAATCACATTATGGCACTCAAAGCTACATCAATGCTTGTGTGGGTCTCTGGAGGACCTTACACTTCCGCAGAATTACACAAGAGCCAGGAGATTTACGGCATGCTGTGCTATGGAATGTAACATTCTGCTGCTTTTATTGGGTTTCTTAACCAATCAAGGAAGATTTATGGCCCGGATCGTCCAATGAACATAGGCCAATTTGCATATCATGTCCACATCAAGCCCTGCCAGGCGTGACATCAACAAAGCGTGAGAATGTCAGATTGTGTCCTTGTATCCCAAGGACAGGAACTAAAGAGATTAAATGTGAACGTGTTGGGGTTGTGGGGGTGGGGGGGGGGGCGTTCATGTGACGCTGTCAGGCAGAGTGCACACAGGGGAAATCTAATTTACCATCAAACACAAGCTCATGTTGTAATTCTGCCAGGAAGCCCTCTGCTCTCAGTCTGGTTAGCCTCCCTGCCCACCTCTCCAGGGAGGGGGTGGCGGGGGAGGGCAAGAGGGAATACTTCTGCCTCAAAGCCAAGGCCATAACAATTCATCGATCTGTGTCCTTCAGGCTACATCCCAGCAGATGGGCAAACACAAGTATCAATACAAATGAAACTAATGTCTGGCTAATATCGATTTAAATAACCCATGGGGGTCATATTTCTGGCTTTACTCCTGCAATAAACACTTCACGCACTGTGATGCTGATGACAATACCGGTCACTTATCATTTATGGACATTGTGAGTGAGGAGAGTACATTGAAATGCAGTTTTGTGAGTCATCTGTGTGTGTCGTGTCTTTGTTTCAGAAATACGGTGCCATTTCAATACGCCCATTAATGGCTTCTAAGCCACCCCCACAAACACCACGTAAATTTCTGCACTCTGCGCAATTACCCAGCTTGATTAGCTGCGGTATTTTTGCTCAACAATTTCTACCCCACCAGAACAGGAATCTATTCTGCACCCTTACAGACTTATCACAAATTACACAGTCCTGCCACAAAATTAAAATCACAAATCACAGGTCGCAGGTCAACATCAGACTCAAGTGTCTCCACTAAAGGGCAAAAGAACCACTACCCTAAAATGTACACACCACACAGACCACTAATACAAACAAACAATGTACACTCTACATCATACTTCAATTGTTATTTGTAATCACTCGGTATGGTAATAATCCAGAAATCCATTAGTAATTATTATGACGTGTCTAAAAATAGCAGCTCTGCAATAGCAACTGGGTTTAGTGGAAAATGCTGAAAACGCGCTGGAAGGAATGTAGCGAATGAAGGAGTAACAGCTTCCCCTGGTACACACACAGCCTCTCAGCTTGCTGTCATAAGAAGTGAATTTTGCTTTGAGTGTCTGTCTAGACGCGTGTGAGATTGCCAGCACAGTAGAGGTCTGTTCGACAGCGATGCTCCATGGCTTTCAGAGTTCAAGCTTTGACTGTGCGTACTGTTAGCGTGAGAGTAGGTGAGAGAACAAGCATTACAGGAGTGGACGAATGGCTCACTGCCAATCACAAGAGGCAAGCATGCGCGCGCGCACGCACGTATATGTGTGCACTCGCGCGTGTTGGGTGGGAAGGGCGATGACTATGTGTTTGCGCGCATGCTAATGTGTGTGCACTGCATGTGTACATGCCAATGTGTGACTGTGCATGCAAATATGTTTATATTTGTATCTATGTTTATACTGTATGTACATGACCCTTTATGAGTGTCTCAGTATGGGTGTGTGTATGTATACAACAGTGCGTGACTAAATGTGTTTTAGTGAGTGTGTGTATGTGTGTAAAAGTGTAAAAGTATTTGTGTGTGAGTTTGTGTGTGTAAATTTGTGTGTGTGAGTACATGTGTATATGTGTGTAAGTATGTGTGCGCATGTGTGTGTGCACATGTGAGTTTGTGTGTAACAGTGTGTGAGTACATGTGTGTGTGAGTTTGTGTGTAACTGTATGTGAGTACATGTGTGTGTGAGTTTGTGTGCAACTGTGTGTGAGTACATGTGTATGTGTGTGTGTGTGTGCACATGTGTGTGTGCACATGTGAGTATGTGTGTAACAGTGTGTGAGTACATGTGTGTGTGAGTTTGTGTGTAACTGTGTGTGAGTACATGTGTATGTGTGTGTTTGTGTGTAACATGTGTGTGAGTACATGTGTATGTGTGTGTGAGTGTGTGTGTGTGTGTGTGTGTGTGAGTACATATGAGTGTGTGTGTGTAACAGTGTGTGAGTACATATGAGTGTGAGTATGTGTGTAACAGTGTGTGAGTACATATGTGTGTGAGTATGTGTGTAACAGTGTGTGAGTACATATGAGTGTGAGTATGTGTGTAACAGTGTGTGAGTACATGTGTGTGTGTGTATGTGTGTGAGTGTGTGAGTACATATGTATATGTGTGTAACAGTGTGTGAGTACATATGTGTGTGAGTACATATGTGTGAGTGTGAGTATGTGTGTAACTGTGTGTGAGTACATATGAGTGTGAGTATGTGTGTAACTGTGTGTGAGTACATATGAGTGTGAGTATGTGTGTAACAGTGTGTGAGTACATATGTGTGTGAGTATGTGTGTAACTGTGTGTGAGTACATATGTGTGTGAGTATGTGTGTAACTGTGTGTGAGTACATATGAGTGTGAGTATGTGTGTAACTGTGTGTGAGTACATATGAGTGTGAGTATGTGTGTAACAGTGTGTGAGTACATATGAGTGTGAGTATGTGTGTAACAGTGTGTGAGTACATATGAGTGTGAGTATGTGTGTAACTGTGTGTGAGTACATATGAGTGTGAGTATGTGTGTAACTATGGTGAGTATGGGTGTAACTGTGTGTGGGTTGGGGATGGGTGCATATGATAAGGGGCCGTAGTGACGGATGGCCCAGCAGAGGCGTAATTCCAGGTCAGTGTGTCGTTTGAGTGCACCTCATTTTTAGCTCCCTGCCCTGGTTATGTGCGTAAAGCAGGCCTACGCACCCCTGGGGTTCCCCTCAAAGCATGGCACAGAAGGGGCACAGGGCTACAGGAGGCTACTCTGACTCCAAGTCACATTTTTCAGCTAATTTTCACTGAATGAGACACACACATTTCATACAAGACACACACATATTCCACATAAACCACAATTCAATGCACGCATAAGCACACACAATAGCTGTTTATGCACATGTGATACATGTATACTGCTGCATCTAGTACACATGTGCATGTTCTTACACATATTAATACACATTTAATAACAAGATAATATAAATAGTTCCTACTAGTCTACATACTCAGTTTCTTATGAACATCGAAATCATTTTCATTTATCTAATTTTGTTTTTCTCACTGATACACACACACACACACACACACACACACATACCACAGTTAGGTGTATGACTGCTTGAGTAGTCATTGTGAGTACAGTATTTTTTAATGCTGCAGTTTGTAACAGTAAACATGTTCAGACATGCACTTGAGCATGACCGTGATCGGGAGGGGAGTATGAAGAGGAGGAATTACTCAGGAGAGGGAGGAAGAGCTGTGATGGAGGGTGAGGAAGAGGACAAGCGGATGAGGCTAAGAAGGAGGGTGAAGAGCTGTATGTACTCACAGCTGGAGAATGAAGGGGGACCATGCACAGGGCATGCTGGTTATCAGACAGAACAAAGCCTGCTTTCTGTGTGTAAGCTGGTGGAGGCAAGCGCATAAACACGTCTGTTGTTGGGAACAGAGTGGGAAGGGGATGAGAAGAAAAAAGGAGATGAAAAGCTGAGGTGGAGGATGAGGAGTGACAGTAGAAGGAGGAAGGTGACCAACGCACAGGACATGTCAGCTGATCATTATCAGACAGAATTAAGCTTTTTCTGCTACACTGGTGTGTGAGTGGTCATGGAAGCGCTGCTGCTGCTGCTCACACAGAGTCGGAAGGCCCAGCAGAGGAAGGGCAGTGGAGGAGTTGAAGGGTACTCACAGTTGAAGGAGGAAGGGGACCCGCGCGAGCGGCTGAACTCCTCCCCGTAGAGAGCGGCCATGCTGGGCTGGCTGGTGCGGCGGCCGGGGTAGGGGGGCGGCAGGGCGGAGGAGCCGGAGCCGGAGCCAGAGCCGGACCCGGAGCCGGAGCCCATGCCGGTGGCCAGGCCTGCCATGCGCTCCTTGGTCTTCAGCGCCTGGGTGCGCTCCTGCTTTAGCCTCTCCTCGTCTCTCATCAGCCCCACCAGCTGCTTGGCCTTCTCCCGCACGTTGACGCCCTGGTCCTTCCCGTCCCGGTCCACGTACTGGAAGTCGCGCAGCGTCTGGATGGTGAAGACGTTCTCGCGGCACTGCTGGGCCACGCGCTCCGAGCCCGTCTTGATCAGGTAGTCCAGCAGGGTCAGGGCCTTGTAGACGTGCCGCCAGTTCTTGCCGTGGTCGTTGAGGCGCTTCCAGATCATGCCCATGACCTCGGTGAAGGCCACCACGTTGAAGGTGAGGTCGGAGATCTCCGACATCAACGAGCTAGACGGGCCCCAGGGGTCATTGGAGGTGGCCTCGCGCACCTTGATCTCCGCCTCCGAGTAGTTGTGAACGATGTTCTTCACCTGCCGCCGCAGGGCAGAGGTCGTCATGGCGACGGTTTAAGGTTGGACAGGGGCGGGGGGGGGCGGGGCCAGGGCCGGGGGGGTTGAGTCAGGCACGTTCAGGGGAAGTGGAGGCGGATGGTGTGGGGGTCCTGCCCCGCTCGCACCTGGGATCTCCAGCGGAGAGAAGGGGGAGGGGAGTTGGAGGAGGAAGGGGAGAGTTCAGAGGGTGGGGCGGGGCAGGGGGCAGCAGCACTGAGTTCCCGTTCAGATTCGCCAGGGTACACAAGGGAGAGGGAGAGAGCCGGCAGTCCCACACGTATACTGCAACGGAGAGAGAAACAGACAGAGACGGACAGAGAGAGAGAAGAGAGAGAGAGAGAGAGAGAGAGAGAGAGACACAGTTAGACTGATACCTATTCCAAAATGGATCTCTCCATCCTCATTTAAAAGCGCAGTCCAGTGTCCAAACGGCAAACATTGGCACACAACGCAAGTTAAAATATATCTGTATTACTTAAAATGTGTACAGTGCTTATTTTTTCTAAACTGCTTTTTACAGGACTAAGCTTTGGCGGCGTTTACTCTTTTGGATTTCATGCCAATGGAGGACTCTGAGTTGAAATGAATTGAGATAGAGTGAGAGGGGTAGGCAGATGGAGAGGAAGACAAAGGTACAGGTAGAGCAGAGTTAGACAGAGACCCGCTCCGAAATCGATCTGTCCATCCTCATTCACGAAGGCAGCGCAGCGACCGAAACGCTAACAGGACCTGGCAAACAATCTGTCTCATTTTTCATTCCCCAACCCTGTGACATCACGCTCTCTAAACTACCTGCCCTGCAGCACCCCGCTTCATAACCAATCACCACCCCCCCAATCCCCCCTACTCAATCAATCACCCCCCCTTCATAACCAATCACCTCCCCCACCCCCCATACTCCATCCCCCTTCACCCAATCACCTCCCCATCCCTTCACCACTCAATCACCCCCCCCCCTTCATACCCACTCACCAATCACCCCTTCATACTCAATCACTTCATACCCACCCCCCACTTCAACCCCCACTTCCCCCACTTCAACCAATCACCCCCCATACCCAATCACCCATAAACGACTGCTGCTACAGAGCGGCCCTGTCACACCAAAGCCAAAATCCAATGGGCCAAGCTCTCCAAATCAGGAAAAAAAACACTTTTAATTATGTTTCCAGGGAAACTGGGTCAAATTAGTACCCTCATTTACTGGCCTGGCAGGCAGCCTCATTCAGCACAAATGAGACGGCTCCCAATTTTACACCTTACGTTTTCCTCACACATTGACTCAAATCTTCTGTTTGTACGTGGGGTGACTGAGATCAGAGAGCTAGTTTTAAGGGTGGGTTAGCCCTGCTATAAGCCCTACTCCTCAAAAACAAAAAAAACAAAAACAAAAAAACAGTTGGAACAGTTTTAGCCACATTCATGTTTTTACACTTCCACTTGCAGCTCTGTAGTTACAAAGATCTGGGCCCACATTCAAACGGTGTGTCAGAGTATCCACCCGAGATCTCAGCTCAGAACTGCACCCTCCCCATCTACCCCTGGTTACTCAAATGTCGGTGTAAGGTTGTCGATATGAGTCAATACTTCAGCAGAACAAAGGGCTGGGGGGCTAATGCTCTTATGAAAGTTGCACTGGCTTAGTGTGTTGGTCTAACAAATAATATGATATTATATTGGGGGATAATATTACATTAATATAATAATAATAATAATAATAATAATAATGAGCTGTTAATCAGGTTTCCATGGATACTTTAGTCTGGGGTTCTACTTACCGTAAGTGAAATATCAGGCCATTTCCGCTTTTAATTCATTTTTAAATATAATACGAGCTAAAAACAGCATACACTTTGGCGTCCAGTTGTCTCTTTCATGAACTGCCAGCATCAACATTTTGTCAGTGAGAGCAGAGAGAGTTGCTCTAAACTCCTGTAAGCAGCGGATGGAATCATCAAAAATACATATTTCCCATCAAATTGTCTACTGCCCTGTATACTTATGAAAAATGCAGACAGTTTGGAACTGACTGGAGGCCATTTTCAAAACTCCTGCTTCTCTTTCAACCACACTGCATCTAGGTGCCCACCACTTGCAACCATGCTAGAAAAGGCACAGCGAACTCTTTCAATGAGCCCTTTTTGGAAAAAATAAAAAGCTCAATGTTGGGTATTCTTCTTTCCTCAAACAAGTTAGTTCAGTCAGCTCTTTTTAGATGGGACGTACGTGTCGTGCGGTCAAACCGCAAACAAACACGGGGTATGTGCGATGACATCACCAGCAGGCGAAGCTGAATACGGGCGTGGGGCCCTAGCTGGTGGTATCCATGGCGCTAAGGGGCTCAGCCACTGAGAGCTGCTTCTGCAGCCAGAGACCCGCTTCTGTGTGTGTCTGAGATCGCCATGGCAACACCGTCCCCAGGGGAATGGAGAGAGGAGAAAGTGTTACAGGCAGTGCATATTACACTGGAGTAACCTGTTTCACACACGCAAACAGACACACACACACACACACACACACACACACAAACACAGAGAAGCACAAACACATATGTGCATGAAAACAGACATGCACAAGCATTCTCATGCATGCATGCATGCCCACACAGGTTGCAAAGCAAAGCACAGAGAGATGCTGAAATGGGCAGCAGGCAAGGCAGAGGTCACTTTGATACTGCTGCATTCATTTAGCACCTCTTTAAGCATGCATGCACGCATACACACACTCACACAGACACACATGCAGGCATGTGCACACATGCATTTTAATAGACATGCTTTCACATATTTTCACACGCATGCACGCCCCCAAACACAAATGCACACATACACATAGAAACACAACTTCATGGAACCCTATTGTGTGTGTGTGTGTGTGTGTGTGTGTGTGTGTGTGTGTGTGTGTGTGTGTGTGTGTGCAGCCCACTTATCCAGCTGGCATCGTTTACCCTCCCGCTTCAACATTTCGCCGAGCCGCCCCGAGTGCCCGTCCTTATTTTACACCTGAAGTCAGCGATACTGCAGAGCTGCAATGCAGGCGGTTCTGACCCGTTTGGGGGGGAGCGGATTGAATAAAAGCCAGAGGATGAGGAGGGAGAAAGAGACACTGAGGGTTCAGCACTTTGATCCATATCGTCTTACTGATGAGTGCAGAGCGCAGGCACCACGGGCTCAAACTGCCCCAGCCCAGAACTGCAAACTCAGGGCGCGCACGGATGCCCAGCTCATCCGATCTGATCCAAGCCGAGCCCCACCCACACCACACACACGTGCCACCTGAAGGTGAAGCCCTGGAATAACCACCATCACAAACTCACAGAGTCTCACTTCCAAGGGATGCATCCAATTTACTTGTCGATGGGTTAAAAAAGTAAAAATAAAAAAATAAAAAGCTAACACAAATGCAATCTGTTCTGGGCTGTCAGAGTGTGGTTGGGAGAGGATCGATGGGGCGATGAAAGAGCTTTTCCTGCGGGCGCGTTTCTTAAAGCGAGAAAGACAGTTAAAAAAGGAGAAGTGATTGGCGTTACTGTAGGTGCACTCAAGAACATTACCGGCATTCCCTCTTTCAAAAACCAAGCAGGAGATTACCGCAATTCGCCCCACCCTGACCTCCCCCCCTTTTTTATTGGCCAATGATGTTCCTCCAAGGTATGTTAACACAGGATGCCATTGTCAAACAACAAGAACAGCAATGCCCCCCAAAAAAAAAACATTTTAAAGTTACAATTGAGGGCTTAGGAAGAAAATCTCGGGTCAGCCCCCAGCACAGGTAGCCTAAGCCTGCCTCCCCCCATCCAGGTTTAACTGGCCTGTACAACCGGCTGGTTTCCCTTTTCCATTTGAACTGGAGCTGTCAAACCAGCATTGTTTTCTGATGGCTGCATTAAAACATGGAATGGGTCAGGTGGGGTGGGGTGGGGTGGGGTGGGAAGGTGAGGTTTTAAAAGATGTTTAATGGGTGGGGTTTCAATGTCCAATCAGATGCAGGCCTGGTTCAACCAATCAATATAGCTTTATTTTCTCTACAGCAGGGTAAAATGGGTCATTAAGACATTTTGTGACATTTCTAGGCCCATGTTTTGGAAGAAACCAACAAAAGAAAATTAAATGTAGAACTTCCCTTGATTGGACCACCAGATTCTATGGCATCTAAAAACCAGAGTGGAGTGGCCCTGCAGGGCACTGTGGCCCCACCCCCAGGACCAGGGATGAGTAGCCCTGCAGGGCACTGTGGCCCCCCCAGGACGGGGGCTGAACAGTCCTGCTCGCACCAGCAGTGAACCTGATGATCTGTATTGGTTTGTGTCACCTTGATGAGGGCCCTTTCTCTCCAGTGTTCTAGTACTGACCTTCACTGTGTTTTTTTTTTTTTGCCTTCCTTCCAGTGGAAAAAAACCCACCTGCGATTCGATCGACGGGAGGTAACATTAGATTAGTCATTCACCCTCATGTGGGAAAGCTAATGCTTGCATTTCATATTTAAGCCCCCTTGGCTTTCCCTGGGCCCACTCAGGGAAGCTAAATGCTCACAGGACGAGGGTAGAGGACGAATGCCGGAACAGAAGTGGAAACTCGTGCCCTTTTGGAAGACATGGGTTAGGGAATTAATCAAAGCAGCTTGACGGACAGCCCAAGACCACTGACGGGGAAATCAGGCATTGTGACATCACAAAGAGGTGGAACAGCAATATGTTACTGGCATCAGACTGAGTTCAAACAAGTGTTGTTCTGCTGTGGACAGATCAACAATCTTTTGATTGGTTCTAAGAAGTGACAGACAGCTTTTCTCAGCTCCACCCACTATGGGGGTCATGAAGCCCCATTCTACCATCATTATCCAAAACCCTCCCACAGAGGGTCACCCTCTGTTCTGTTGGGCTGTGAGCCCAAGTGTCCCAAGAAGAAATTAACAACTACAAATCTCTCTGATGGAACACTTAGTGGTGCCAGCTGACAGTCATGATGAATGTAGTCCCCAGAAAAGAAGCTCCCAGGATTTAAAGACGAGTGTTCATTCTAACTGTCACGTTTCTTGTCCGTAACTTATGATTATGAAGAACCAGTAAACAGTTACACAGAATATGTTTAATTCATTTCCATGTGCAAAAGGACTTATGGTAATGATACATATAAAAAAATGAATTCCTGCTGAAAACTCATCTTCCCTCACTGTATGATTCAATTTCACCCATCTTGCCCTATCAGACAGCTGGAGGACTCAAAAATTAAACTCTATATCCAGGAAGATGCTGGATCTCAACACCTACTAGCTGTACAACTGTCTCTGGGGCTGGCAGTGTTTGACATATCAAAAATAACACATAAATTGCCATGAGTGTTTTTTTTGTTTGTTTTAATAACAACAATGATCTTATCTATCAAACCACTGACTGAATCCAGTCCATTTTTAAAATTCTGTACTCACTTACACATATACACATGCATTCAAAGGCACACAGGGCTCTGATTTACATGTCAACTTAATTACACCATCATGGTCTCTCCACAGCGGACCGGGCTAATTGGGTTCAGCAGGGGACCTCACTGGCCTGAGACGGCCCTTACATGTTCATATTCTCACCAGCTTGGCCCCAACCGTCCACCCCTCAACCTCTATCCCCCAAAAGTCCTCACCACCAAAGGCCCTCTGATGCCCAGGCGGCCCTGTGCGATAAGATGATAACAGCAGTTTCGGAGGTTACCTTTTTGGTTTGTTTTATGCCTGCGCCAGGGTGCGTTTGCAGCTAATTAGCTGACTGAGCTAACTGTTCCCATCGGCAGCCAGCTAAGACCCAAGAAAACCAGATGAGATTTGTTAACTGTGCAATCAGCGGTTACAATTGAACAAATAAATGTAACTACAGAAGAGTAGCAGCAATGAAATGCACATCCTGTAGTTCTCCTGGACCAGGGTTGTCTATCCTTGCCCTGCACTACAGCTCAAAGGCAGGGAGAGGTTCAATTCCCGGAGGACCGCTGTGTACGAGACTTTTTGTTTTCACTAATTAGCCATGCTAAATCATCGAATTAGGCGGTAAATGACAGCGGTGGTTCCAGTGTAGATTAGATCAGGGTAAACATTTCACATGAGGACACAAGCACACCATCTCCAGCTGTTAGTCGTGAGCTTATCGAGAAATTTGGCTAAAATGTCGGATCAGATAAATGACTAAACTGGTTAAACACTTCAGCGGAATTTGGTGTGAAATCCAGACATGGACACGGTTCTTCTTGTCTACCTTTCCCAAAGTCGTGCACTCAATCCAGGAAGGGCGGACTTGTGCCATCTTTGTGCCCCGTCTGTGCCCCAGGGGTGTGTGGATGGTATTTGGGGGTGGGGTGGGGGGCATGCTGTTGGCATAGCATGGCACACATTCACCATGAGGTCTACGTTCTCAAAGTCTTACGCCCGAAGACTCCTCTTCCACCCCAGGGTCATGGCTGTCAAAGTCCAAGTGAGCGCAGACAAACATGACAAACACCTGACCCCACCGTGAATGCAGCTGATGGCCACCTTTCACAAACCCTTTGTGTTTGTTTTGAGATGGAGCAAGAGAAGGCGGAGTAAGAGCAATGTCCTTGCTCAGACATTCCCCTCACATGACCATCAACACACACTTCCACAACAAACTGCAGCACCTTGCCAAGAACCTTACATCATTTGTCATCCCAACCTTAACTTTCGTTCCGCACATTATTTTAGGACTTAGTCGGTCAGATCTGCTGTTAGACAAATGACGCTTTCATTTGCTGATGCTTTTCATTTGACAAATGGGTAAAGAGCAGGGTCCAAAGACAAACCATGTGGTCAGGTAACCTCGGAGTAATGAAACTTGAACACAGGTTTTCATTGGTCCTAAACCAGAGCTGCGCTTGAATGCTTGAATAGGAATCAGCACTGACAGAACTATTTAGGGAGCAGTTTTAAGAACCACTGCCTTAGGTCAGTGCTGGGCCACTCAATCATGCAGGCTGAATAATGGGATAAAATTACTCAAGAGAGCATGCAAACACACTGGCAGAGGCAATAAAGGGTCTTGGTTTGTTAAAGACTAAAGACTGCTAATGTACACTTGCACACAAGCAGGATCTGTGAGACACACACACACACACACACACACACAGTTGTCATCTAAATGCATTCTCTCTCAACAATTGCACACTCACGCACATGCAAATACTCATATGCACACTCACAGTCTCTTTCTCTCACTCACTCACTCACTCACACACTCACACACTCACACAAACAAACAAACACACACACACACACACACACACACACAGTCACACATCCCAACTGTGTCTCATGAGCACAACCTGTCTTTCTTTATCACACACATACTCTCTCTTTTCTCTCATTCACACATACACACACACACAAAACTTCTCTTTTCCTTTCTCCCACAGACACACACAATCCAACTCTCTATCTCTCACACAAATGCACACACACTCTTCTCTCTTATACTCTCTTCTCACTCACATACACAAACACATACACACACTCTCTCTCTCTTGCTCATGTACATGCACGCACACACACACACACACACACACACACACACACACACACACACACACACCCCCGCTGATGTCAGCGGGATCCCTCAGGTCAAGCTTCTCTATTTCAGAGCGGTATCTCAGGAGTCCTGCTGTCCGCTCACAGGGAAAGTCAATGCAGAACTGCTGACCACAGCAGACACAATTCTACAGGCACCCTTTCACACCACCCCCCAAAAAACTACTTCTGCAGGGGAGCAGAAGAAACTCCTGATTTACTGGAGACACTCAAAACTTCAGGAGTATGCACGCAAACACACACACACACACACAAACACCACACACACTCGCACACACGTGCACACACACACACACACAAACATGCTCACGCAAACACACACACACAAACACCACACACACTTGCACACACGTGCACACACACACACACACACACACACACACACACAGACATGCGCACGCAAACACACACACACACACAAACACACAAACACACACACGCGCACACTCGCACACACACACACACACACACATACACAAACCCACATGTACACACATACATATACACACCCACACTCCTGCAGCACCATGATGGAACCTTACAGTTTGCTCTTTGGACGTTAAAACTCAAATGCAAGCACAGCCGGGGGGGGGGGTGAGGGGGATGAGTCTTCGCCCTTTGACAAAATAACGGTAAATTCTGCGCTGAGAGACTGAAAATAGACGCTGGGAGGGTTTGCGCAGTGTGTTTGCGCAGATGAATCACCCTGTGAGAAGAGTTGTGCCTGTGTAACCGCTCGCTGGAATCACTGCGCAGCCCTGCAGGTGCGCTGAGAGACTCACGCACAAAGGCCAGGCATCAGCAGCCATTTCTCACTTCACCGCGTAACAGGAATATTCATTAAAAAGAGAAGGCATACACCCTATTATTAATGTGATCCTGATCGAGGAAGAATAAATATTCAAAAAGAAACGCGCTGATGCATCCACTCTGCTTATTGAATTTATTAAACACATATAACCGATGTTTCAGCCCCATTTGCCACTGTCAGGATTCACAAGGGACACAATGATGCTGAAATTCTGACTATAAAATCAACACTGGTTATAAAAACCACCTCGTTTGCAGCTTGATTTAATAAGTCAAGAGTGACCATCTTTCTCCTGAACAAGTTAAGACTAAATAATATTCTTTGTCTACACAATCTTTTTTTGATACGTGAAAAAATAAAGAAAACATCTTGGATTAAAAATAAAAATAAATAAATAAATAATAAGTCAGATGACCTTTGACCTCTTTCACTCTGGACACTGAAAAGGTAGGAAAGGTAAGGCAAAACACTGGCCCAACAGTTCAACAACCAATACAATTTTCTGTGAATAACATAAAAAAATGAGCGCTGAAGTTTTCTGGTCAAAAGATGAGAATAAATGAATTTGTGGCTGGAATAAATTTTCCCCTGAATTCATTTCAGCACAGAAAGGGCAGAACAATGAGCTCCGTGACCTCCAGTGTGACAAACGAGCTGCTTTTGTTATGAATATTTACTGACGAACGCTAAGGGCACAAACAGAACACACACCCACTCAGCAGAGACACAGACTCATCCAGGGCCAGCTGATCCAACCCGGATTCAAACCCCCTACCGTATTTAAGAGGAGATTTTTTTTTTTTTTTTTTTAAAAAGGTAATATAGATCTGCCCAATATCCAAATTTGTCAAATATCAAATTTTGCAAAACTGGTCGGAATCTACTGCGGTAATCCAGAAGGAACTAAACATATATCGAGACGTTGGCAAAATCCTTGTCGTTAACGTTCAGTACACCCAATGAGCAGTTTTGTATGTGGGGAATAAGGATTTCAGACAATAATGCTCAGTACGAGGAGCAAAATCAAAACGTGTTCAGCAGCTGATCGAGCTCTGGACATTATTCCACCAGCAGGGTCCCCCGACAGTGGCGTCTCAGATGATGAGAAATGACCTTCGGCTATTATGATTATTATATTATTAATATTATTTTGTCAAACAACAAAAGGTTTTTCAGGCTGGGTTCTATCTGCAGAACATGTGGGCAACAAGAGGGGAAACAAGACAGACACAAATTCAACACTGGCATAATAAAGTACTTTATCTTACACACAGGGCTGTCAAAGTGGGGGCAGCTTACCAGGTTACACAGTACAGGTGGAGAGAGACCCTCTGCTGGGGTCCTGAGGTTTCAGATGAGATATGGAGACGCTCTCCATACTGCAGGTAAATAGGGAGCCCAGGTGGACTGAGGCCAGGTGAGCGACCTCCTCACTGTGAGCTCTAACATGAACCCCAATGTACCCCGGTTTTTTACCAGTAAGGTACCCCATAACCACGGCTCTTACCCTAATCCCTTGACAGAGCAGGAAATGGCCAAAAAGCTCGGATGAATACACTAAAGCTACTGCGGTCATTAGCAATTCGGGATCCCACAGCTTAACTGTAGTTGCCTGCACTACGTTCAGGTGGAGTAGAGCAAACTGCATGGGCTGCCAATTTATCACATATATATATGTATATATATATATTTTTGCAGTGTGTGGGACAGGTGCATCCCACACACATCCCACATGGTCCTGAAGGGCCCTCCCACTGAGTCCACTCGAGAGGAACACAACCACAGTACACAGTAGTGCAGTGGAGTCAGCTCACTGGCTGCTAGCTTCCATTCATTTCCAAACTGCAGACTCCACACTTAGAAATGCAACTGCGAATTATTCCAAAAACGTGCCAAATCCTCTCGACGAACCCTCGACTTTGTGAGACCGTTCTAATAACTTCTTTTGTGCGCTCTTGTGCAACATTAGGTTTTCCCCTTCGAGGCCCAGGACTTCCTCCCTCTCTTCAAAATATTGTTTTTTTTTTCCTCAGAACAATCCATGACGAAGCATAACCCCTGCTTGGCAAGAATTTGATTAATCCGCATTTATTTAACATAATTCTCAGCTTGCAGCCATGCAGGCCTTTCTCAGGCACAGAGTAAGCAAAGCTATTGATTAATTAAGAACTTCTCAAATCCACACCTTAATTCTACACCAAGATGGATCATGTGATACTCTCCTCCAAGAACACCATTAAACTGGCCAATCAGATTCTGACAACCTTCACGAGAACAAGTGAGCTTGATGTCATGCATGCAGACACGAGACAGTGGCAGTACCCTGCACGGGAACTGAACCCAAAGCCAGTAGACCATACTGTCACTAACAGAAGCAGAAATGCAGCCACCCAAAGTACAATATCAGTGTAAAAACTAGGATGTCCGTAAGCAACTGTCATGACACTGGTCAGGTAAACAAGCACCGTTGCTCTTTTGTTTCCCAGAGTTCTCAACTCTCTGTCAGTTACAGCTTCACTGCTGAATATTCTTATAGAGATGGGCATTACTGCTCCAGGACCATCATTTAAGTCACAGTGGTAAGAACAGTCATGTGACCCTTGGTTTATGATGAGCATCATGGCATTGGCAACATAACTGATCCACAGCCCTCAGTTATGCAGGGCTGTTTGTTTTTAGGTCATCACTCACTGACAGATATTAACTTGGCCTGGATGGGCTCTCTGGCCCAGCAGGCCCTACACAATCCCATCCACATACTATAGTAATCAGTGAATCAGCTGCTTCTTCTGGGTAAAGTTGTCACTAAAAAATGAAACGAAAAAGCCCAAGGAAACCACACAAGACAGACGGCGAGAGTGAGTTCAGTCGTGCTCCGACATGTAAGGGTGGCATCGGGAAATTTCCACTTTTCTGCTGTGGAGCAGCTCTGCTTCTGTTTTTAGACACAAAAACAAGCCACTGTGCCTTGGTCGGGGACTGATGGCATGATGTTCGCTTGGTCACATGCAGGCCATTAACTGGTTTGTAGTCCCTCCACCATTTATTCAGATGCTATAGGAAACATGCTCTAACTATTCAAACCGGGTTTGTCCTCTTCCCTAACCAAGTCACAATCTTTAGCGCACAATTTTGAGCATGTGCCAATAACACTGTTATTTCAACAAGTGGTGAAAATGCTGGCTTTTAGTGCAGTTATCCCTGATCCTATAACTCTTCAATCAGGATGTGGTGATCACCTTTTATTGCACCTGTGAATAGTACCCCATATGAGAGCTGGAGTCCGAGCTGGAACTTTAAAAAAAAAAACGCAGTGCACAGCCTTGGACACGCTCGCAAACAATAAACTGACACACCTAAGATCCCACTGAAAAAATGCTCTAGTTTCTGTACCGAACATGAATCAAGTACTAGACATGAACGCTCGTGTCCTGTGAACTGGACACTGAGAGAGTCTGGGTGCAGTCACCCGATGGCTCGAGGGCGGGGGCTGGCGGCTGGGGGCAGTTCTGACCTTGATATGAAGAGCGGCAAAGGACGCTTTCGCAGCGGCACCAGGAGTGTTGTACGCCGCCGATATCTATCATCTCCAACTGCTCTTAGTAAGCAAGACAATGTACAAATCCCCCGGCAATGCAGACTTAATGCTACACACAATAGCTACACATATCAACCACACAAAAATATGAATGACTTAAGTTTCTGTTTTCTTTAAAGAAAACTTTATCTAATGGAAAAAGTTGCAGTTTCTTTTGATAACGCGACAAGAAACTACCTCAGTTTGGGTCGGAATCATTCCTAAGATTGTCACATTAAGTTTTAAAATCTGTACTACCGGCCCCACACAAATATACAAACACTGCAATTTGTTGGCTTTACTTCAGGTAACAGTCAAATCCATCCGATGAGCTAAATTAGGTTTCTTTAGAAATTGCCTGCAATGAGCTTCTTTTAAAACAAATAAAGTTATGAAATTAAGAAGTCCAGCAAGACCTAAAGTAACATTGTACTATTCCAAAAGTAATATTCCATTGTAGGAATCAAAAATGGAAATACTCTCAACATCATTGAAGCTTAGAATTAGCCCAATTTAAGGTCGTTACAAAATAACAATTTATACATGACAATACACACTCTAACTAACACACAATACCTGGACGTTCAGCATCACAGTCATGATGTGATTATTGTACTGTCATTCTATTCACTCTACATAACCAAATGTTACGACAAAAGTTAAAATGCATAGATCAAGTAATAACTCTGCAGTGAACGTGTGCCTGGTATTTCAGCTCTCGGGCTGTACCCCTATACGGCCCTCCCTGATTCCACTCCCCCCTTTACGCAGAGAAATCTTCATCCCAGGTAGCTACAGTGGATGTTTAGCGCAAGCTCGGGGACGCCACTAAAACGGTTACACAATACAAACTTCCAACAGCGCACTCATTGATCGCTCTGGTTTCGCCTCAGGACACCACCCCGAAAAACAGCGCGGTTATTATCCGCATCGAATACAATCTTGCGGCAAATCAAACCTTTAGAGTGAGAGCGAGTGCAACACTGTGACTCAGCTTGGACGCGTGGTTTACACCAGAAACCGCATCCGAACCCCTCTTAAGCCAGCCCAGATCGGGCTGATCCCGCCGAGCGACCAGCATTCCCCTTACCTCGCGCATCGCTTATCATTTGCCTTCGAACTTCGGTGCCATCGTAGCGGCAGTCCTCTCCATTGCTGCTTTCGTTCCCCCTTTTCAATAGCCCGAGTCGATACTCAGAAACAAAAGATCCCGATAAAAGCTAACAATATGGCCTAAAAAATGTCGCCAACAGGAATAAAAGCAGGGCCTTCGGATCTCAGCGGTGTGTTCTGGTTCGACAAGAGATCGGTGTAATTCCTCCGGTGTAACTGTTTCGACGCTCGGTGTCCGGGAAAAGTTGCCTATCCGTGTGTGTCACAATGTAAAACAGACGCGGAGCCCGCATACAACGGTGAAAACTCCAAAGCAGACGTACAGAAACAGGGAGATAGGGGCGGGGAGGGGTGCGCGGTGCCGAGTCAGGATTTAACCCTTCCTCTCCCAACGCTCAGCTCAGCCCAGCCGCAGCTGAGAGAACAGGGATATGGTCTGTCAGTTGCAGGTGACGGTTACCGTCTGTCAAAACACATTTTTTTCTCTCCACTTTTTTCATTTGTGAAGTTCTGTACAGCTTACATTTTTGTATTGTATACAGCCAAGGCTGCCTTCTGGTTTATCCTTTGTTAGAGGGACACAATTCCAAATTAACTAACCCACCCACCAGCACTTTTTATTGGTTACCCAATTCACACTTGGTGAGGCGAGGACTTTCTCCAAAAATAAAACAGCTTTTCCAGGAACGTTGACCGATCCCAAGAAAAGTGGCACCGAGGCCCTTAAAACAGATTCAGATTCATTTTTCCAGCTTCTTCAAACGTCCCGAAAGAAACACGACATGGGTATGCTTTTATAAATCCGCAGTTCCAATGTAAACATTGTACATGGTTCAAAGGAATTCAAAATATCACACGACAGTGACAGAAAGTAATGTTTTGGAAACCTCAAGCAAATTAGTACTGCAAAATTAAATCTTAACAAACAAACAAACAAAAAAAAAAAAATGAAAATAGACAATAGATCTTGTTTTTTGAGATATGTAACATATGTATTGTTTTGAGGTATAGTTGTCTCAATCAATCAATCAATCAATCAATCAATCAATCCATTGGCGGATAAGTGAGTTTGAATCCAGCACAGTTTTCTGCCAATGGATTGAGATAATTTTACCTCAAAACAAGACATACTTCTCCACAAAGCTAGCTGAATATTCTAATATACACAATGCTAGTCCAGTCAATGTATCTAAAGACAAGAAAAATAAGATCTATTGTCTATTTGCAAGACTTTTTTGGCTAGTTAAGATTTTATTTTTAGCATTGAGTCCAGTAGACGACACATGCAGTTTCGTTCTGTATTTTTTTTTTTAAACAGCTAAATATTTATATCCACGCGCGACGCAGCCACTGCACGCGCTAACACGATGTGAGCACCTCGTGCCTAAGGCTACAAGCCATGCAGGTTGGAGTCTCAGAGTACAGTATGGTCTAAGGTGAAAGCCCTGTCACAATCGTCAAATTCCTCACGTCAGCACTGATAGCCTAACGGCTAAAATAACAGAGCGCGTATCTACCCTTCGTGCTTGTGGAGGAGCCGGATTTGTGGTGGAAGTGCGATAGCTACATCGCTAGACGATTGCAGTGTGCGGAGAGCGGCCGTGGGAGACCCAAGAGACTGGGAATAGATCCGTCTGTTCCCTGTGCATTAATGAGTAATGCTCCCGAACTGATTGCCATGGCGAGTCCTTTTTGGGGATAGTTGCCGGGTGTGGGTATAGTTTGTTTTTCCATTTCTGTACTTCTTTCACCCTCATGTTGGTACATTAGGTCACCATCTCTTCATCAATCTTTTTTTTTTTTTTTTTTTTCAATTTATTCACAGATGGCAGTGGCTGTAAGACCCAAATCTGTCTGGCCCATTATTCAAAACTCATGGATACTGAATGTTTGCGAGAGCAAGGAGAACACGGGCGGAAACCCTCCACCTCAGTTTGTCTCCTGTGGAGTTCGGACCTGAAGCCCAGAGCAGATGAGCAGGTTTAGCAGAGTAATGCAATCCTCTTTCCCATGCACCGTCTCCATTCCTGGTCTTCCACAGAAGGGGGTGAGGGGTGGACAGGATATCGCTCTTTTCTAAGCCTGGGCATCATTATCCTAGCCAGGACTGAAATGACACCTGTCAAAAGCAGTGCCCAACTCCACAGCAGGCTAATGTTTGGTTTGTGTTGGGGGGGGGGGGGCGTGGGGGCAGTGTTCATGGATAGTACATACAGTGCTGAAAGAGTTCATGTATGCTTTAGCTCCACAAAATTGAGCCAAAAAAGGAACTTTTTTGGGGGGGGGGTTGAGGGGGGAAGGGGACTATGGAATTTCCACTGACTGATACTAAAGAGGAAAGCTGACACTTGCTGTACTTGCAGTCATTGATTTTTCCATCTGCATGTCCCCTCATGCTGACCCCAACCTTAAAACCTTGAACTTCAACTCCCCCCAGCACACACCTGCTTACTAACACATACATATGCACATGTGTAGGCACACACACACACACACACACACACACACACACACACACACACACACACACACACACACACACACACACACAGCCTCTTACTTACACACACAGCCACACATGCACACATACACGAATATGCAAACACACATTCACACAATTATCTATTATATAGACATAATACAACAACCCACCCATGCACACACAATAATAAAAACACACACACACAAACACAACACTGCAGCCTGAATTGGCCCTCCTGCATGGGAAAATGTGGCTGCATGACACAGTGAGTTCCCCTGGGATCCTGCTGTGTGCAGAAACTCTGCGCCAGTGTGGCCAAATTGCACTGCCTGTGTCTGTTTGTGTGTGTGTGTGCTTATATTTTTGTGTGTGCACGGGTGGGTTGTTGCATTATGTCTGTATAATAGATGATTGTGTGTATGTGTGTGCGTGTATGTGTGTATGTGTGAGAGAGAGAGTGAGAGAGTATTCATGTGTGTGTTTGTGCTTCCATGTGTGTATGTGTATGTGTGTGTGTCTGTGTGTGAGTTAGTGTTTGTTAGTGTATTCATGTATGTGTGTGTCTGTGTGTGATTGTGTGTTTGCATATTCGTGTCTGTGTGCATGTGTGGCTGTGTGTTTGTGTTGTAAGAGGAGTGACAAAGACAGCGGGTGGATCCTAATCCCATTACAGGATTAACCCCCCCCACTGCCCCGCTGCTCTTTACAACTCCACACATGGGGGTGTGGGGGGGCAGGTGAGAGTGAAAGTGAGGATGACATTAAGAGACGGGGGAAGGGGGGGTTTGGACAGGCCTCGGCCTGGACCTCAAGTGAATATTGAGTTTTAGGAAGTGAAAACAAAAACACCAGCCTCCTGGTGAGGTGACACATATACTCACAGACATCAAAATTTATAACGCCACATATAAACTAGATACTCAGGCATAGTATCTGATAAAATCCAACATAAACTAAGCAGACCAAAAAAAGACATTTATAGCCTTACAAAATGAAACATAAAAATTCATATTTCATGCCCTACAATGTTGATCTGAGATGCATATTTTGACATATTAGTCACAAGTCTATTTTTTCACTTTTCCCTCCACTCCAATGAAGGCACAAGCTGCAATACTTTTTAAAAAAAAATTTATCCTTGAAATTACATTGTGTTTGTGTTTTGCATTTCAAAATGAATATTCTTTTCTCATTCACATGAACTATATTCTCAGAGATCACATTTTACCAAAGTCTCGGAGTGCATGAGAGTTCCTGATCTCCATCTTTAGGGGACCTCTCGCTCCTCATTCTGTGATTGAATCCTACAGCTCATAGGAGCAGTGATGGAAGAATGAGCTTTCACAACTCCCAAACAAGGTTTCACGCTGCCTTATGTTACCGGTGGCTCTGCGATTGGAACCAATCATTGAGTGTTTTTATTAAGGTCAAATCCTTTTGATTGGTTCCAAAAATTTGGTGAGTGACAGATGCTCGTGGCTCCTCCCATTTTTTGTTGCCGTGACAACTCATTTTCCCATCAACACCCCGGACTGCTATGGGCTGTGACATAACTAGAGATTTCTTCCACTGGAGTGGGAGGATTTCAGTCCCCAGTTTATTCCTGGCCTTATCAATTAAGTCTTCCTGACATTTTTCCAGCCACTCTATCACATTTGTGTGGTTTGACAACGGTGTGCCACAATAGTCCAAGCCACAAAACTGACATGTCAGTGAAAGTATGAGTATTTTGGCCGTATAAGTCCATGTTCATCCTCATTTTGGACATTTTCTCACTTCCTGCTGAAACAGCTTCCCACATACCGTGACGCATATGCTTGCGTGTTTTACAGATGTGATGCTGTCACCTTGTTTATAGCATTACTGAGAAAATGAAAGGGCTTTTTCAGTAAACTAGTAAAGGTGAGATGAGGTAAGACAGGCTGGAGTGGGCCTTCAACAGAAAGTCCTCTGGCAGGTCAGGCATCTGAATGGTATAGGCTCATTTAAGCTGCCCCCCCCCCCAGTTCCACAGCCATAGGACACATCAGCTGGCATATGCATGTCCTATTGTGCCCTCCACACCTCAGCGAGAGGAGACTACAATAGTGAGATGAAACTACACTTACAGCTCTCTCTCTCCTCTCTCTCTCCCTCGCTCTCTCTCTCTTCTCTCTCTCTCTCACCCTCTTTGTGTCGCTCTTGCTCTTTGACAGATTAAGTCACAGCTCTGACAGTCCCTGGTGGCTGCTTTCTGTGGCCACGCACTTCTTGGTCCCTGCCCGCAAGGAGGAAGCCAGCTCTCAACACAGGATGTGAAATGTGAGAGTCTGTGATTTCTTTCTTTCTTTTTCTGTAGTTCCTAGTGTCACATTGCAATGTTATTGAATGAAAATGCTGTTCTGAATTGGCAATGCAGTGTCCCTGAGGATCAAATAATAATAATAATAATAATAATAATAATAATAATAATCATCATCATCGTAAGACTGAACTTTTATCTCATCTTTCATCAAATCATAAGTCATCAAGTGCTTTTGAATGAAAAGGTGTTGCAATGCACTGCTAGTTGCCTAACCCCACACCAAAAAAAAAAAAAAAAATGCACAGGGGTTGTAGAAAATCCCAATGAAATCTTTATCTATCTTTGTGTTCAATCTACTATCCTTGTCTGCTATCATTTATCTTTGTTTACACTCTATCATCTTTGTCAATCCAACGACTCAAGCAAGTTTCAAATCAACTGATGTTTCAGTTCATTTGAAACACTTGTGAAATGGAGTCTGTTAGCAGTGTTCACCAGTAGTAGAAACTCACTCATTGAACTACCTACCCTGGATGTGTTGATTTTAAAAAAACCATCCACCATCCCTACCTATCCAAATCTTTGGCAACTATTAAATAATCGCTAATTAAGCCCTGGAAGTACCTGTGTGTTTTAATGGACACCCCACTGTGTTAGCACACCCCCACCCCCCTCCTCACAACCACCCAATATTCTACAAGGGTAATTATTTACAGCCGTAAAGGGGGTTAAGGGGGCGAAGGATAAGTCCTGAACCCAGGCGGCGTTCCGCAGCGGAGTGTGAAAACGCAACGTGGCTGGCCCGGGGGGAGCATTTGCAGGTGCGAGCTGTGCTATGCAGGAGCACGCAGTTTTCAGTTTTCCATTACGCCGGGGGGCAGGCTGTGGTGAGGTCTTACGTAAGGAGGGGACAGATGTAAAATGCGCTGGGCCCCCAGGGGGGGGTGGGGGTGGCCGTTCGGCTGGGGGGTAGTCTATGTATCTGTGAGGCCCTCTTTCCACCCAAAAACAGCTGCTTTCTCTGGAAGCTGGAAATGGATTCTCATGTTACCTGAAGCCCTGAGTCTCACCTGGCGGCAGGACAAAACACTGAAGATGGGCTGGATAAAAGCATCTGCTAAACGGCCAGACGTACATAGATGTGGTAATAATAATGATAACAATAATAATGATAACAATAATATTATAAGAAGAATAAGAAGAATGTTTCTGCTTATCAGATCACATTACCTGTCAGCAGCCAGAACAGAAAGCAAGACCCATGCTGTCTTAGGCTCAGATCAGATCAAAACAAAATGAGCCACTGAGCTGGTTTCATGGCGCTTTCACAGAGAGCGCTGAGAAGAAGCAACAGTGGGGTTTCAGACTGGTGCCACTGGCTGCCATAGTCTTTGAGATGCAACACATTGAGGCAAATCCACTGAACCCACTTACAACTTGTTGTTATGGAAACAGGCATGTGGACAGTGTAGTCTTAACGTAGACTATGTAGTCTTCACTCAGCAACATTGGAAACCTTGCCGTCCTGGCTTTGTCAGTTCTCGTGGTATCGAGAGCTCAGCTGTGCTTTCTGGAACGGGGGATGCTGGAGTAGCCGGGCCGTGGCGCTCATGTGCGCAGAGCGCCTATAGGGCATCTGCGCAGACTGCCCTGTGTTTACTCAGTAAATGGCCCTTGGCCCTGAGCGACGCTAGTGTCTCTGTGAAAGCTGTCGACCATATGACCGCATGTGTACCGTACTGCAGGGCTACAGTCCCTGGAACCCTGACCCCCGACCCCACGGGGCCAGAGTCCAGAGTCCCGCAGTTTGAGTAGCACTTCTGTGAGAGGCTGCACTGTATTTGAGCGTGCAAATATGTGTGTGTGTGTGTGTTTGAGTAAGTGAGTGAGTGTGTGAATGTATTTATATAAATATGGTGTGTGAAATGGTGTATCTATGTGAGTGTGTATATGAGTGATATATTTATATAATGTGTGCGTATATAAATGAGTTGGTGAGAGTGTATGTATGTGTGTGCGCTGTGTGTGAGTGTGGGTGTAGGAGAGAG
Source organism: Albula goreensis (assembly GCA_022829145.1). NCBI lineage: Eukaryota > Metazoa > Chordata > Actinopteri > Albuliformes > Albulidae > Albula > Albula goreensis. The sequence continues at coordinate 3,638,490 of CM040759.1, read as the reverse complement.
AAAGCGAAAGAGAGACCAGCCCATTGGCTCTTTCATGCTGCAAACAGTGCAGATCTCTCTGGAATTTCCCAGTTATGAAAACACCAGCGCACTGACTAACCTCCCCACCCCCCATCCCCCATCGAGCCCCCATGTGAAACCTGAGAATGGCCTACTGCCGCCATGACCCCGCTCCTGAACCCCCGACCCCCACCGCCTGCCCAACCCGTCTCCACCAGCCCAAACCAAAACAAACACAAACCCCCGACAACAATGGGAGCGACGTAAATCACACCTGATGACAGGCCAGGAAAAGAAGGTTCTAGATTGCGCGGATTGTGCTTCTACAGGTTAGAGAGCATGAAGGGGGCTGGATTGAAAGTCACTGGGGTAGGATGACAGTGAACAAAAGGGAACAGACAGAGGGTACAGACAGAGGGGACAGAAGGGAGGGACCTCAACGCAGCTTCATGCCCTTGCAGCTGTATTTCAACTACATGTATGAAAATTGGCATTTTAATGGTATTTCCTACATAATGGGTAAACTTTATGCCCCTATGCCACCTACAAAGTGACCTGTGCTTCTACCCCCTTCATTTGAGACCGAGACTTAGGAAAGCGAAAGCAAGCTAAATGCTTTTATTTTTTCCTATAAATACACAAATTCTTCCTATATAATTGTATCTAAAACATATATTTGAAATAGTGCCCGATACTGGACTGCAATGTTAAAGTTATGGTCTTCCCTTTCCTGCAGTCTGTGCTAAAATAAATATAACTTTGCTGCCCTTTGCTGGGGTCACTGCTATAATAAAGTTAACTGTGTGAACCATCGCTTTGCTGCAGTCTGTGCTTTCATAGTTACCTGTGCAGCCCTTCCCTTTGCTGCAGTCTGTGCTTTCATAGTTACCTGTGCAGCCCTTCCCTTTGCTGCAGTCTGTGCTTTCATAGTTACCTGTGCAGCCCTTCCCTTTGCTGCAGTCTGTGCTTTCATAGTTACCTGTGCAGCCCTTCCCTTTACTGCAGTCTGTGCTGTCATAAAGTTACCTGTGTGAACCCTTCCCTTTGCTGCAGTCTGTGCTGTCATAGTTACCTGTGCAGCCCTTCCCTTTGCTGCAGTCTGTGCTATAATAAATATAACTTTGCTGCCCTTTGCTGGGGTCACTGCTATAATAAAGTTAACTGTGTGAACCATCGCTTTGCTGCAGTCTGTGCTTTCATAGTTACCTGTGCAGCCCTTCCCTTTGCTGCAGTCTGTGCTGTCATAGTTACCTGTGCAGCCCTTCCCTTTGCTGCAGTCTGTGCTGTCATAGTTACCTGTGCAGCCCTTCCCTTTGCTGCAGTCTGTGCTGTCATAGTTACCTGTGCAGCCCTTCCTTTGCTGCAGTCTGTGCTGTCATAGTTACCTGTGCAGCCCTTCCCTTTGCTGCAGTCTGTGCTGTCATAGTTACCTGTGCAGCCCTTCCTTTGCTGCAGTCTGTGCTGTCATAGTTACCTGTGCAGCCCTTCCCTTTGCTGCAGTCTGTGCTGTCATAGTTACCTGTGCAGCCCTTCCCTTTGCTGCAGTCTGTGCTGTCATAGTTACCTGTGCAGCCCTTCCCTTTGCTGCAGTCTGTGCTGTCATAGTTACCTGTGCAGCCCTTCCCTTTGCTGCAGTCTGTGCTGTCATAGTTACCTGTGCAGCCCTTCCCTTTGCTGCAGTCTGTGCTGTCATAGGTACCTGTGCAGCCCTTCCCTTTGCTGCAGTCTGTGCTGTCATAGTTACCTGTGCAGCCCTTCCCTTTGCTGCAGTCTGTGCTGTCATAGTTACCTGTGCAGCCTTCCCTTTGCTGCAGTCTGTGCTTTCATAGTTACCTGTGCAGCCCTTCCCTTTGCTGCAGTCTGTGCTTTCATAGTTACCTGTGCAGCCCTTCCCTTTGCTGCAGTCTGTGCTTTCATAGTTACCTGTGCAGCCCTTCCCTTTGCTGCAGTCTGTGCTATAATAAATATAACTTTGCTGCCCTTTGCTGGGGTCACTGCTATAATAAAGTTAACTGTGTGAACCATCGCTTTGCTGCAGTCTGTGCTGTCATAGGTACCTGTGCAGCCCTTCCCTTTGCTGCAGTCTGTGCTGTCATAGGTACCTGTGCAGCCCTTCCCTTTGCTGCAGTCTGTGCTGTCATAGGTACCTGTGCAGCCCTTCCCTTTGCTGCAGTCTGTGCTTTCATAGTTACCTGTGCAGCCCTTCCCTTTGCTGCAGTCTGTGCTGTCATAGTTACCTGTGCAGCCCTGTCCTTTGCTGCAGTGTGATTGCCGTCAGGCACATAACTGCCTGTGCCGTGTATGTTCTTGCCGCAGTGTATGTGGTGCCAGATATCTAACTGGGCAGTGTCTGTTTGTGCTGCAGTCTGTGATATAAGGTAATTGCTTCACCTGGTCTACCTGCTGTGCATGGATTGTTGGATAGCTCTGCTCTGTATCTGTTTGGGGTACTGTATACTTACACAGGCATGCTCACACACACGTATACAATGTATCTGTGTGTTCTGGGATGTGTGTAGTGTCCGATGGCCCAGGCTGACGATATTGTGGAGTGTGTGTTCAGTCAAATATCTGTCCATGTAGCAGAAGAAAATCATGTCAGATATCTGTCTGTAGGGCAGAGGTATTTAGTGTCACATGTCTGTCTGTAGTGCAGAGTATTTAGTGTCACATGTCTGTCTGTAGTGCAGGGTATTTAGTGTCACATGTCTGTCTGTAGTGCTGGGTATTTAGTGTCACATGTCTGTCTGTAGTGCAGGGTATTTAGTGTCACATGTCTGTCTGTAGTGCTGGGTATTTTAGTGTCACATGTCTGTCTGTAGTGCAGGGTATTTAGTGTCACATGTCTGTCTGTAGTGCAGGGTATTTAGTGTCACATGTCAGTCTGTAGTGCAGGGTATTTAGTGTCACATGTCTGTCTGTAGTGCAGGGTATTTAGTGTCACATGTCTGTCTGTAGTGCAGGGTATTTAGTGTCACATGTCTGTCTGTAGTGCAGGGTATTTAGTGTCACATGTCTGTCTGTAGTGCAGGGTATTTAGTGTCACATGTCTGTCTGTAGTGCAGGGTATTTATGTCACATGTCTGTCTGTAGTGCAGAGTATTTAGTGTCACATGTCTGTCTGTAGTGGAGTATATGTTATGTCACATGGTTGTCACATGTATCTGTCAGTCTGTACTGTGTATGGTGTCAGAGTGCATCAGGATGCATTTGTGCTTGTGACTCAGGGTTCAGAGGTTGCAGGTTCAATTCCCAGGTGCTTGTGGTCATCTCTCAGAGGCTGAAGTTTAATTTATGATGCTGAGTTCAGAACTTCACCTCCGCTCCCTCAGTAAATACCCAGCTCTATGAATGGTGAATGTGTGGAGAAGGCTGTGCAGGCCACTCCACATAAGAGAAAAGAGAAGCTGAGAGGGACAGATTTTTTTAATGCAGCGACAGAGACACACGTACTAAGGCGAACAAAACAACGGCAGTCGCCATCGTGGCGATGTAACTCACGCTGCGACCGCCCACACTGGACGTGGGCGACAACGACAAACAACAGAACCACCACCTGCCTGCCTGTACACCCCCGGGGGAGGAACGAAAACAGTGACCAGTAAAACTACGACCAGCACGGAGCAGCAGTGCTGTCATTTTAGTACAACCCACATGGCGTCACATAAAATGGATACCCGACAGATGACATGTCATGTGACAGTTTTTAATGCTGTGGTAAAAAATACAATTGTGGATTTTAATGATGACAGGGAGGAGAAGTACCAGTCAAGAGCAGCCTAAGAACACTTTCATTGGCTTTGCATGGCCTGGTAATGTGCATGGTAATCTATTGCATGGTAATGTATTGGAATGGATTTGTGTGGAAGAAAGTTCCAGAATTTGACCATATTTGTGTGGAAGAAAGTTCCAGAATTTGACCATATTAAGGCGTGGGGATTGCCACACTTTGCCATACCCAAAACGATGCCGCCTCTGGCACGGACTTGCCTTCACCCCATCACCACACCAGAGAACTCAAAAACCCCATGATTAACAATAATTAAATTACAGTGTTCTGTTGTGTTCGTTACTTCTTCTAATGCACTGATTCCTTTGTTCTTGCTCTTGTTCTGAAATGTGCTCAAGTTCCTGACCTGAGTCTTAAAAGCTGTTTGCCTATTTGTGCAGTAGCCAGTATGAACCTAAATAAGTTATTATTTGAGTAAATGACGGTGCTGAAACAAAACAATCATTGCAAAACATTTATGTGCTTGTTTTTTTTTTTCTTGGAATGTGCTAATTCCATTGTTCTTGCTCTTGACTACATGTGTGCAATTTCCTGGCTGAGTCAGAAAAGCTGCCGATCTTTGCGCTGTGCATGAAACAGAATGCATTATGATTTTATCTCTGAACAAAATGGTGCTGAAATAGAGGAGTCTGATCATCAGGAGCAGAGGCTGGTCATCGCCATGGTCGCTCCGACGAAGGCCAGGAGATGAAAGAAATCAATGGGCTGCAAGGGCTAAGAGTGTATTTACTCTGTGTGGTTTTCCAACACCGCACCCACATTTCGACATCTCCTAACAACACAAAGTTTATTCTGGATGAGAAGCAGCTTGATGAATGCTTTACAGGTTGTTTCATGTTCCTCCATGTTTTTTCCACAGAAGCACGGAAAGGGCGTGGTCTGGTGGGGAAACAGGGTATAGTTTTGTGGGGTCACAGGGTATAGATATTGTTTTCCGGGGTATACAGGATGTGGGTGTAGTTTAGGAATGAGTGCAGTGTGGTTTTTCAGGGTTACAGGGTATGAGTGTGGTTTTTGTGGGAGGTTTCGGGGTTAGGGTGTGGTTTGTTTTTGGATGGAGGAGGTGCTGTAGAGTGAGGGTGTAGTTTATCAGGGGTTACAGGGTGTGGTGAGTTTAGTGAGTTTTTTCAGGGTTACAGGGAGGTTTTTTGTGGGAGGTTAGGGTGTGGTTTGTTTTTGGACGGAGGAGGTGCTGTAGAGTGAGGGTGTAGTTTATCAGGGGTTACAGGGTGTGAGTGTGGTTTTTGTGGGAGGTTTCGGGGTTAGGGTGTGGTTTGTTTTTGGACGGAGGAGGTGCTGTAGAGTGAGGGTGTAGTTTATCAGGGGTTACAGGGTGTGCTGTTGATCTGCTAGGGAAACGGGGTGTGATATGGAAAGGGGTGGTGAGGGTGAGTGTCTGGTCTGTGGAGGGTTTGAGATTGAGGATTTTACAGAGAGAGTGTGGTTTTTTGGGGATTTTAGGTTGAGGGGTGGTTTGTGGGATTGTAGAGTGAGTGTGTGGTTTGGGGCGGTGTTACAGGAAGTGGCTGTGGTCACTGGACTCAGATGAACATCTCTGATTGGTCACTCTGAACCTCCTCCAGCAGATCACACAGAGAGTCTACCATGGACTCCATCAGCATGTATACCTGCAGACAGGGGAGGGAGGGGCAATTAATACCAAACAAAGGGGCAGAAGAGGGCAGAGAGACAGGCTTTAGGGGGCAATTAGCATCAGAGCTAGAGCAGTTACCATGTGTAGCATTAAAGCCAGTGCTAGAGGGGGCAGGTAGCATTAGCGTCAGAAATAGGAGGGGTAGTTAATGCCAGACTAAGGGGTAAGTGGGGTGGTTAAAATTATCAAAAGAGCCAGCTATAGCACAGGCTAGCAGGGGCAGGAGGAGCCACATCGAAACTTCCCCGAACTTCCCTATATTCCCCCTCAGGTCTGGCACACCCCACCTCTCACTCTCACTCACTCCATCAGTTCACCCCACGCTCTCCCATGCCAGCTCCGCGGATGCACCGCCATTCTAAACCTGTCGCAAACCTCAATCCTGCCGACAGCCGGCGACCTCGTGAGGAAACACCCAGCGGCGGCACAGCGGTAATTGGTTATGTGTGCTGCGTTTCGGAAATTATGGCGTTCGGTCACATTTAATGAGCTCTGACTGGCTAGTTACGCGCCTGTCAAGCACCAAGATGCGATGTAACTGGGTCCCCGCATCAGTAACTGGGTTCCTTGCCCCTGGTTATAAGCCAGAATTAAGGGTGTTGTGGAAAGCACAGCACAGGAGGAAATCTCATCAACCACGGTGCTATAGCAAAGCTAAGCAGCATATCGTTTTTATAATGTACTGTAGTACTGCACACAGTGGTGTACTATTGGAAATCCCCATTCTACGACACTGGTCCATGCCTAATTAATCAAATTAATAAATAACGATCATAAGAAACTCATTTCCGCACCAATTTTTCTTGGACAGCAAAACTCCAGAATGATCCTCCAAGTGCTTGTCTAGGTTTAGATTTTTCAACCAATCCAAAGCCCAATCTTTATACAATGGAGGTTACAACCCCTGCTTGTGCAAGCAGAACTAACAGGGACCAGAGGGGAGATAGCCAGTTAATCAATTGCTGATGCCGTCATTTTCACTGATGGATAAAAAATATAAAACTGTGAAAATGGGTCACCAGACAAACTTGGGCAGCCGTTAATATACTTTGGCGACCCGCCCAAGTAAAGCCTATGTGTGGGAAACACTGTTATGTATATGCAAATATTCCAAAATCCGAAAAAATTCAAAAATCCGAAACACTTCTGGTCCTAGGCATTTCGGATTAGGAATACTCAACCTGTACAATGTTTTATTGCTAAGGGCTGTGCAGTATGGTGTTTAGTTGCTAAGGGCTGTGCAGTATGGTGTTCAGTTGCTAAGGGCTGTACAGTATGGTGTTTAGTTGCTAAGGGCTGTGCAGTATGGTGTTTAGTTGCTAAGGGCTGTGCAGTATGGTGTTTAGTTGCAGTTGCTGTACAGTATGGGCTTAGTGCAGTATGGTGTTCAGTTGCTAAGGGCTATACAGTATGGTGTTTAGTTGCTAAGGGCTGTGCAGTATGGTGTTTAGTTGCTAAGGGCTGTGCAGTATGGTGTTTAGTTGCTAAGGGCTGTGCAGTATGGTGTTTAGTTGCTAAGGGCTTTGCAGTATGGTGTTTAGTAGCTAAGGGCTGTGCAGTGTGGTGCTGAGTTGCTAAGAGCTGGGCAGTATGGAGTTTAGTTGCTAAGGGCTGTGCAGTATGGTGTTTAGTTGCTAAGGGCTGTGTAGTATGGTGTTTAGTAGCTAAGGGCTGTGCAGTGTGGTGCTGAGTTGCTAAGGGCTGGGCAGTATGGAGTTTAGATGCTAAGGGCTGGGCAGTACACTGGGGCACTCACCCTGTCATGAAGGCTCTGGTGGTACCGCTCCTGCAGCTCTGGGTCAGGCTGGTCCGGATGGGACTCGCTGTCTGGGCTTGGGGCCTTGCTGGGCCTCCTCCCTGCCCTCCAGCCTCGCCTGTCCTCCTGCCCCTTCTTCTTACTGGACACGCGCTCCTGGGAGCACAAACACACACATGTGTATCTGTGTGAGTGTGTGTTTGTGTGTATGTCTGTGAGTGAGTGAGCGAGTGAGTGAGCGTGCAAGTGTGTGTCTGTGTGTGTGTATGTGTCAGCATGTATGTGTATCTATGAGTGAGCGAGTGTGTGTATCTGTGTGTGTGAGTGTGTGTGTTTGTGTGTGTGTGTGTGTGAGTGTGTGTGTGTGTGTGTGTGTGTGTGTGTGTGTGTGAGTGTGTGTGTGTGTGTGTGTGTGTGTGTGTGTGGGTCTAGTCACTGCTACAGACAGGCAGGGATCGCACTGCGAATGTGTCAGAATTCACATAGCAGAAGCACTTAGGAGAGCAGGTGGACATTTTCACACGCAGCCCTGTTTCCATGGCTCCCAGTGCAAATAATCTGCACTCGCAGAGTGAGTCAGCGCACCGCAAGGTTACCATCACCTACCCACCTCACCTGATGCTCAGGCTGCTTCACACTGGCTGATGACTGCGGCGGCCCAGCCTCCATCAACCTGTGCCTGGCTACAGAGCGACCGCCAGACCCTGTGCGGACTGTGGAGTCTGGCAAACCCGTCTCATGATACCAGGCCCGCCATATTGACACCACAGTACCAGAGTCGTAGATTAAGCATTCTAAAAAAGGGCTCCTATTCATAAAATACACAACAATAACATCAGTATGTCTGTATCAAAGAATGAGCACAACACCAACAGGTAGTTTACCCTCTGGGCTCAGCACCAAAGAAAAATGCTCTGTTGTCTCCTAAAATGCATTGGATTCTAAATGGTTATTAAATCCCACCTCCCTCCTCTCTTTGTTGTTTTGAGCTCTGAGTTGCGTTAAGTTTCCGTTCATAGCCTTGACATTTTTTTTTTTAAATTGCTCATTTCAAATGCATTTCTATGGAAAGTATGGTCTCAGTTCGGCATTTTGGTATGCCAAACTGTACATAATCTATGAACGGTGGTGTTTACGCTTCACCACCTGACTGCGGGTCTTGCAATGCGGCATAGATGTCCCATACACAGAGATTTCTGGGGTTTTGCATATCTGGATTTGGAACATTTTAGGGCTCACCTGAGGTGCACATCCTCTATATATGACTAACTCCATACATGAGGCATCATACATCAAAACATCATAAACTTGTTGTGCTACCTTCTGTTGTCATAGAGACATCTGTACATCATAAATGTATAACATCTATAGGAATCCAAAGACAATACAAAGGTCTGAAAGATAAAATCAGGTTATGGTAATAAACGTATTAACAAATTGCAAAATATGGCTCTGAAATGGTCTGTAAATTCTTGTAATATTAAAAGTCCATCAATTTAAGGCACCATTTGGATTTGGATCATTTACAGTGTGTGCTGTCACTGCATGGGCGTTAACGTCATCGCACAGACGGTGTTGTGTAAAGAAGGTGATGTCACTCCAGAGCGACTTGCGGGCATACGGGTTGAGGAAAGGCCATCAACATCACAGAGGGCGATGTCATAGTCAGGCCGGCGACATCACAGAGGGTGATGTCATAGTCGGCCTTCCTCGCTGGGGTCACTGTCACAGACCCGTCTCTCCTCTCTCTCTCTCGCTCTCTCTCTTGCTCTCTCTCTCTCACTTTCACACTCTCTCTCTTGCTCTCTCTCTCTCTCTCTCTCTCTCTGCCTGGAATGCTCCTGAAAAACACCACAGAGGTGTTTGTGTTCATCACAGCGGCTGTGCCAAGTCCACTCCCTCTCCACGTGCTCACCAGCGAGAGCTGCCTTCACTTCCTCTACCTGTGTCTTTGGATTAATCTGCTTGCTAACATCAGCGTGCTTGCTAACATCAGCCTTAAATGGAGGCTAAATGCGTTAAAACACATTCAGCCTCCAATTCTAATTCACTGCCTCTGGCTGAACGTATTACCGTGGGTGGTTTTTTCATTAAGCTTTCTCCTCTGATTGTGGGATATATATTGGCTCATTTTAAAGTTAAATACAGCGATAAATAACAGAAATAAGGCTCTGTTTAGCCTGGAAGGATTTTATCTCACAGGCTCCAGCTCCAGTAAAGCCCCCCCACACACACACTCAAACTGAACTATAATATCAGTCCCACACATCTCTCCACCGGGTTGTCTGGAGGCGTTTCTGGTGTTTGCTGAAATTCCCACTGACTCATACATAAATGCCTCCCTCCCCAGGTGAGGCTACAGCCAATTATGTGCCATCCTGAGGGACCGCCCACCATGGTTGGCACTGGCAGTGGCACGGTTCAGAATCAATGCCAGGCTGCTGGAGCGAATCCGCCCACTACATCCCGGCCGTCAAACTCTGCCAGGTGAGGGTTCTTACATCATATCTGCGCAGATTCACAGATCCCTGCATCATCTGGATTACCTCATCTTATCCACCAAGCCGAGCCGCTTCAGATGGAGATCAGTGGATCTGTGAAGGTTCACTGTGAGTGCAAAAAGTGGCACAGGACCAATCAGCTCCCGGTCCTAAGAGGCCACACTTCATGCAGGGATTTCCTCCAAACTAACACATAATGCCACCTAATTCCAATTATTACCTCACAGTCACATGTGAGCTGTGGCTGAGCAGCGTTAGCCAATCGGCAACCTCGCACCGCCTGTCTCTTCCATTACCCATGCTGCCCTGCTCCCTTCCACTGTGGGATCTCCATTAAGAGAACAGCGAGACCAAACACCACTAAAGAAACAAAGAATGCATAGGCTCTTTGTCACTCACTTCCTGAACTCACTGTTCTCACTATAATAACACAACTTTCCCTGGTTCGAAATGGTGGTGGTGGGGGGGGCACTTCCTACCGAGCTGCGAGCCAAATCTGCACCACCTTTGGAGCCAGGCCTGTCCCCAGCAGTCAGATACCGCGGCTACTCAGATACTGCTGCTACTCAGATGCCGCGCTACTCAGCTACTGTTGCTACTCAGATACTGTTGCTACTCAGATACTGTTGCTACTCAGATACTGCTGCTACTCAGATACTGTTGCTACTCAGATACTTCTGCTACTCAGATACTGTTGCTACTCAGATACTGCTGCTACTCAGATACTGCTGCTACTCAGATACTGTTGCTACTCAGATACTGTTGCTACTCAGATACTGTTGCTACTCAGATACTTCTGCTACTCAGCTACTGTTGCTTACCACCAGTACCCCCTTGGTATGGCACCAGGCCATGCTCAGGTGTACAGGGCTAACTCAGCCAAACACTGATTGACGTGACTGAAGGGGGTCATGTAACAAGGGTGGATAATCAGTAACTAAACGCCCAGAACACTGATTACCTAATCTTATAAGGCTGACTAACCTTATAACCAGGTACCCTATACTGACTAAACAGGCCAGTTTATGAGTCCCTAACCATGACAAATTCTGTGCTAGTGATAAAATGAGCCAAAAAGAGAATAATGAAGTATTTTATTAATTGGAAATGAATAAAGAGAGGAGGGATTCAAAAACCTGAGAATCACAGAAGTAGACTGTGACTCATCAAATGGATACAGTCATTCAGCCTGCAAGGTTGATGTTTTAGCTTTTGTTTGTTAACAGTGTTTTGTTGAAATGCAAACCAATGCAAGGATAATAACCACCTATTTTGAAATGAGGCCACAAATGAAGAAGGTTTTTGTCACTTGTGGGAGTAATCGCCCAGGTAGAGATAATTCCCCATTTTCCAGCCAGTTTGTGAGCTGTAAATGTATTTGCTGCCCCCTTGTGGATTTGTTAGGTAATGGCAGACGTTGCTCACCTCACTCGGCTTTTCTTTCCCGGACTGTTTCTGTGACCCCTTTTTCTCCTCCTCTTTTGCACTCCCACCTTTCTTCTCCTCCTTAGAAACCGGTCCTCCTTTCTTCTCCTCCTTCTTCCCTTTCCCCACTTCCACACAGACACATTTTTTAAGGTTTTTAATGCAAAAAAGGCATGAAGAGCATACCATATGTACATATGTATGTGTTAGCATTGGTGTATGCACGTTTATAATACAGGTATGTGTCAGTTAACGTCCACGATACATTCTGTGAAATAGGATGTTATGTGATTTGGATGTTGTGTGAACACCATATTATCAAAGATATATATATATATATATATATATAGAGAGAGAGAGAGAGAGAGAGAGAGCTACTATAGTGCACCTGTATTGACTAAATAGCCAAGATATTACAGTACTATTACATACAGCACTGTATTTCAGCTAATGTATCTGGCAAGGTAATATATGGGTTAATTAGGTCACATCTGCTACGTTCCCTTCTCCAATCAGGATTTCTGAACTCTATTATAACCTTACGGGACCACGGATGTATATGTGGTCGGATGTTGCCCAAATGGACGTTATGCAGGAGTTACGCTGTATATGTATGTCTGTATAAGTACGTATGTTAGTGTCGGTGCACGTGTGTACCGGTGCTGGAGTTACACTCACAGGCCTCTGTCTGCCCCTGGATCTCGTTCTCAGGCAGTCCCAGGACCTGCCTCAGCCACACAGCCTCACCAACCAGCCCATCCACAAGCGCCCTCCATAACTGCAGCCTGGAGCACAGAGACAGCGTGGAGCTATGGGACCAACATACAGCAATAACACAGCGACTTCACTGTTATACAGCACCAAACTATACACAGAGTCAGCGCTAACGTAAAGCAAACAGGATGGAGCCATAGCACTGTCGTTCGGTAGAGACACAGTAAACAGCACTGTCATACGGCAACAACGCAGAAACTGCACTGTTACACAGCGCCTAGCACTACAGAGAGACAGCACTGTCACACAGCACACAGAATAGAGTAATAGTACTGTCATACAGCAAAACATTATGTGGAAACAAAATAGAACAACAGCGCTGTCATATACGGTAGGAGGAACAACAAAAACAGCAGCTAGCATTGTTGCTGCAAATGAACTTTAGTGAGCACAGCTGTCTGCTGTTGTTGTTGTTGTTTGTGTTGTTCTGGACACCCGGCTTTGTGTGATCAGGAATGAGTCAGTATCCTACTCCCCCCCCAATCACCACTACTTCACAGGGGTGCATTGCCATGGTAACTTTCCCTCTCTCTGCCCCTCCCTCCATGCCCTCACTCACCCGATGGAGTGCGGAGTTTGTGGTGGTGGTGGGGTAGGCTGGGGCTGATGCAGGCCCAGCAGGAGTGTGTTGAACTGGGCCAGAGCCTGCTCCCTGCCCCCTTTCCCATCCCGCTCCGGAAGGGCCAGCACCGCCTGGGAACGGACAGCTCAGTAAAGAGAGGGTACTGTGTGCACGACCTAAACTTTCACCGGTATGAAAAAGGAGATGCACACTGTGTTAAATGCTGCAAAACAAGTTTAATGATGCACCTTTTCCACCTGTATGGATCTTCATCAGGTACAACAGGTCAAAACGTTACTTTGCCACACAGCCAAACACAACTGTGCACACATAAATGAATACAATGCAACTAAACAGAACAGCTTCAATGGGCATATTCACCACATGCATTCATATACCATGCATCTGTAGGGGGTCCTGCCCCCTGTGACTGACCTATGGGGACCTGTGAAAGATCTGTAGGGGGTCCTGCCCCCTGTGACTGACCTATGGGGACCTGTGAAAGATCTGTAGGGGTCGTGCCCCCTGTGACTGACCTATGGGGACCTGTGAAAGATCTGTAGGGGTCCTGCCCCCTGTGACTGACCTATGGGGACCTGTGAAAGATCTGTAGTGGGTCCTGCCCCCTGTGACTGACCTATGGGGACCTGTGAAAGATCTGTAGGGGGTCCTGCCTCCTGTGACTGACCTATGGGGACCTGTGAAAGATCTGTAGGGGTCGTGCCCCTTGTGACTGACCTATGGGGACCTGTGAAAGATCAAAAGCCTGACACAATGGCATCTGACAGCAGGTCTGTTGGTGTTAGTGAGAGGGAACACAGGTGGAACACTTCCAGTCTGACACTCCGCGCAATGCGACACCTCTGTTAAGCACAGAGAGCTTTCAGTCGCCTCTACTGTGCCCTCAGGCGGATGAATAGAGGATGACAACAAACAGCCAGCAGGGGAGTCAGAATGGAGAGCGGCTCAGATGAGACAGCAGTCAAGAGAAACCAGGAAAGCACGTGAACATAAAACATAACATCCTTCCCCCAAATTAACACACATCCCTCTTTCCGTTGGCCTGTTGCAAAGACAGATTTCCCTCAATCGATCAGACTGTAAACTGTTATGATACAGAGACAGTATCATACATTAACAATTACGCTGCCAGTTCATAATTTACTGAGTGTGATGGATTTAAAACTGCAAATAGCTCTGGTGAGCTGCACACCATTAAAAAAACCCAAAGCAAAGAAAGCCTGGGCTTCGGGTTTGAGTAGGAACACAACGCAGGCGTGTCACAGCTGAATCTCTAGATGAAATGTAAAGAGCTCTCAGCAAGGCCATCTGCTCCCAGATTCACACCAGACCTACTGCGGCTCACACAACACAAAGCTTGGCACGAGAGAGTGGCTTTCTGTCCCTAAAACCTCATAGCAGAATATTCTACCTGTGTGAGAGTGTATACACATGTGTGTTATTTACCTGCCTAACAATATGTGGTTTACCTGTCTGACAGTGTGTTTACCTGTCTGAGTATGGCATTTACCTGCTTGTGCATGTGTTTTACCTGAATGTTTTACCTGCATAAATTTGTGTTTTACCTGTCTGTGTGTGTTGTACCCTCTCTAGGGTATATTCTACCGGTCTGACAATGTGTGTTTTACCTGCTTGAGTTCTGAGCTTTACCTGTCTGCGTGTGAGGTATTTTTTTTACCTGCTCGAGTGCTGTGTTTTACCTGTCTGAGAGTGGAAACGCACAGGTCCCAGGTGTGGGGCTCCACGGACGCACCCCTGTCCTCACCTCCCCCTGAATCTCTGACCTGCTCCCAAAGCTGCTGCATCCCCTCCACCACCTCCTGCTGGTAGTGCAACTGTGAGACACCCAAAAATACTGGAGTTACAAACCCCATACACACACACACACACACACACACACACACACACACACACACACACACACTCACACACACACACACACACACACACACACACACACACACACGCACACGCACACGCACACGCACACGCACACTCACACGCACACGCACTCGCACTCACACACACACTCACACACACACTCACACACACTCACACACACACACACACACACATATATGCACACACACATGCTCAAGCACATACACACACACGCTCAAGCACACACACACACACGTACACACACACGCGCACACATGCATATACGCACACATACATGCTCAAGCACACACACACACGTACACACACACATGCACACATGCAAAAACGCACACACACGCTCAAGCACACACACACACACACACACACACTGACTCAGCTGCTCACTTCTGACACCACTGAAGCAGCCTCAGGCACTGGTCTTTCAGATGTGAAACTGTAGCTGTTTAGTGGATGAAACCGTCAAACAAACGATTCAAACTGTACCACTGGCAGAACACTGTCTTGAAGGTGACGTGTCCCACATTTTGAAACATAACTATGAATCATAAGTTGTTCACAAAAACATAAAAATTCACACTGAACATTCAAAATGCATTTGACCTCTCATGGGATTCATTGGCGTGAAATCCACCAGCAGAATTTTCCCATTTATCCCCAAAGGAAAATAGGGAGGTCCCAGGTTATCCACATGCCACCCCCCCACCCCCAATTGTCTCTACACAATACAGAGCGTGCAGCACTCTTTCTATTTTTGGTGTACACAGATTGTGCTCACAGATTACAAAACCCAATCTGCTCAAACCCTCATTAGACAATGTGTGCTTTTAAATATATATATATATATATATATTTATTTATTTTTTTTCTAACCTGAGTGAGTGACTAATGGGAGCAGCAGAAATGTCCCCTGAGGGCCCTCTGGAGTGTCGTGCTCCGAAGCACAGAGTGGATCCAATTAGCCAGCTAATGGACCCAATTAGGCCTGTCTCCCATGCGTCGCCACGGTAATGAGAAGCCATAATTGGGTGGGGGAGGGTGGGTGCTTATATGTGTTGGGAGCCAAAACTGGCCTGACAACCGGTACCCGTATCCTCCACCCGTTGAGCCTCAAAATCATCGTGTGACACAATCAGTTGTCCAGCCACTTCAATGGCTGGAGTGGGTGGTGGTGGTGGTGGTGGTGGTGGGGTGGGAGGGGGATGGTTTTAATTTAACTGAGAAGTGGTAGGAAACCAGAGGTTCCCCCTTGGCCTCAGTATTTTCCAGGTGCGGTCGAAGAGCAGCACTTATTTTAAGACAGTCGCCCACCCTGTCGCTACGTATGCAAACATAAGGCAGGATTTAAGTGTTTATGACACTGCCTGAGAACAGGGGCAATGTGGAGACCTCCAGGGAGGGAAAGCACTGAGTGCAAGCATACAGACAACACTGTATCCCCCACGCTTGGCTAAAATCATGGAAGGATGAGGATACAACTGATTGTGTTTATATAATTGAGGGTGTTGAGGGTGAGGTGCATTATGGGTATATAATTGAGGGTGTTGAGGGTGAGGTGCATTGTGGGTATATAATTGAGGGTGTTGAGGGTGAGGTGCATTGTGGGTATATAATTGAGGGTGTTGAGGGTGAGGTGCATTGTGGGTATATAATTGAGGGTGTTGAGGGTGAGGTGCATTGTGGGTATATAATTGAGGGCGATGTGAGTGAGGTGCATTGTGGGATGTACCTGGGGGTTGACCTTGAGAAAGATGTCCTCCTCAGTGCTGTAGTCCTCTGCAGGTGAGCTGGGTCTTTCTGGGGTGCGCACTCCCTGCAGGAGCTCCCAAAGCAGCAACTTACACACTGACACTGCCTCCCTGTGCTGCAGGTCCCTCTGCAACACACACACACAGCTTACGCACACACACACACACACACACACACACACACCGACACTGCCTCCCTGTGCTGCAGATCCCTCTGCAACACACACACACACACACACACAGCTTAGACACACACACACACACACACACACACACACACACAAACACACACTGACACTGCCTCCCTGTGCTGCAGGTCCCTCTGCAACACACACACACACACAGCTTACACACTCACACACACATACACACACACACCACACACACACACACACACACACACACACACACACACACACACAGCACACACACACACACACGCACCCACACACACACACACACACACACACACACACAAACACTCACACACGCACACACACACACACACACACACACACACACACACACACACACACACACACACACCTCCAGGGCCTCCCTCTGGTCTGCAGTTCTGTCCTGATAGAGGGCTACTCCACGCAGGGTGATCTGCAGAGCGGCCCCCCCCAGCAGGACAGGGTGGGTATTCAGGCACCACACCTCGCTCATGACCCCCGCCGTCGCAGACTTAAAGATGAACACCACCCGCTGGGTTTCCCCTGGCAGAATCACCCCTGGGGTCACAGAAAGGTCAAAGGTCAGAGGTCACACAGAGGGTCCCCCACAGACATAAAATGACACAAACAGTATTATACTAGTTTTAGACCATGACATTAAGGCACTTGACTTGAGAGGATTTGTGCTGTTTGGAGCTGTGTGTGTGTGTGCGTGTGTGTGTGCGTGTGTGTGTGTGTGTATTGTACATAGATCTCTCTCAGACCTGTGCTGGTGTTGAAGTAGAAGTGCTGTGAGTGTATCTGGCTGTGGTTCTCAGTGAAGCAGTGCTTCTGGGGCAGACGCTGCCAGCTGTAGTACAGGGCTGCGCTCCCTTCGTTCTGCATCTCCAGGTAGGAAGAGGCCTGTTCACCAGCCAGCGCCTCGAACGTCAACCTTGCTGCAATTCCCACTTCTCCCTGCAGGGGAGACAGAGAGCCAGAGAGAGAATTAACTCACCCATAAACTAACTGAACCCCCATGACAATGCTCACAACAACATCAGTCTAATGGAGATTTGGGTTTAAAACCATGTATTACTTGCTGTTAAACATTTAACATTTAAGATGTCGATACAATTCCAGCAGATTTCCGATTAAATCAAACATCTATTTTCACCAAGATTCTGAAAAAAAATCGTTGATATGACCTTATTTTTTGGTCAGTAAGCAGTAAATTATAACAGATTTTCAGGATTATCTCTTCAGTTTTTACTGGCATTGAAAGGGTTTCAGTTACGTGTTTAGGCCAGGTCTGATTTGAAGCCGTTTTGTAACATCAAAATCTGGCTTCAAAGCCGTAGGGTCATGTGATGAGGTGCGGTGACTTTCCCTCCTGTGCTAAATTTATCCCTTTAATGTTGCACAAACAGTGCAAATATGGCTAATTTGAGCAGCTCCTCTGGGCTGCATGCATGATGCAGGAAGGTCTGTCACATCTTCTTACGAGAGCTAGGGTTCGCCTGATACAGTCCGTAGTGCTGTTCAACAGTCTGAGATATGCTTGCTCCCATTTGATGGGCCTATCAGGGCAACCTTTATGAAAAAATGAATGTGGAAAGAAGCAGTAGATGCTGTGTCACATTGTCTGTAATCAACCAATCAGGAGCCACGGTGACAGTGCCCTAGAACTGGAGCAATCAATATGGCACCATTCACAGACCTCTTTTCAAGGTTTTTCTTTTATACTGAATGCAGGCCAGGTTACAAAGGAAGGGCCTGTGCTTGGGTTCTCAGGGGTCCAATCAGGTAGCTCTTGGGACAGGCGGGAACCAATCAGGTAGCTCTTGGGACAGGCGGGAACCAATCAGGTAGCTCCTGGGACAGGCGGGAACCAATCAGGTTTCCCCCTTTACAGGGTCGGTACCGTATGGGAGGAGGAGCTGCCGATCCACCGGGCCAGCTGGCCACCGAACCGCAGCGCAGGAACCAGTGGTGTCTCCATGGTGACATTATCATCATCATCATCATCATGTGCTTGTGGATCTCTGGAAACAAAAGAAAGGGCAACGAACTTCACTTCCACATGGACAAGCAGACACAGGGCTACCCAACTTTGCTATGAGGCATTAAATTATCAAAAACAATGCTTGGTACTGTAGTCAACACACTACAAGTCGAATGAGGAGAGAAAGCCAAAATTCTTTTTCTAGGCACTTCTCTCCCATTGTTTCCCACCCTAAACTGTTCAGGCAAATTGCTCAGCCTCCCACTGGAGACCTCTCTCTCTGACTCAGGAGGGGGTAGCCGTAGTCAATAGGGGTGACTCTTCCCATTCAAGTGACTTAACAGTTTTTCCCCACACAATGCCTATGTCGCTGAAGGATGATAAAGTAAGCTTATATTCGGTTTGTAAATTCCCAAGCACCTGGCAGACGAGGACTGGCTGCAAGAGAGCTTAACCGGCTTAACCCCTATCTTTCCCCGGCAAGGTTGGGTCTCTTGTTGCCTCGCCAATGCAGTCCTGCAGATATGGCCAGTGAAATATCGTTGGGACTTGAACATCCATCACATGGCTTAAGGCTGCTTCCCAAAAAGACGTCTTACTGCACGAGTCACCCAGGGGCCCCAAAATGCCAGAATACTCGCACAATCAAAGAGCTTCTGTTGCAAACTAAAGAGCAAAAATGTCTCACTCGTTCTCCTTCTGCTCAGCCTCGCTGTCATTCCCCTCTTCCTCCAGGAGAGGGCAGCGCTCAGCACTGACGCAGGTGAAGGGCTGCCCAGTTCCAATGACTTCAAGGCCATTGATCTCCTGAGGAGGTGGGAGAGAGACAGAAAGCGTTGGAGATACTCCAATACTTCATTACCACATGGGAGAGCACAGATCATATATGGGACCGGCCAGAAATAAAAAAAACTGTTCCCTCCATCTCTGTCACATTTCACCTCGCTCCTCGACTCCTCTCTTTCAAAGGGGTCTGATTTTTCTTGACTGCTCACAAAACAATGATTCTCAGACCCACACTTTTCTCTACTAGAGGCAGAGGGAATTTGGGCATGTGGTAGGCTCACATGTCAAGAGCCTTTGTGCTCTTTAGTATCTGATGGGGACTGAGCGTGCTCAGTGATGTTTAGTGATGAGAGTTCAGTCCAATGGGAAGTTGCCAAAAGCACTTCTGCTATGTGTGCCTATGACATACCAAAGCCCACTGCCTTTGGCTGGGACGTTTTGGGGCCTGAAAATCAGAATTTCCTGGTTGATCGGGAACATTTTGGAAAGTTCCCTGTGTATACCTCCCTGCAGTTCATCGCTGACCTCCCCTCCCTTTCCTCTCCGTCTATACGCACATGGGACAGGCTGTTTCGCTGAGCATGCTGAAGAGCTGGAACATGGCTCGCATGCCAGCCCGCTTCAGCGGAACAGAACAAGAACAAAGGAAAAAAAAAAAGGTGGAACAAGATCATTAGCACAAAGTGTGTGTGTGTGTGTGTGTGTGTATGTGTGTGTATGACTGCATTATTACAGAACCATGAGCGACAGCTAATTATTTCATAAGAGCACTCGTTTCTTAAGCTGCTAATTAGCATGGGTAATTGGTACAAGTCATGCGTGGAGGCCTTTGTTCTGTTGGTCTCTGGCGCCTGGTGGCGGAGGGTGGGGGTGGAGGGGGCATGGTAGGAGTGGGGCTGGGGCACCAGCGCCACGGTAACGCCTGATGGGTGCATTAGTAGGCCCGGACCATGGCGGCGTGTCTGGGCATGCCCACTGTGCCATTACCCATTGCCCAAGTCCCTTCAGCTATTAGCATATGTAAATTAGGACATAGGCCTTTTGTAATAGTACATTGTGTGTGTGTGTGTGTGTGTGTCTGTGTGCGGAAACCATAGAACGTTCACAGACATCATGTGCATTATCTGTGATGTGGAACGGAGAGTTTTCCGCTTACGATGCAGACTGCCCTCTGGACTGAAGTCCTATGCACAGTAATAAAAAAAACTGCAGCTCCACCAAACCAGGAAATGAGATTTACATAATTACATCCACATTGCATTTTCGGCATTTAAACACAACCTCTTATCCATATTAAGCTTTTTCATGGCTTCTTCTTTTTTTTACGTACAAGCCATTTGAATGTTTACTCATGAGGTTGGAGTACCTTATGTGACCTATGTGTAAATATATATATATATATATACACATATATACATATATATATATATATATATATACACACACCATGTATATATGGTAAAGGGAGCAACAAAAGCTGATGTCAAGAAAGAGGACCATGGATTGGATCAGCTAATTAAAGTGTGACCCATATTGTATAATGTAATTAAAGCGAGACCCTACATTATATGGTGTAATTACAGGGAGACCTAAAGCGTATGATATAATTGAAGCAAAGCATCTACTGTGTGATGTAATTAACGGAAGACTTCTGTTTTACAAGGTAACAAAAGACCATGGCACTAATGGTGCAAGGACACAGTGGAGTACAGAGTTGTTGAATTGGGGGAATAACATGCATTATGTAACAGAAGCAGGACAGGTGCTGTAAGGCTGTGCTTGATGACTACGATTAAAGTTAATCCAACACTTTTCTGTCTGTGAGATCTCATGCCGAGGATGTAGCACTCTGCTACTTTGAACGGCAGCCAATGGGATTTCTTACCTGCCTTGTCTCAAGTGTGCAATTTTTCTCAAAAACTAAACAAGGCATCTAAATTGTAATTTCAATAATAGTTTATTGGAAGCTGATAATGGTACGATGATTTTAATATTAAGACCACTACAGAGGAACAATGAAGGAAAGCCTTCAAAATCGTATTGGTGAATATAGAGGGCTATTGAAATTTAAGGTGATACTGGAGGCAATAAGAAGGGGAGAAGAGTTGGCTAAACTAAACATTAGATGACGAACCAATGTGAGCAAGGAATTCATGAAACTGGTGAAGAAGACCTTGATTGTCCTTGACCTTGAGAAGTAAAGAGTAAATAATTTAAGCTACTGTTAGCAGTGGCTCATATATATGAATATAAAGCAAAAGGGGTGTTTGTGAGGTCAAGGTGAAAATAGCTTGATGACAGTAAAAATCAACAAACAATTTAATAACACAGACAAAAAGAGCACTTAATTCTCTTCTCATCATCAACTTTATATAAATGGTAATGGAAATAAGTGTTTAAAAATATGAATAAGAATCCTGAGAAACAATAAACTAGTAACGGATCCCCAACCTGCAACATACCTACCTTTCTAGATTCTATCAAAGACTGCAGTGGGTATTGATGAAGTTTTAATAGATGATACAGACCTTTCTATTACTGACATTAGGAGGAGGACAAAAACAGACCTCCAGGAATCGATGGCCTTCCTGGCAAATTCTATATGCCTTTCAGGATGACATCGCTGAATTCATTATGTGTATTTACAGTCTATAGACATAGGAGCAATGCCTGCCTCTATTACAGAGGGCCTAATTACCAACCAAGCAAAGGCCCAATAGTATTAGATAACTGGAGACCTATTACTTTACTTAATAATGACAGAAAATGTTTGCCATCAATTTTCACAGAAGGGCTTAATAAAAGGGTTTCATAATGTCATTGATCAGAAGAAAATGCTCACTTTTTGTAGTGAAAATAGATCCAGATCCTGGTTATTACAACACCTTTGCTTGGCTTGGTGTGTTCTTTCATCAGTATCAAAGGTTATCTGGAGATTTTTTTTTTTTTTGTTGGATTCGAGATTATATTAAAAATAAGAATATAATATGGAGCACATCCCCAAACTTGTTCAACAAACTCATGGTTTAGAATTCTTTCTGAAATATACTTTTGATATTTGAATTTGATAATTGCGCTGCTTTTATTCTGTTAGAGGGGATTTATATCAGAAGCTTGGAGTGACATAATCAATAACAGACATGTGTCAAAGCAGAGCAGTTCCTTAAACTAAATTTTACCGAGAAACCAATCTAGGTCAGCAGAAAATTTTACCGTTACCCAACAAGTGTTGCATAATTAATACGATAAAAGAACTTTCTTGCAAAATCATTCACAGTCCACCCTTCAGTGTTCTGATACATCAATTTAAAGGCCACCTTGACTCACCCAGATGTTTTTCATCTATATGTGACTTCCTGGAGTTTGAAAATGGCGTAACACAATTACTCGATTAAAAGAAAAGAAAATGTCAGTGAAAGTAAATGAATTTTGTCTGTGTCAAAATTTTGGCTGGAAAAATCTGTGCAGAATGTCCAGAATGCCTATTAATTTTGGCAATACTCACTTCTCCTCTTGATTTGGTTGACCAGATTTTATTATGCAAATTACTATTATTATTATTATTATTATTATTATTATTATTGAGAGTCAGGCCTGTTATGTATGATGTAACCAATATGAGACCTGCACTGTATGATGCAATAAAGGAGACTTATGTGAGATGAATGACAAAAGTGATGTGAATAATGTGATATTGTGATTACAACAGGTGTTTTGGGAGGCCTGCCCGGTGCATAAAGAATCCACACTCACAGGTTGGTTGAAATCCAGGTCCTTCAGAACCTCCCGGAGCTCCTGCCGACACTGCTGCAGGTAGGGGCTGCGCTCCCAGGCCTGTGGACCTGAGTCACTGGGCATGGCACTGCCTGAGTGGAACCATGAGAGGATTAGATCCAGTCCCATCAACCAATCCCAATGGATCTAAGGGTTAGATCCAGTCCCATCATCCAATCCCATTGGATTTGGGGGTTAGATCCAGTCCCACCATCCAATCCCATTGGATCTAAGGGTTAGATCCAGTCCCATCATCCAATCCCATTGGATCTAAGGGTCAGATCCAGTCCCATCATCCAATCCCATTGGATCTAAGGGTTAGATCCAGTCCCACCATCCAATCCCATTGGATCTAAGGGTTAGAACCAGTCCCATCATCCAATCCCATTGGATTTAGGGGTTAGATCCAGTCCCACCATCCAATCCCATTGGATCTACGGGTCAGATCCAGTCCCACCTCTCCACCTTCACACTCTGTCTGTGCTCACGTTCCCCAGTCTCTTTCTCAAACCCACTCTGTTCAGCTCGCTTCAGAAAGCCCTTTGTTGGCGTGATTTTTGCATTAACTGACATTAATATGAATTGCAATGTATCCCTCTGTGTGCAGAGAATATTTTATTAGAGGAATAGCGCAGGCAAGCAGCAGCTTCATCACTCTCCCCAGACACTTGTACCTCTCCTTTGAGTATTGATCTCAGTTATTTAAGACTTAAGTAACACAGAGATATGATCGTGCATAATAATGCCACATTAGTGGCGACTGGAAATAAAGTCACATGGATGTCTTATGTATTATACATTCATGTGACTCTCATCATTCAAATAGCAGAAATGAATGTTTTGTCACAAAGAACTTTTATGAAAGTGGTGCTACTATTGCTTGTATTATATTTCCACCAATATATACTGTACATATGTATGTGTGTGTGCGTACGTACGTGTGTGCGTATGTATATATCTGGTCGTATGTTGTATGCTTCTCCTCTTCTTTCAAACGGCATTGTGTGGCAACTAGCCTTTGCTATTTTTTACATGGCAGATATGATATGTATCATACATAATTACTATATAACATCAGAGGAATGAGACGGGAACTTTATGCTCAATTTACAAACCTGCAGTTTGCAGGACGGCCGCAAGGGATCAATGACACTAAGACAGCAATGACACTAATGAGTTAAACAGACTTCACCAACAAGTTACTCTGGCGACAACTGTGCTGCTCTGTCTCTGTCTCTCTCTCTCTGAGCTGTACCTGTCTCCTGTTGTACGCTGGCTGGCAGACCGATGTGAGTGAGGGGCCTGGGGTTCCCTTTCTCCGTCTGGGTCAGGGTCGTCGTGATTCCACTCAGCTCGTCGCCGAAGCGCTGGGGGGTGCTCCAGAACTCGCTGCCGACGCGGTAACCCTGGTTATGACATCACAAACTTGAGACACTGGAAAGTGTGCAGTCATACTGACAAACAGACACGTGGAAAGTCAATGTAGGACAGATGTACAGAAGGACATAAGGACACGGAGACAGGCATCTGGCATGGAGAAAGACACACAGTGTTAAAAGCCAGAGACGGGTTAAAGACATGGACAGTGTCACTCAGGAGGCTGGCGATAAGCACAGGAGTGGTTAATGGAGAAATTAAAGACTTGGCTTTAACACTCGACTTTTTCTAAAAATCACGGTACATTCTGTCTACACACTGAAGCAAATGTCTGTCTGTCCCTTGTCTGTCTCCCATATCCAGAACTCCTTCTGCCTGACGCTTATATTCTCTTTCTCTAAGCGGCCAGTGGCCTGCTGTGTGTGCTTTGGACAGACCAATTGTGCTGTGCTCTGCAGAGATCAGAGCACAATATGTACCCTTCCACCTTTGGAGGGGGAACGCAAGCTGAACGCAATGCTTTCTGTGTGTCTGAACATATAACCTTCAGCACCACATGGTCTAAGCTGCACCAGGTGTGGACAGGGGCCAAGGGCAATCACAATCAAATCTATGCCTATATATCCATATGTCATATGTATATATAAATACATTATGCACATCATGTAGGTGGTACATAGTGTGTAAATATGTATCCTGTACTAAATCGCCTGTGCCACTGTGCTAAAAAAATATACCTGATGCATAATTGAGACACAGAAAGTGAAATACCCATAAATACCCAAAAAAGATTTTGCATGGCTGGACATTTTAATCGATTCAGAGTACTCGAGCACACAATGGCAGTGCCTCACCTGTGAATCCGCCCTGTGACAGGCCCAGCTCCCTAACTGCTAAAAGACTAGCCTGCGTGCGTGTGTTTGGTACAGGTGGGGGTGTCTCACCTGGCCGCAGTGCAGGGCCGGGAGCTGGCGGGACAGAAACTCTCTCTGCTCCTGCGTCGCCCGGAAACGGCCCGACTGGCACATTAGCAGGGTGTGGGCCGGTTTCTGCAGCAGCCCTGGGAGAGCACAGAGGCAGGGGGACACTTTCACTACCCTTCACTACCCTACCCTCACCCACCTCACACTGCTTTAGCTCATATCTCATAGCATGTTGTTTAAAAATAACACATTTTTTAAATGTACATTTAGGTGGAAATATGTATATTTTGGCTTGCAAATTCAGTTTTCTTGTGTAGTTTTTTTTTTTAAACTTGATCCCTGCTTTCTGTATTTTATATACATTATGGGTATGAAGCTGGGCATCTTACTCAATGCATTTTGGTAGTTCGGTTCCCAGGCAAGAGGCATCACCTGAAAATGTCTTGCTGTATAATCAGACAGTGTGTAAATTAAGCTGAGTATGTCACTTTGGATGAGGCTGTCTTCTAAATGCCTAAATGTACATCATGGGCTGAAAGGTGCTTGAAAACTAAAATCCATTAAGCATTGTGTGATGTCATCAGCGTGCGCCAATGTGAGTCAGATATTCAGGCAAAGTCAGGAGCACTCCTGCACTGTGCTGAGAGGAGCATAGCCTCATGGCACAGCCCCCCTAACAGTGTCCGATGCAGGTGCTGCTTTGACGCTTACGGGAGATGAAGTCTTGTTGGCGCCTCCTCTCCGCCATGTGGCCGCTCCAGTGCTCGAGGGCGTGGCCCTGGAGATCGGACGGGCCGTCCCGCCCTCTGGGGCGGGGTCTTGGCTTCTCCTCGCTGCTCTGTGTCGCTGCCACCGGAGTGCACGCCACTTGTCTGTCCGGCATGCGCTTCACCAGCTGGGGGGAGGAGCAAAACAGCCACAGGCCAGGCCAGGCTTTTCATTGGCTCTCCCAATAATGCAAATACAAGAACTCTGACAGCGTTTCACAGTTCAGGTGGTGGACATGAGCCTGACCTCGGTCTCGCCCCTGGCCTCCATCGCTCTCTTAAAGTCCTCCAGGCTTCCCAGAATGCTGTGTGGCAGGACCATGCCCTGGGCATCAAAGCGAGGCCCACCAAGACCTGTCATAAAGAACAACAGTGGTAGAAATCTCAAGGCTGTAAAATGCCATTTTTCGCTTGTCTCTCCAACAAGCAGCACTAGATATGGAGTATATTCAAGGTGCCACAGAATGCTTTCATGAAGGGTCCACTGGGAGTTGGAGTTCAGGAGCTGGTGAAACACAGCAACTCTCAAGCTCTGGACTTCACTTCCCATGATGCCATTTGTGAAACGTTTTTTTATTGCCAAAGTAACCCATATCAGATTTCTAGAACTACAGATCAGTCCACAGGCCATTGACTCTCTGGAGTCTCATTTACACCTTTTTCTTTTTAGGACAGTAGTAAAAGCAATAAAATCACAGCCCATTTTGGATTTCATAGTTGCCCATTAACTTTTTTAATAGAAAAGTTAGCCTCTATTTGCATTATCTTCCTAACATACAGAATGAATCACTCTATGGCGCCCCCTATCTGTCATACCTGTGTACTCCAGAGGCTCTGCAACAGCATCCTGTGGGAGGGGCCTGGCCACAACCACCCTGACCATCTTCCTCTCCTCCTCCAGGGGGCGGGTCCTCCGCACCAGAACCCGAGTCACTGTGTGGGGCTTCTGGGAATCTTTAGGAGGCCGGGGTACCCTCAGCTACAACATACACACAAACATAAACGCATGTGAACATGCACACACACATAAGCACACACTCACTCACTCACTCACTCACATATCTGTGTGCACACAAACGATTAACAACTAATTGAAGTTCCACCCAGGGTTGCTGTCACTTTACCTTGCTCTCCAAGCACTAATTCACAAAATTTCTCATAAAAAACTCTGAATATTTTTATGTGAACAGGTGCTTTCTCCACGTTACCTTCTCCAGGTCCTCTTGCCGAATGGCCAGTGCCTGGATGTCTTCCCCTTTAAGGGTGGGGCTCTGAGAATGGGTGTCCGAAACAAACGAGGACTCCTTCAGGCGCTTCTTCTCTGAAACACAAAACAAAAAGGCAGAAAACAAGTAAAACTATTTTCAGTATTTTATAGTATGTACTTTAAGACGGTATGCCTAATACAGTAAAATATAGTACAGTTAAAATGCCTGGATGACATTCCAAAATCACAAAAAAAATATTGTGTGGAATCACTGGAAACTACTTGGGTTGAAACTAAAAAAAAAGTAAATTGCATGATGGAAGAGAAGAGGTGTTACTTCAAAGCATCTGTGCCATTTTGATCATGGAGAGACAGACTACACAAAACAGCCCGATGAAATAAAACATTTTTTGTTCACGGAACACCACATGCACCAAAACGAAACACAGTTATGGAACATTCCTATTGTGATGCAGACAATGCTTCCATCTTGGTATCATTCTATTTTTGTCTCTTTTGCTCACAACAAAATTCTGTTTAGTTTAAGTGAGCCTGACTTAAGACAAAGGTATTCAGTCTTCCACTTAAACTGCAGTTTACATCAAATGTGGCTATGATTTATAGCCTGGCTTCTGCACCTTTATTCCAATGACCTATATGGAGCTACAGGACTAATAAGAATGCTTCCACTGCTTGTTGAGGTAAAAGGAAACTACAGACCTTTCAGCAGATTCATTCCTTGGCAAAACTACAGGAAGCTACAGAACGTGTCTGCCAGAGACTCAATCATTCCCTACTAAAACTGAATGACTGTACAAGCCTAACAGCAATCCTCTCCCTGGTGAAGTTACAGGATGCTATGAACCAGGGAGGAAAATGTATTTTCTCCCTGGCTAGGCTTCAGACAGGGGGGAGTCATGACTTTAATTACAGACTGATTAAATTAGGTAACGGTATCATTGACAAAGGGCCTGCAGTAAAGAAAAAAAAAAGAGAAAATATGAAGGAAAGATGATGAATGGAGCTTAGCGCAGCCCCCACAGACAGTTATAAAATAGCAGTGCGGAAATGAATACGGTTACATCACTACATGTATTACATTCACTGCCCACCTCTGACCGCTGTAGAGCAGCAGAGAAGAACTCAGCGCGACAAAACGACGACTCTTATGCAAGAGAGGGGTCCTGGGTCTCATCAACAGAGAGAGAGAGACAGATTGTGGAAGACTGTGGTTTCCATGGAGACGATCACTTTCAGCGCCTTTTTTTGGCCGTTGTTGATAAGCAGTATGACCCAGAGTAGGAGGTATTTCAGCTTCAGGTAACAGCATCCAGCGGTACCCTATGTCTCACAATTTGGATTTAGGGAGGAAGAAGCTCTTGGATAGGTTGAAGGATGGGGGAAGCTGAGAGACTGGGAGATATGGAAGGAGGACGAGGTTGTGATGTTTTTACTTTCTGTTCTTTATTGTGCCTGCTATTTATTTATTTTACTCTTCATTTTATCTTGCGTGTCAAGGACTTCTCTGTCCTTTGTACATGACACAGTTAACACACACAAAGTCCTTCCGATCAACACAGGAAACAAACCAGCAGCAGCAGCAGAACTGATTCATTTCGCCGGCCATCCACAGCGCCCATCATAAAAAAAATAAATAAACAAAAAGTCACCGCCACAGCCGCCATCTCAAAAGCGAGATCTCTTTTTGCGAGACTATCATGATGTAGAAAGTCACCGTGTCCCCAGGCCCATGTCTATGCTGTGATTGTGATAGCAGCTCTCATTATCCTGCTGAGGTGCCATTATCCTCCCATACACGCCAGACTGGGACTCCCCATTCTCTGGTCAGCTCCACCACATCACACAGACAGCCTGACAAGACGTTCTCTGACCACTCTGTGCTGGGATCAGGTGATTTGTGGACTGGCATAAGCTGTGCCCAGGCTGTTTATTAGCTTACATTGTCCTGATTTTACACACCCCTGTGCCAGAATCCCTGAGCTTTCGTCTCCGGTTTTAGGGTCGATCCAACCTACTACAGTAGATGTTCAGAGATATGACAAACTTTACGGCTGCGGACTCTCACAGATCACCTGAACATGACATGAAATGGAAGTCGCCTACAAAACTGTAACCTATAAATATCAAGTTTTTTTTATTTATCATTATTATCACAAATGCAAAAAGGCCAGTGTTAAACAAAAATGAATCATGGTTTTCAGTGATGGTTAAAAAAAAAAAATCAACAATTAGACACTGGGCTATTACGTGAAGGAAAAAAATGTGTTCCAGGAACTGGGCTCGACTGATCTAACAGTGTTTGAAGACTGCCAGACACCCACCATCACGCGTGTGTATGGAGTGTGTCATGAACAATTCAGATGTGATTATCTAACCAGACACAATGACCCAGCCTGCTAAGAAACCCTTGCAAAGAAAAAAAAAGACAAAAGGGAGCAATGAATCTCTGTGATCCATTTCTTACTCAAACTCTCGTCCGCCCCAACCCACGTCTCTTACCAAAGCTGGGCGTCTTTAAACAGGTGCCAGAGGATCACACTCACATCACGAAGAATGCGAGCTACCAGTTTTTTTAACAGCACACTCTGCGCCAACTCAAAAATGCGAAAGTGACTGGACGAGTGAATGACCAGGATGCATGCATGAGGCAGAGAGTGGTATAGGAAGTGTGCTCTCCACCTGCATGATAACTAGGGAAACCTTCAGCCGTGATAAAACCACTTCTGCTTCAGCAAAGGAGTCATGCGATAAAGGGCTTTAACATTGCAGAACTAAGGACGATCTGTTTGTTTACAGTCCATTCTAGATTGAGGAGCTGAGAAGAAGGGGGACAACGGAGGAGGAAGAGATCAAATACGTTTTTGGTGACTCAAAGATTAAGAGATGCTGTACTAATGTCTGTGACATTAGTGTAATGTCTGGACATTGTCAAAAAATGAAGAGATGCAATTGCAGTTATGTCTCTTCTTATTCTTGTATTGTAGTTTCATGCTCCTCCTTCACCATGGCTATTGACTATGGCTTTTTCATCTGACAAAAGCACACGAGGTACAACCACAGCAGTTTCAATTTGAGCTTTGTTCAGAGGAGCAGAGCAAGACAAGACACACACACACACACACACACACACACACACACACACACACACACAGCCCAGGACACCATAGAAGAGCATCCTGCACTGTACCTGCTTACGTGTGGCAAACTCCCTGGTGTGAAGTGATTTAATGTTTATCCATTAATACAATCAGCTACATGCGCCACAGGTATGATTTCATTCGTTTGACAATTCCCCTTCTTGTTTGATCTCAATGTGAATTAATGACTCACAGCAGGCTACTGTGTCATCTTCGCGAACAAAAAATGGTAAAAAAGAAAATGCCCTACCTTTTTTACGTGTTTTTTTTTCCCAAACAATGCTTATGTCTATTCTAAACGCATATTTCGAGCAGATTCGCCAGTGCAGTACTTAATTGATGTAGCACATCTTATTCAATGTGCACGCTGCGTCTACATTAAAATGCACGTCCACTCCCGCATTCAATACCACTAGTTTCTGAAACTTCTAAAACAATGAAGTGTATAATTGGTAGAACCACAAAATATATATTTACAACGAAGAGCAGTTTATCCACTTGCAAAAATCATTGATCAGGAACAGCGATTAACTGAATCCCTATGTGCTTTTAACCTGTTCGGAAAATGCTTACACAGAGCTGAAGGCTTTTAAAACCTAGCTGGTTATACACTTTTGCAAGCTAAGATTAAATTATACAAGTGAAATAGTGTAAATGGTGATAATGCGTAGCTAACTATAGACAGTAAGTGTGCTACTTTGCGTTGTAACTTTCTTCATACATTGCCTACCTTGAGGTGTTCGAGGTCTTGCCTCTTTCTTGGCGATTTTGCTTAGCAATTTGTTTGGACTATCCATGCTAAATAGCTAGATATTTTGCATTAATTATCCATAATAAAGGAACGGATAAAATGCTTTTAAGATTAAGTTTTGTGCTCTGCACTTTGTTAGCGTATGCTCTGTTATTTGGCGGTGTCCATGACAACGACGTGACGCTTCCGCAGCTGTGTGTTGAAGGGAAGTCGTTCCCTGCGCTCTAGAAACTCGAGGGTGGGTAGGGAATACCGTCGAAGAATTTCCAGCTGATCCGCTTAAAAAAATGTTTGGAAAGAAATAAAGCGTTTGAGTGAGAAAACACCATGCATTCTATGACTAATGACGCCCACAGCAGATTTCCTTGCGCTATGATACCCACTATACAGCCTACGTTATGGATGCAAAGTAAATCCGTTTCCTAAAAATACAATTGTGTATGTTTTAAATAGAACAGGAAATCACTGTGTGGTCTACGTGTTATAGCTGACAGTGAGTCAGCTCAATAAAGTATGATATGTGAGGGGTGGTAACGCTTTGTGTGTTGTCCTTGACTGTGGGTAACATTTGTTATATTCTGCTGTTATTTGTAGCCCACAAGTTTTTTTTCCATTCTCCATTGAACTTGAATTGATTTGGTATGTATATAGGTCTACGCTTTTGTACTCTATCAGTTTCGCATATGAGTACATGAGTAAACACAAAACTAAGTCATTCATTTTAATAATGTACCACTCATCGGCTATGCAGTGCACCTGAATATTTTACACGGTAGATAACTGATTTTATAAGCTGCTGAAATACGACACACAGTCTTAAAGTATTAAATGCACTTTTGCATTATCCTGTTTTATTCGATGCACGCCTGACACCCTTGTTATAGTCATACCCTTTGGGTTGCTTAATATACAGAGCACTCTGCTATAAGTCATGTAATCATGTCATTTTGCAAAGACCCTTATGAATTTTTTTTTACATAATCCATAATAATGTATTTATACAGGGTACAACGGCAGTACCCCACCTTGAAAATTTTGAACCTGCAACCTTCCAGTTAAAGGACCTTGACCAATACACGACAAACATTATTTGTAGCATAAGTGAACACAATTTATACTGCTTATATTATTCTGTGAAAATGTGCATCTGTTGACCGATAAACTCAACGCACCTTTCATCTAAAAAAAATGATATTGCTTGCTAACTATTACTACTTCAAAGGGTAGCATACTGTCATTACATTTTTCAAGGATCAGCAAAAACGTTGTGTTCTCTATTAAGTACACAACAAACTCTTCTGATTTGCCGATCAGCAATTGAGCTCTTGTATGCAAAACAGGATGATGACGTGTTGTGCCAACGCTCGCCACGAGAGTGTATATAAGCCGCTATCGAGCGGCAGCCCACTGTATGCGGCATTCGCTTGGCTGGGAGCACATCACCGAAGCTCGGGTCTCTACAGGCTAGAACATATATGCTGCTCTACCACTCACTGCATAGGCTTCTCAAGGCATAGACTGTACGTGTAACAACATTCCAACTGATACCTGTGACAGCAAACATAATGGAGGTGAAAGGAGAGTCGGACAACTTTTCTGTGGAAGTCTCCTCAGAGACGCCTCGCTCCTGCATGGATTCAGCTGTCAATCGCGGGTGCGCTTACAGCTCAAGGCAGTTCCCCGGCGGGCGAGCTGTGTGCGGTGGTACCTCCAAGGCTCTCCTGGAATATAAAAACGCCACTCAACATCTGGCAGGCTCCGGAGTCAAAGTCTCCACTATATCCAAAGCTGGCATGGGGATCTTGAAAATGGCCACGTCGCACTGGAGACTTCAGGAAAAGAAGGCAAGGGTAGTGCGGTCCTCCAGCACAGGTAACCGGCACACTTCTTCAGACCGGTTCACCTGCAAAAGATCTGCCCTCGATCAGCTAGCGGCTCTGGTGCTGCACGGCCAGACGTTCCCCAACCCCATGATGCCGGAGCCGGGCCAGGATAAGTTGTGCCAAACTAAACCGCAGAACTGCCGGCGCATCGTGGTGCTGGGCGCGCCGAGAGTGGGGAAGACATCCATCCTTCGGCGGTTCCTGCGAGACGGGTTCGAGGAGCAGTACCAGCCCACCTCCGAGGACTTCCACAGAAAACTCTACCAGATCCGAGGGGAGACCTACCAGATAGACATCCTAGACGCCTCCAGGGAGAGGGCTTTCCCCGCCAAACGCAGACTGTCCATCCTCACAGGTGTGTAGAGCGAGCCGAACTGTTGATGTCCTCTGCATACATTGCTATAGTACTGTGTCCAAAATACCTACACTTGTTTTAAAAGTAAATTTACCATAATTACCGACTGACAAAATGCGCCTCAGAAAACCCATTGAGTAGTAAAACACATTTTCAGAAAGGTATTTGTTGAATAGAGCATTAATCTCTTACTGTCTGAAAATGTGGAAGAATGAGATGGTTTTGCACCGCTGTTGCTCTGTTCTAACTTGAGCATTTGTATTCTACAGGTGACATATTTCTCCTGGTATTCAGCTTGGATGACAGAAGCTCCTTGGAGGAAGTGCGCACGTTGCGCAAAGAGATCATTGCTGCCAAAAGTAAGCTCCTGAAATCCAAAGAGAACGCATGCGTCCCTACCATAGTCTGTGCCAACAAAGTGGATCTGGAGCCGGAGGCGAAAGCCGTTAGTCGGGCAGAGGTTAGTCAAGAGCTTGGAGAAGACTGTCCCTTTTTCGAGACCTCCGCCAAAGACAGCACCAACCTGGAAAAGGTGTTTGAAGCCCTTGCGAAACGAGGCGGGCTGCCGACAGAAACTGGCCCATCCCAGCACCGGAAGATCTCCATCCGCTCGTACCAGGCCCTGCGCACTGATCGGATAGGAAGCGGTGGAAGCAGGGGAATCAACAAAGATATACCCTGCGGCGCTCTCTACCCGTTGGCTCGTCGACCAAGCTTCACTACAGATCTCAGAAAAGTCATCGGACCTAGCTCTTCACGAAAAGCGGGGAAATCCCTCGAGAAGTGTCAGATTCAGTGAAACGCGACTGAGCACTTAATAAAAAAGAAAATAATTACAATTCAATCTGTAAAAAAATGTTGACCTGGTTTTTTTACATTCATTAACCTAACTATGTTAGAATTTCACGAAACAATATTGTCTAATTAAAACTGTATGTAAATAAAATGTAAATGAATACAATGCAAAAAAAGAAAAGAAAGAAAAGTGTGTCAAGGCCACTGGCTGGAACAGCGGTCTGCAGTTGTATTAACAATGTAAATAGCTAATAATCTAATGCTAGATTTCAGTTGTACAAATGTAACATTGAATGAATATATTATTTAAAGTTTTTTAAATAATAAAAAATGAAATTGAATGTGCGAGTCTTTGTATTTGGAGTGGATGGTTTTATTTACTTTTTAAATAGTCTTTTAAAAAACACACACCATTTAACAAAGATTTGTATTATACTTAAATCTTTTTGAGATTAAAATATATACATCCGAATTGAATCTCTTACTTCCAGTAAATTTCAGGCCATTCATGGAAACAGGAAGAACGTGTGGGTGTGCGTTGAGTCAAGGATTCGACCCGAGCGCTTGCTGTTGCATAACACGCCTGCCGAATAACAGGCGCCGGGGGACAGGCGAAATGTGCCTCGCGCTTCTCTCCAGCAAAGCTTGAGTAGGCTGCAGGATGCGGCGCCTCGAGGGCCTCGCTGCAGCAAACTTAATTCATCTCCAATTGGATGCCGGTACTTGATAACATGAAGTCAGTCTGAGGCACCCCCGCAAAAAAGCACCCCCGCATTGAACGCAGAAAAAACTGAGATTGGTCCACACTATATTTATTAAAAAGAGCTGAGCTGTACTTATTACACCACATTAAAACAGCTCTATGGAATCAAAACAGGTGGTGACAGACCTTCCAAAACAGGTCTAAAGCTATGGTCTGTGTACCTCTCAGATAAAGCACATAATAAAATAAACTGCTGTCATCTATTGATAATCTTAATTACGAACTGGGTCACACAAGAACGGATACTGAAAAGAATATGCCTATACCATGATTTATTTCATTCATACAGATGCTGCAGCAGCCACAGTGAGAGCAGTGCATGATGGGATCAGCCCTCACTGTCTGTTCCATTATTGAGGCAATGGATCACGACATTTTATACTCATTACAGGCGAACCAAAGGGACCCATTTAGCAAGTAATCAAGCTCATTATCTAATTTCATAGAGAGGCTATATTTAAAGATAACATATTCACAGCCTGTCATGTGACCCAGTTGTTCAAAAAGTTTAATCTGGATCAGACTGATGCGGATTTGGAAATCTCATGTTTTGCAATCCAGGATCAGGTAAACCATCTAACTTTTGTCAACTTTATCTACTTTATCACTGTAACAGTTAAACAAATCAAGTGCAAAATATAAAGAAATTTATATATGCTACATGATACAAATGTTGTATTATCTGACCAATTTTAAAGTTCTGTTACATTTTGTTCCTGAAATCCATGCACCCTGAATCCACCCTTCTGCTGGGATCAGGGTAATCCTGATTTTTGGATCAAAGGCATCCCAATCCTGCTCAACATTTCTGAACAACACATACTGAAGGTTTATATCCAGATCAAAACCAAGACTGGATTACGTGACCTAATCCGATTTCAGAATCCTTTTTTTATTTTGAACAACCCATTCTCAAGATTTGATCCAATCCGATAGCCAAAATCCGATCAGATTACTTCTAAACAACCGGGCCCTGGTCCCATGGTACTGAACCCTGGCTGTAGTGGTGTTCAATTTACTCCCAGCCTTGTACATGATTGACCTGAACACCACACAGTGAGAGAATCAGTCTGTATGTCCTTGCTCACTGGCACCCCCTGTTGGTCAATCAGGCCTCAACAGTCTGCCTACATGCAGCTGCATGCAAAGAGCCTTCATTATGTGCTTTCATTATGTCCCAAACTGGTGCAAAAAAGACTAGGAGAGCCTGTGATTGGACGAGGCGGTTTGTTTGCTCCAGTCTCAAATCATGCCACTGAAATCGCACATGCAAAAGTGTTCACATGTGCTAAAGCCTTCTGAATAATCTGGCCCAAAGTGCCTTCCTCCTGTCTAAGGTCTACTCGTGGACTTCATCAAAACCAGTGATGGCTGACATTACATATATTAGAGAAAACCATGACAACGTTTTAGCTGCCCTGGGGGTCCATCATGATCATTTAGAAATTAACACAACAAGCTTCACAGGACCCATACGGAAGAGCACATATAAAAGCTATAGCCGTCTCTGACATATGCGTCTGTATTCATGAGAGGGAGGATACACACACACACACTCACACACACACACACACACACACACACACACACGCACACACACAGAGCACACACACACACTCACACACACACACACACACACACACACACACACACACACACACTCACACACACACACACACACACACACACACACACACACACACACACACACACACACACACACACACACACACACACACACACACACACACACACACACACACACACACACACACACACTCACACACACACACACACACACACACACACACACACACACACAGACACACACACACACACTCACACAGAGACACACACACACACACACAGACACACACACACACACACACAAACATTCACACATACGCACTCACTCACACACACACACACAGCACACACACACACAAACACGTGCACACACACACACACACACACACACACACACACACACACACACACACACACACACACACACACACACACACACACACACACACACACACATATTACAGTTCAAGAGACTCAAAATAAGTTTTATAGCCCCATCACAATTATAAAGTAATATTTGACCTCATCCAGAGAGGGGTGCAGGCTCTGCAGGCACAGAGTCAGATGATGTGACCTCATCCAGAGAGGGGTGCAGGCTCTGCCATACTCTCACTTTGGCACAGAGTCAGATGATGTGACCTCATCCAGAGAGGGGTGCAGGCTCTGCCATACTCTCACTTTGGCGCAGAGTCAGATGCACCATCGTGGTTTATTTGATTTCAGAGGCTTGCAGTAAATTTGCAATTTGTCCTTGTATAGCCACTGGAGAGGCATTTAACACCATCTCCCACGGACAGAACATTATTTTATTTTTCTACAGTCCGTTTATGTTCCAGGTGCAGAGCATAGGAGGAAATTACCCTTCAAACACCCCCATAGCAACCATTCATGACTATACATGGCTGTGTTCAGAATCTGGAGACGGGTTCTGACTGGCAGCCTGGAGGTGTCCATCTGGCTGCATAAATAAAAGGCCTGTGTTTTGTTATGTCCTTCATTTCCATTCTGCTATGTGGCCTTCCTTCCTTTACATTCACCCTGCACCTGAGTCACAGTGTTTTGAAAACATGAATGGGAAGCTCTTTGTGAGTGGTAGGTTCGGCTGAATCTCGAATAGCGCTAACCTCTCCACAGCACCCTCCCCGTCTCCTCAGCACCCCCCCACCGCCATCACCCCACACATAACAAAAAGAGATCACCCCACCCACTGCCACTACCAAAAACCCACAACACAACACCCTCAAAAAACACCCATTTTATTTTCTAATGATGGCCTTGGGAACAAGGTCTCAGTGCGCCTGTTATGAGGTTTTTACTTCTGACTCACATCCAAATCAGCACATATCTTGTGTGTATATTTTTCTGCCTTTTAAAGAATTGGCCTTGTTGTTCTAGTTATTGATTAATGCGCTGATGGGCATATTAGGTTCATACTGTTTGATCTAAGTAACTTCATCAATGTGGAAGTTTTATAATTCATTGGACTTTGCATTAAGGATTTGAATCACTCCTGTCAGAAGATCTTAGATAAGAAATACATTTACCCACAAATACTGCTCCTGTTTTTCTCTTTTATTGAGATTTTCATGAAATTAACTGGGCCAAAAAAATCAAACTTCCTTAAAGGTCATGATAAATGGTTTTGGTAATGTTGACCATGCATTGATATGTATTCTCTCACCTCCTGGGATGACTGAAGTCAGTGCTCTCAAACCTCTGCAGGGTCTGCTGGTTGTAGGCACTTCTTCGCATTGACATAACATAAGTTATTATTACATTGTGGTCACTTATAGAGATGCTCTTAGTTCAAAACAACTTACAGTAAAGTTACTCAACAAGTGTTATGGCATTATATAAAGTTGAGGTCGTTGTTTGACGTTGAATTGTGAATATGTCAAAAGACTGCTGACTGACAGGGGAAAATGTAAACCTGCAGACTGAGTGACCCTCCAAGACTTGACATAGATACTCCCCAGCCTGGAGCAACAATGGCCAGCTGGGTGATTGGAGAGCCACAATTGTGGGAATTTTGTTGTCACCCAAAAATAAACAAACAACCTAAGCTCAAGAACCCAGATGGGCTGAGGATGTCATAACCTAACTGATCAATCGTGCTGAGTGACAACAACAACAACAACAACAACAACAACAACAACAACAACAACAACAACAACAACAACAACAACAGCAACAACAACAACAACAACAGCAGCAGCAGCAACAACAACAACAACAACAACAACAACAACAACAACAACAACAACAACAACAACAACAACAACAACAACAACAACAACAACAACAACAAACAACAACAACAACAACAACAACAACAACAACAACAACAACAACAACAACAACAACAACAGCAACAACAACAACAACAACAACAGCAACAACAACAACAACAGCAACAATAACTAAATCATGCAACCTGCAGCTCCTGGGAACCAGGACTAAACTGTGAGGCACTTGAAAGGCAAGTCTTTGAGAAACCCTCCCAAAAAACAGCCTTTCCCTCCCATTATGCAGCCAGGCTTTTATCCCGGCCTCAGTCCTAATTGCAAACAGAGAGGCAGTTAATCATATCTGTCCTGCTGTAATTAGCTTTTGTGTCGTGGTTCAGGCTTTGACATTTTATGACTAAATTGAGACGTTCAAAAACAACAGGATGGGACAGTGGGAATGGGGCTGGCCAATATCTGTGTTTTTCTTTTTTTTTTTTGAGGGTGGGGGATGAGGGCGTCACACATCACATGTGGGTGTCACCAAGAGCAGTGATGGCAGCTGCATGGTGAATCACTGGATATGCTAAAGTCCGCTAGCTCTCCATATTAATGCACCGCATATCGGCTGCCATACACAGGCAGAAATAGAGAAATAAACAAGGCGACTACTTCAGAAAATGATAACTGTGCAACAGCCAGCAGAGCCATTATACCACAGGTTTACACCATCTACTATTCTATATTCTATTTGGGATAACAGGGTGAAACGAAATAGAAATTCAGCAGCCAGATTTGCCAGTGGCCTGTTGACCATTATGATTCAAATAAAAATAACTTTTCATAAGTTGATCAAAAAGCACATTGATGCTGCTGATGAATAAAATAGTAAGAAGGAGATTTTTTTTAATTCGTTTTTGAAAATACATTTCTTGCGTACTGATTTTAGTTTCATCCAGTTTTGCCATATTTGATTTATGAGCACTGAGCATATAAAATGAAGATAAACAAGGTAAACAGATGAAAAGTAATGAACAAATGGATTAGTATTCTTTGTGAAGCAGGTAAAATAATTGATAATAACAATACAAATTTTCTCTGGTGAGTATCACATGCACATAAGGCAGACCCATTACAAACCCGCAAATTGTTTTATTTACAGGAAACCAAAAATGTTCAGCCCATATTCACTGCGTTTGAAAAAAATTTAATCTGACCCCCATGAAAAAATATGTTATTAAGCAAATGGGATGAGCCTCAGAATCTGATCAAAGAGTTCTGATCAAAAGTCTGCATGGGATGTTCTGGCAGAACCGCCCGAGAGACGTCAGTGTGCTGGGGAAGCACATTGCAGGGTCCAACACAAGATGAAAAGCAGCCTAAACGTGACGCTGTTGGAAGAAAAGTGGGAAAAAATACAACCTTGAAAAAATGTTGTTTGACACAGATCAGGAACAGAACATAGCGCCCTTGCTGCCAGGGGTCTATTGTGCACACCGCTGGGAAAGGTCCTCCTCTGCTGCTGTCATTTTGTCACCGTTTGATCAGGGTCATTGATTTTCTTTGAATGGAGCCGGGGTTAAGAGCTCACGTGCGGTCTGCGTCCCGCAACTTACTTCCTGTCAAAGCAAAGTGCTGCGCCACCTAGACCTTTGCGAAATGGAAAAGAATGACCCTTGCTGAGAATCAAAAACGCTGGTCGCACAATTAACGTTTTGTTAGACACGCCGGGGGTTTTTTTTATACCTTTTCAATGGGTCCCCTTTGTTCCCTTACACTGACAGCATACTCTTCTCCCAGGAACACAAAGCTAATTGGACCATCATTATTGGTTGTTTGGAGTTTTTAAAAATTGTCCCTTTTCATCCA
Source organism: Albula goreensis (assembly GCA_022829145.1). Taxonomy (NCBI): domain Eukaryota; kingdom Metazoa; phylum Chordata; class Actinopteri; order Albuliformes; family Albulidae; genus Albula; species Albula goreensis. The sequence continues at coordinate 3,597,980 of CM040759.1, read as the reverse complement.
TTGAGGATCTTGCAGTGTTCCTTGTTACAATACCACACACAGTTCTAACATATCAATCTGCAGGTGATTCACTGGCACGTTTCTCCTCAAAATTTTGGCGGCGGGAGGGGGAATGGAGGGGGCACATGAGCCAGAGGGCTCATGGAAACTCTCCTCTCTGGCTCTGCTGCTGTGCTTCTCCAGCTTGCGTTCCCTGCTCATCCATTGGGGATTTCTTTTTCATCAGTCCAAACAAGAGCAGGGACAGGACATAATGGGCAGTAATATATGTTAATACTGTGTGTTTTTGCTCTTTAGCTCAGTTGCTCTGGTCTGCCTCATCATCATCATCGTCCTCCATTTTCACTTCATTGTTGTTTTGCGATGATTGACATGGGCGGCATATGGCCAACTGAATATGGATACAGATGCTCTCACAAGAGCCAATGAGTAGAGATACAGCGATTTTATTTTTGTCCAATGGGGACAGCGCTGGGGTGGGGTTAATTGGCTTTCTTGGACTATGAGACTTTGCAGAATTAATTAATCCATTAGGTTAACTAGTTTTTGTGTCAATCTGATGGTGACTTTGTGTACATCAGTACATGTATGTGTGTGTGTTTGCATGAGGCAGTGTGTTTGAGTGTATCTGTACAGATATGCCTCTGTATGCAAGTGTGTGTGTGACAGAGAGTGTGTGTGATAGTGTGTTTGAGTGTATCTGTACATATTTGCCTCTGTATGCAAGTGTGTGTGACAGAGAGTGTGTGTGATAGTGTGTTTGAGTGTATCTGTACAGATATGCCTTTGTATGCAAGTGTGTGTGAGCGAGGGTGTGTGTGATAGTGTGTTTGAGTGTATCTGTACAGATATGCCTTTGTATGCAAGTGTGTGTGAGCGAGGGTGTGTGTGATAGTGTGTTTGAGTGTATCTGTACAGATATGCCTTTGTATGCAAGTGTGTGTGAGCGAGGGTGTGTGTGATAGTGTGTTTGAGTGTATCTGTACATATTTGCCTCTGTGCATGAGTGTGTGTGTGCGTCCATGCATGTTTGTGTGTGTGTGTGTGTGTGTGCGTGAGAGCATGGCGTGAAAGGTGGAGTTGAGCACGTGCTGTCCTCTCACCCGGTTCAAGGCCTCACATGACGCTGTGCCATATGGTGGGAACCAGGCGAGAGAGGGTGCCGATCCGCCAACGCACGTGTGACAATAACGGCCCGGTCCAGAGCGTCATCAGAGGCCAGTGAAGCTCGCAACGTGACCCTGTCATAGCAGAACCAATCTGCAGGCCCTACTTCTCTCCCATTCATGGCTAGCTCTCCCCTCTCAGACCAAATATGAATGACAGGTCTATTTTAACCAGGATGCAGAGGACAGAGAGGGAAAGAGGTGCGTGTAAAAGCACAGATGCGTGAGAAAACTGCTGTGCTGTACATTAAACAAGACTCAGTTCTTTCTAAGCTTTTTTATTCTTACACTCTTAGAAAAAAAGGTTCCTAAAGGGTATTTCACATGTCCTGCTTAACGGGGGGAACCCTTATCTACTTTGATATGGATTTCACTCACAGGTTCTCTGTAGAGCCTTATTCTGAGGGTTATATAAAGAACCCCTTAAAGATATCTGCATCTAAGATGAACCTTTAAGGGTTCCTCCAGCAGGACAAATGAAAAACCTTTAAAGGTGCTAGACAGAACTTTTTTGTCTAAGAGTGTTTGCACTTGCTGTGTACATTTTTTTTTTTTTAGAAGCACACCACCGCAGTTCACGTGAACCACAAACAGTAGGCCTCCATCCAAGTCAAGCCTCCATCCATTGAAACGCAGTTAATGCATTTTCACAAGATCAATGTTTAACGGGTGCCAGGACCAAATGGCTTCAGAATCCCCACAATGCTGGCGGCCTTCCCTCCCCAACCTGAGGTTTGGATCGCTTCATCTTTAAAATTTGCCTTATTTAATAAATACACAGGATGCACAGAATGGAAATATGTTTTTGTACAACCTAAGGTGAGATTGTATTTTTTTGTAGCAGAGGTACCTTGTGATGTACAGATGATCCCTGGCAACGTTTCGGGATCATATTACTTTCAATTAAGGTTTACAACTTCATACTCATTGTGATGATTTTGTTGTTTTTTTCAGGATAAATACACTGTTATCACAGAGCCCCCATAGCTCAGATCTGGCTACTTCTCTCACGCAACGTGGCAGCGCTGATTGTGGCTCCTCGTCACCGGCTTTTCATCTACTTCTTCAACAAAATGAAAAATCAAAGCGTGCTGCTTGTAACTGAAATCACAACGTTCCGCGTCAGTTGGAAGGTGGTAAACAGAGAGGTGTGCCCGTGCTTTGCGTTGACAGACAGCCGGTCTTATCGTGGAATGGCGAGGGCGCCCGCGTCAGACCGCGCAGCAGGTGCTGTCACCGTGGCAAGCCCGCTTACTGGGACTCGCTTAAGGACTCACACGCAAGGCCCAGAACAGAGGCTGTGATGATGGGGGCAGCGTCATGTTTTTGGCTGTGCTCCAATCGATCGGTAGTATGGGTCAGATCTGCCCTGTCGAGGAGAGGCCAGGGCGACGGGACTGCAGTGGGGATATCATGCTCATGCCCCTCCCTGCTTCCCATCCAATCAAAAGCACAAGCACAGCTGCAGCTACCTGTGTGCAGGTACACTATTCCTTTAGCAAGTTACCTTTTAGCAAGGTGGAGGATGTGCATACAGATGACATAAAACATGTCAAATTGCTCACTCACTCCCTCACTCACTCACTCACTCACTCACACACTCACTCATCACTCACACACTCACTCACACACTCACTCACTCACTCTCAGTCACTCAGTCACTCACTCACTCACTCACTCAGTCACTCACTCACTCACTCACTCACTCCCTCACTCACTCACTCACTCACTCACTCACTCACTCACTCACTCAGTCACTCACTCACTCACTCACTCTCAGTCACTCACTCACTCACTCACTCACTCTCAGTCACTCACTCACACTCACTCACTCACTTACTCACACACTCACTCACTCTCACTCACTCACTCACTCACTCTCAGTCACTCACTCACTCACTCACTCACTCACTCACTCACACACTCACACACACTCACTCACTCACTACACACACACACACACACACACACACACACACACACACACACACACACACACACACACTCACTCACTCACTCACACACACACAATCACACACACACACACACACACACTCACTCACTCACTCAGTCACACTCACTCACACACACTCACTCACACACACGTATAGTATTAACTGAGGAGGTACACATGCTGTAACTCCAAAGTGCATATGTATTTATTGAACTAAGGCAGTGGGTATACTGCATATGCTCTGATAGACAGGCAGGCTGACATGCATATATCCATGACTACTGCATCATAAAGCCACATGCACAACAATACAGGCAAATAAATACAAGCTGGCCACAAGATGGCGCTACAAACCTACAAATCAAATACAGGCCTTAACTGTCTCCCAAGGAAGAAGGAAGAGTTTTGAATGTAATTATTGACAAAATATAACTATATCAGCTACAGGATAAGTTTAGGGCTAAAATGTTTTTTTTTTTTTTTTTTTTGGAAAGGGGAACAGATTGGTGGAGCTAGTGCCCTAACTCAAGCATGCAGTTTGTGAATGAAATACTAGTGGAAATGTTTTTTTTTTTTTGTTCGGCTGTGTATTATTTCTCTCACTTATTACCTTATTGTCATTGTAATATCAGACTTCATGTGTTCACAGCTTGGCAGGTCAGTACAGAGGGATGCCACAGTTTTAAATGTTTAAGTAAGACATTTAAAGAAGCAGGTTTCACAACAAGAGGGCCGAAGAGCTGCTGTGGTGGACACCCCAGGAATCCAGAGCAGGAAATAGAGAAGTGTGTCAATATGACTGTCCAGGGACCTCATGTGTTTCTGGTGGTGATCTGGCTGGGCAGATTCACAGCTGAAGAGAGAGATGCAGTGAAATGGATCCAGTTGAATTCATAAGAGTGAATTAATCAGACAGCTCAATCAGACAGTTTCTCATCTGAAACACAGAGTGTTCTGGCTCAGACAGCATTTTTGGTAGCTTTACAGGATGTGCACACACCCAAATTTGAATTCATACCCAGGGGGAAAAAAATTCCCACGTTAATTTTACTGCCAGGAACTTTATTTAACGTGCAAGAGGTTAAATGTTTTGCATGATGATGTTTTGGTCTGTGTGGAACAATTCTTACCAAGGTTTAATTTCCAGTAAATGAAAAGTTGCAGGACTGGTCCTGTAATGGAGGATGGGAGAACAGAACTCCCCACCTCAGTGGAGCAAGTATATCTGCATACCTGGATTACCTGGATTAACTGCTGCTCCACATTACATCCTTCAGCTTCCTTGTTCTGTGTGTGTGTGTGTGTGTGTACACCTGTTATGTTATCTTGTGCGTATGTGTGTATGCCAGGTGCATCGGTTTTAATTTCTCTTTCAGATTTTGGTTTCATTTCCAGCTCAGCTCAGCCCATCCCACGTTTGCCTTTCTGCAGATATATAAGCTGGCACTGATCATATAGCGTGTCCAAGTTTGAATGCTGAACACAGACAGACTGAGAAACAGCAACAACAACAGCAACAGATCGAGCGTTGGCCTTAGGTGAGTATAAAAAATACTAACAAAATCCATCACGGTTTAGGGATTTCTGATTTGACCATTTGTGTTTAGATGCAGAGTCATTTCAGTGGTTTTCCTCTCGATGGCCTCTATTCCGGCACGCGCGGGGCTACTTCCTTCGCTACTTTTTTTTCTTTTACCCCTCGCGCTTTTTCTTAGCGTCTGTTCGCAGGGTGACGTTACACCGTTACGCGACCTTGGTAGAGTTTGCGCGCTTGGAGAGGCGACTTATATAAATCAGGGCGTTTCTCATCGAAACACCCTCACACGTTTGGCATCGAAATACCCTCACACGTTTGGCATCGAAATACCCTCACACGTTTGGCATCGAAATACCCTCAGGCGTTTGGCATCGAAATACCCTCACACGTTTGGCATCGAAATACCCTCAGGCGTTTGGAATTTCACGACAAACCGGTATGAAGTCGTGCACTCCTATCTATCAAAGTTGTATTTGATATTGTATTTTTTCCATCGTTACTGTATTTCATTAATTAGGACTGTTTAAATAATTTAAATTATTTGTGAATAGCAGGCGCATGCAAAAGTATTGCCAGTACCATGGACAGCAATTCAGTTGTCCAATATGCCATTTACTTTATTAAAAATAGTAAACTCACTGGTATGGATGCTGAATCCCAGTGCGGCAGACAATACAATATTTGGACAGAAGTGTTCATGCATATATTCTATGAAATAATACAATATTCAGTCCGCACATCTCAAATAAATATTGAATCATTAACATTTTTGGAGTGCTGTCCATTTAATTAACTTAATGAGCCCAAGAACAATATATCACAGACCTCTAGATGTACCGTATGCCGATGCAGGAGTAATCATCAAGGAAAGTAAAACTGACTGTAAAGCAAACTCATTATTCATAACAAACGCACAGTATCATAAATATAATATCAAGCAATGTCTGTTTTTTAACAATAGGACACACTGCAAAAGCTGTATTAAACCTTCATTTAATATTCACTCACCTAAAACCAAAAAAAAAAAAAATTATGCTAACCTAAAACAGAAAGCTCAGATGACACTCAAATGGTATTATACATCAATATTGCAGGTAGCATTGTGTCTCTGACAAATCATTTTTCAGTATATTTTAATCGTATTTACTGCAGAGGTTACTGTAAGGACAGAAGGGAGTTGGGAAGTTCAAACCAGATAAAACAAGAAGCAAGGAAACAGCAATTTTGCACCACACAACCACAGGCATTCTTAAGATCTATTAAAGGGTTCAGTATATGGTAAGACCTGCCAATATGTCTCCATCCTGAGGCAACAGCCCAGCAAGTAATTAATTTGCATTTGCTTGTAATGATAATACTCCTTATTTCTTCTATTTTACCAGGAAAACCAGGTATTTAAATCATAAACTATCTTGTCAATCACACTCAAAAACCCTGTCAAAGTATTATAAACCTATTCTGGCATAAAACTAGTAAAGTAATTCAGCTAGTTTAGTAGTAGGTTTACAAATGTTATTTATCAAGTTGATTAATAAGCATGTCCAAAAACAGCAGTTATATCTGCTCCACTGTAGAATGTGCTGTCATGAGGTTAAATAAGAGGATGACATGTTTTCAAAACTCAGAAATAATTTGCAAATAAAATATGAGAAAAGCAGTACATTTGTCATTTGACTGTGACAGTCTACGTGCAAGACGTGGAGCCAAATCCCACCCAGCCCCCCTCTGACCTTCCTGCTGATAGATCACTGACTTTCAGAATTAGGACTTGGCACCACTTGAGGTGCTTACCTTCTGATGGCTGAGATTGTTTGTGTGGAGTGACAGCGGTGACAGGAAATGATTATAAAGCCTACTTGTTGATAACAAATAAAGAAGGAAGCCAGTGCTGGAGTGCAGATAGGTGTGTGACACACTGAGCGCCAAAACAACAGATAGAAACAGGTCAGGGACATTTTTAAAAAACTTTTCCAATGATTGGCTGATGAATAAAAGGATCAGCCCTCCTGCATTTATGTTCCAGACTTTTCGTTTCAGTCCCATTTTGCAATTGCGTTCATGTGTGGATAACATCATTCTCATATTCAGTCAGTCAGTCATAGGAGGGAGAGATTTAGGGTGACATCGAGGAGCATTACCATATTCAAAAACAAAAACCAAACCCGGAATAGCGTTTTCTTCCAGGTAAGAGTGGGATAAATAATAAATAAATATGAACCTGGCTATCCTGGTCTGAGACTTTAATGGGATATCTGAACCAAAACATTATTATTCCATGACTGTTTACTTATTGCAAACGCCATTGTTTTTTTTTTTTTTTTTTGTATCTCTTCTGATTATTTGATAGGTAGCATGATTCATGAGATCCCATCAGTCAGTGTTTGAACCAACTGCTGAGATAATGCAGTCAAAGCTTATTAGTGGGGTTGTGTTTTTACTAAATCTACTTTTGTATATAATGCTCCTTCTTCTTGAAATGCATTACTGAAGACAACCTGTCATCTACTCTCCAGCAGCATTTTCAGTGTTCAGTGTACATTACTTAATTAACACATCACAGCGGCATACACCACTGCCTACTAAAAAAAAAAAAGGCAAACACAGAAACGACAAATAATTTACTGTGCATTACAGAGCACAGTAAGTTTACTGATAATGGTGAAATTGATTTTCGGTTTTGTCTCATGGCCCAAATTTCAGATAATATCAGAGTTTATTTATTGAATTAAACAAATTTTTTTTTTTCTTATTTTGCAGCATTTGAAAGATGTCAGGAAGTCCCCTCATCAGCCAGGATGAGCCAGATGAACGTGCTCCAGGTAATGGGGGGCTGCAGGGGGTGTTTCAGTGCATCAGTGGGGGAGCAGTGGGTGTATCATGGTTTGTCAAAAACTGTGTAAGATCATCGTGCATCATTCCTTGCTGATAATCTCTCTGTCTTTCATAGTTTAAAACACAGGAACCTATAATATTGTGATATTATAACAGAAAAACGATCGTCGTGTTTTTATCATTAGTAATAAAACCCAGCAGAGTTTGCAGATCTCTAACATTCACCTGACATCAGCTGGGCTAGAAGTCTTGCAGAAGTTCAGGTCATCTTGAACCAGGAGCTTGAAAAACCATAGTGTCACATCAGAAGGGATCTTGAGCTCACTCGCATTTGATTTTAACCCAATATGTCTTTTTTTCTTACAAAAGAGCAGTCTCCAATCTGTATCAAATTGTTGTTATTATTTCTGTTTCGGATGACATCAACATCAGGAAGGTTAACCTTAAGGAATGACAAGTAGATGTAGCCCTCTTTGATAACTTTATCATCTGCTTTCCATCTGTGCTGTAGCAGAGTTCGGAGAGCTGAGGATTGTGCTGGTGGGTAAGACTGGAGCAGGAAAGAGTGCCACAGGAAACACCATCCTGGGGAGAGAGGGCTTTACTGAAGAACTGGCTGTGGTGTCAATCACAAAGACCTGTGAGAAGAAGGTCGCTAAGCAGGCAGGCAGAAATGTTGCTGTGGTCGACACCCCAGGGATCTTTGACACAGCTCTGACGGAAGAAGTGATAAAAAAAGAAATAGAGAAGTGTGTCTACATGACTGTCCCAGGACCTCATGTGTTTCTGGTGGTGATCCGGCTGGGCAGATTCACAGCTGAAGAGAGAGACGCAGTGAAATGGATCCAGAAGAATTTTGGTGATGAGGCAGAAAAATACACAATGCTGCTGTTCACAGGAGGAGACCTGATAGAGAAACCACTGAAGGAGATTCTGAGACCAAGTCCTGAGCTCACTGAACTCACAAGAAGATTTGGACATCATGTCTTCAACAATAAAGATAGATCAGACTCCACTCAGGTCACAGAGCTGCTGACAAAGATAGAGAAAATGGTGGAGGGAAACGGGGGACAGTGTTACACTAATGAGATGTACAAAGAGGCTCAGAGGAAGATCAGAGAAGAGGAAGAGAGGAAGAGGCAGGAGGAGGAGAGGAAGAGAGGAGGAGAAAAGAAGGATGAGAGAACAGATAGAGAGAGAGATGATGGTGGAAAAGAAAAAACAACAAAAGACGGAGCTAAAGAGGAATATCGCAGGTGGGGCAGCCGGAGCGTCTGGGGCTTTGGCAGCGGGGGCGTTATTCGTTGCGGTGTCTGCAGAGGTGAGTGCAGTGGCTGTAGCAGGAGCCGTGGCTGTACCTGTGCTGACTGTGGTGGCGCTGGGGGCAGGAATTTACGCCCTGTGGCAAAAGAGAAAGAAGAAGCTGAGGTCCGCGGAAGGAGAGAAATCAGATGGCAGGCTGAACGAAGTAAAAAAAAAAATAAAAAATAATTCATTGAAAATAGTAGATAGATTCTCAAGCTAAGGAGAAACTTTAAATAAATACATTTCTGCTTCTTTCAACACAAACATTTAGTTTGCCTGTTTGACATGATAAGTTTAAACTTCATACATATTCTTTTTGTCACAAGAGAATTATGAAAAGAAAGGTTCATATTTAAATCCTTTCTCTCTCTCTCTCTCGACGCTCCGTTTACTCAGTAACGTACTGTCACTTTCTGCATCGCAACAGGGAAGTCATTGTGCTTATGTGAATGGCTTATTAAACTAAATGCTTTCAGGATATTGTAATTTTCTCTTTAGTGTATTTTTATTTAAATAGATTAACTCCGGAGTACTCCCCTCTTACCTGTTTAATCTGGTAATGTTAACAGACCTACAATTATCCCCAGTTGTTATGATATAATTTGACAATGTGCTTTCTTTCAGTATATGCCATGCACTTAAGAACAGATCAGTGTAATTATCCTGCTTTGTCTTGGTGATTTAATATGCATGATCTACCCAGTCCGCTCTGGTGATTTTCTGTAATATATCACACAAGGTCTGAGTGTATCAAGTCCATAGCAAAACCAGGGCAGGAAACTCCAGTCTGGTCAGAAAATCATCAGACTAACATAGCCTATGAAAAAATCACACGGCAGATTAAACAGATTTCATCCAGAGGAATCAGTTCCACTGTGATTACAGGTTTGATTTATGTCTCTATTCCTTAAAAAAAACATGGTGTTTAAAATGTACTCAGTGATTTAGCAGGATATAAGTAAACAAACATTGTATTATTAGCCCTGTTAGCATGTGATGTGTACAGCACACAGGAAACTGGCCGGTTGTTGACACACTACTGGTGCAACAGTTCACTCACAATGCATGTGTACATTATGCTGGGCTTACAATAACTGAGGAGTGTTCAATACCTATTGCTAATTAGGATGAGAACCACACATGATGTTTTAGCTATACTTTTAGAATTGCATGACTATTTTTGATACTGCTTTAATCCTATTTATCTTGTATATTTGTCTATTGAATCTTGTGTAGCCTGCCTCTTGGGCAGGTCACTCTTGAAAATGATGTATGGAATTGACCTGGTAAAATGGAGGATAATTACTTTTTGTAAAATGTGCAACTGCTTAAGTGGAAGCTACTAAGTCACCCTGTCTACATGCTAAATATATAAGTGATGTATATAATATTTAGCTCTGGTAAAACATATACTTTAATTACTTTTTATTTTGAAAGTTGTGTGTTTTTAACCTGTTTTGTTTTTAGCGAATAAGAGTGGATTAAATAAAATTGGGACATAACAAGCTCTGTCTGTTCTTGGTTTCATGACATACTGTTTCTATTCACAGGAACTTTTTTCTTTAAATAAATAAATGTGACAATTATTTAATATGATTATTAAATTGTGCATACAAATAAGTGGCTTCACGTCGGACAAGCCTGGTAACTTGAAAATAACATCACATAAATTAATGGTAGATAAAAACATCGATTTAAAATATTTCATAGTCATGGAAAATATAAGGATTTTGGCATGGGGAATCAACATGTAGGCATATCTAGCTAACATGCATCTTCATTGTTTAACTATACTAATTTTTAAGTTGCATAACGTAGCCTAGAGAGAACTCTCTCCATCTTTACATTGGTTATGCGGTGGAGTGTTGAACTGGAACGGGTACTGCAGCCTGCAAGGGACACTTTGCTGCAATCCAGTCCTTGCGAAGAACGCAAAGTGAGGAAGAACCGCGAGGGTCATTCCACTGGAACAGTCACAAACCCTCCGCTCCGTTGCTCCCCCTCGCTCGGGAAGGGCTCCCTCGCCTGCTACGTCACTGGAGGGCTCACTCGATTGGAGGGAAGGAGTGAAGGGAGGATTTTATTTCGGATTGGAACGCAGCCCAGAGTGCCAGGAAAGAGAAAGTGAAAGCAAACACTTTTTCCCTTGGATGCGACACATTTTTCACCTTATGCGATTGCAGAGGATTTTGTAGCATTGAAGCAGGATTAAAGGTAAGATGGTAACATACTGAATGGCAGCCATGACATATGTAGCTATTGAACTAATGATGTGTTGCTTTAATTTATAAGGTGATTTTTACGGAAGCTGTTGATGACCGTTTTGAGAAAACTTGGAGGCGGAAGTAACACAAATTACTTAAATGCTGAACCCTTTAAATTGTGTTTAAGTGACTGGCAGAAACAAAAACCAGCATGTCATTACTTGTCTAGGATGTCAAAAAAGCTGAATTTATCGGTACACTCAAGCAATGTGAAATTGATTAATTCAGGTTCTACGCGCTGATCAACCGACAATCCTGTAGTATTTAGCCTCAGGTTCCACATTGGCTGGTGGGAAGCAACATTATGAACATACTGTATGTCCTGAATATATGGCCCAACTTGTCTTTTTTTACATGTAACCAGTGAAATTGTCTCTCTGCGTTGTGTTGTGAATAATGAAGACTACGGTCACCGTTGTTCATTTTATTCGTCTCGGACAAGACACAACGGTAAAATAAACACAATAGCTGGGTTTTTTTTTTTTGCCCGCACCTCTTCCGTTAAACGGAAAATCAGAAGGAAAGAGGGAAGGGGCGGGGGCGGGGCCAGAAGTTTATTCGTGGGACAAAGGAAGAACAAAAACGACGTTAACTATATAGAACAATACTCACTTCTCAGGATAATGAACTTAATTTTTGTGTAATTTTATAAAACACAAGGCATACAACTTAGCCCTGCTACATACATGTTTCAAAAAGCAAATTCATCCGAGCACTATGCATAATTCTGAAGTCCCTTCTCTTGATCCACAGCCATCACAACTGTTGCAGTTTGAAATTAAGTACTATGACATCTAATGTTTTAACCTGTATTGATGTATTATCAAACTGCAATCCAGCAAAACACGTTCTAGTTCAAAGGATGACAAATACTGTAGCGGTGCTTTCTGTGGTTTCATAAGTGTTGCGTAACCTACCATACTGTGTTGCAAGGCTGTCAAACTTATGCAAACACAATCATGAGTCATGCAGGATAATTGCAAATGGCTGTCATTGAAGAAGTAAACATAAAAAACCAGGTTCAATGAACAGTGTGTAATTTAATCATAATTGATCAAAATGAAAATAGGAAAAGAAAAACAAACAGCCATGTAACACTGGTTATATTGTTTGAGCTACCTGCTGTAGTTCAGCAGTGTTTGTTTGACTGAATGCCAGCCAGCCAGCAAGCATGAATGCTAACCTTACTGTCTTTAGCTGAGAGCTTGCATCCATAGCATTAGCTGGCCTAGCAATACAACAGCTTTAAGCCTGACACATTCCATTACTAATCTGCCAAAAAAAAAAAAAAATGTTAATAATATGGATCAATTTTCAATTTCGGTGACAATATGTGTTTCCTTTGTACAAAATGTGTTTTATAAATGAAGACAATCATTATTATTACAAACACAGTTATCTCAACAAAACATTTAGTCATATACAAGCTGCACCATCCTGATTATAATGAAAATTTCTCATTCCATTACGAAATCTCACGTGGTTCCTTGGTGTGACTTATGAATCTGATTGGAAATAATTTGTAAATGGATTTACACATACATTGTGGGATTTATCAAAGTTTGTGTATTTACATTTGTTCGAACAGATCTTACATATACATTACATTGAAGCATGCATTAAATTAAACTATGTACTTCCCAATGTCCTGTTTCACAGCTTGAGCTGGAGAACAACCAACTTAACAACATAACAGAAACAAGGGCCGTAGTGAGTGAGTATTTACTTCTATGTCAATTTCAATTACAAAAGTGGATTTTCACAAAATATTTGTCACATATTATACATATCAAGATACCACTTTTCCTTTTCATATGAAATATTTGTATCCATTAACAAGAAACTTGGATGCTGAACTCTTGGAACATATAAAACACAATTATATTTTTAAAACAATATTACTGTTCTGTCAATAGTTTCCAAAATATAAAGTGCTCCAGGTGTCTCATAAAGTTGTTATTCCAGCATCTTTTATTTTAGTGCTACATTTAAAAAAAAAAAACATTTTTAAGTATGAAACAAAAGTGCAAAAGATAAAATGTAATTAATTATCTCTGTCTCCACTGTCTCTGTGCAAACATTTGGTTTGGTTTTCATCACAATTTAAAAGCAACTTCTTTTGTGTTTGAAAGGCAAATATCAACTGTATAATCGGATCATTGAACAGTCCCTGCGAAAGGACAGAAGAGTGGATTTCCTCTCCAATCGTACAGCACTGGTGAGATAAACTACTTTATTTCTGGTGTTGCCACATTGCCGTATAAAACTTTAACTAATGTTTATGCTTATGTAGTCAGGTGTCAGGCATTGTTTGTCCATTTGGTGCCTCATATTGTTAGCAAGTGGCTAAGTCTTTGCGTTAGTAAATAAGTAGTGATTGCGTCCCAGTTTATACATATGACTGTGGTGATATTGCTGTTCAACCTTTAACTGTAAACAAAATAGGATATCCATTACATCATCATATTCAATAAGCATAAAATCCCATTGTTGTATATACATGGAAACTTTCTGGAACACCACAGCAGGGCTGCAGTTCCGTCAATCTCACCGTTATCTACGTTCTGGATTCCAATTGACATTGGTGCATTTTCGGGTCGTAACAGGGAGTGCTGTGTGTGTGTGTGTGTGTGTGTGTGTGTGTGTGTGTGTGTGTGTGTGTGTGTGTGTGTGTGTGTGTGTGTGTGTGTGTGTGTGTGTGTGTGTGTGTGTGTGTGGTGTGTAAGCCACCACAATCATACGATCTCAATCGTATAAATAACAAATACAATACATACCTACAAGTGGAGTTCTCTGGGTGTCCTTATGCAGTTTATAGTGCTCTTCAATGCGAAAAGTACAGCAGATAATTACGAGAAAATTTGCCGGCAGAAAAAAAAATTAAGAAACTAAAAAGAAAAACTGGCTAACGGCTAAAACGAAAGTTGGAATACATAGAGAGAATTGGCAAAATGTAAATGTATATAAACAATAGTAAGAAATAAATATAGCCGCGCATGTATGAACAACATACGGACTCGGAGGATGCAGATACCTCGCTTACGGCCAACCAACGACCTGCGCAACAGGTGTTTCAATGGTGAGTACTGTGCTGTTACATGCTTTTATATAGGGCCACTTCAACATTAATTGGCAGAGGGTGCAGGAGTGAGTCTGTGTGAGGGGAAAAAAGATTAAGGGGAACGGATAATTCCAGGACATTTCAATATGAAAATAACACAAGGCTAGACAAGCGTAATAAATCAACCATTTCATTTAGCGAGTTGTAGCCAAATCTGTATGTTGCAATATATCATTTGTATATATTTGAGTGCAATATTCGACAGATATAACTGCGCAGTGTGGAGGAATGACCTCACCAGCCTGGGCCAACTAGCTGGGGGCCTTCACCACACTTTAATGCTCCTTAGGTCTTCACAAACTTCTTTTACAAACAAAACAAAATCTACAGAGTCTGATACAAAATGGTTTATTGTATGCTACCTGGAAGCATTACACAATAAGCCAGGTTGGTCTGCGCAGAACAGAAAAAGGTCAAGGCAATCCATCATTCGCTCTGAGGGGTAATGGACCACTCGAAGGGGTAATGGACCCCTCAGAGCGTTTTTTACCCCGTCCATTTTTATATCTTTTCTTATCTAAAGCCTGCCCAAAGAGGAGCACCTTAGGCCCTCCTCCTTTTCTTAGTGTTAGCATTGGCTGATCCTTGGCACGAATATTTATTGCTAATGGTCATCAATCTATTAAAAAATATATTGCCACCTAGTGTGTCTGGCAGTGAATTACATTCAAGACAGACTGGCCCCTTGAGTGTCTGTTAGGTTGCTACATCCAGTCTGGGTTGGCTCCACTATTTCTATGACTGTATTTTACTCTTATCACAACATGCATCATTTTGAGTACATCTGCTTGTGTTATGTTAGTTCAAAGGTAGGCCTGATCTTACAAATTATACTTCTACAGCAGTGTGCTGGAAAAAAGTTGCTATAGCCAAGATTAGCTCTATATTCCAGTGAGAATAGCTACATGGGGGCTTATATAGTTAGATAGCGCAGTTAGTGGGTATTGTTGTTAGCTATATCTTGTTCTTCTAGGTTTCTATAGGCTGGCTAACTACCTAATCATCACATAGTCCTGTTGGAATATAGGACCAATGTTGTCTGATAAAGAGATTAGTTGTTGTAAATCTTAGTAACTTAAGTAAAGTACAGTGATTGCATGTGCAGGGATCACATAGTCCAAAGTGTATTCTGTTTCTATGCTCAGGGGACAGTGGAGGGAACACCCAGACACACACAATATGATTCAGAGACAAACTCTGCTCTGATGTAATTTAGCTCCCTTCAAGATTGTGTATATGTGTGTTAAAAAAAAGTAGCTTCTGCAATTCCTTCACAATTTGTATCCAGGAATGACACAAATTAGTTCACCTATTAAACAGACATGCTGTCAATAAAATTAAACCAGCCTACAGTAACAACACCTCAAACCTTGCTGGGCTGAGTGATGACATGAGAGGACATAGAAAAAACCAGTGGGAGTTCCAAATGAACTGACGAAACGTTTTTGTTGGTTAGTTGTTTTTGTGATGTAAGCACAGGCATTTTTAACGCTGCCCATTCAAATAAGAATTTTAGAACAGGGAAACTGGTGATGTATTGATGTCCTGGCGCATAAGTAACAAAACTTTCTAATAATGTAGTTATGTTTATCATGCGTTAAGATGGCCAAAAATATCCATTAAAATGGGAAATGACAAATTTGAATGGGCCATTCCTTTAAAAATCAAAGGGGCATTTCACTTTGCAAAGACTGTCAGGCCTATATTTGAACAGTCTGATCTTAATGTTTGATCTTAGTTGTGTTTTATGTGAGGCCCAATCCTCTTTTGATATGTTATCTTTTAATGAGTGTTATCTCCCATTCCCTCTCTCCCCAAAAGCCTTTGCATTGGCTACAGTCATGGAATCAGCAAATGGAAAAAGCAATAGTGAGGAAACATAGCTGGGGAAGCACACCTGCTCATGGCTGACAGCGTGTGAGTAAAGGATTTATTTAAAGCTTGTGCTGCACTTAATGCAGCCCTGCGCCTGCCCCTGTAAGACAGAGGAGGAAGCCCCATATTTCACCAAATGGTCAAAAAAAAGTTTAACGTCATGCTCGAGATCATTGAAACCGAGGATGTAGGTAGCTTCGTCATCGTCCAGCAACAGAGGAAGCATGTAACCTGTTCTGCGTCGTCCCGGACAGCGTACCTGACTGATTCTCCCTCAAAGCTAGCGTTGAGATCCATGTGGTTTTCCAGGAGTCCTAGAGGCCTGATTGGCCAACATGCCATGTTTACATATGGACGAAGATTTTAGCTTCATCTTAACCTGCCCGGGAGCAGGTGTAGACATGTAGCGTGTGTTACCATAGCAATTTACCCTGTTAAAAAGGGAGCCTCTTTGATGATATGGGCAAGAATGAGCTAAACCTGAAATTAGCTCGCTAAGCACTAATCCCGCTTGGTATTACATCGTCCAGGTTTTCAAACAGTTTCTCATAGTTTAGTATACCAAACTGAGTGTGATTTTGCAGGATGACTACATAGCCTATGTCACATCAAATAGTAGATACAAGGTTTTTTTAGGGTTAAAGATGTGAAAAATAAATTGACTGAAATTTAATGAACTGTACATCCATAGTGGTGGAAATTCCTTCTGGTGTGTCTTCTTGAGCGAGGATGGGGTTATGTTGTCATGGGGACATTACCTTTCATTGAGATTTGCATATGTAGGATAGTTGTTTTGTGTGAATTTGTAGTGAGGACATGGGGTGAGCATAAAATGATCTCATGAATAAAGACACACCAGAGATAAGGAAACAAAAGAGCTTAAAGTCTCACCAAAGTGAAATGCCCTTTCAAGATGTTTTATGGCAAGACAGCAGCTGGTCTTGTGGTTCATCTTTTTGAACTGGTCTCTTACTATATTTTGCAGTTTATTGACAAGATGGAAGGCGTACCACTTCTGAGGCAGCGAAATCGGCAAAATGAAGGCGTCCCAGGTAATGCAGCTAGAGCAGAGGGATGTAGTCAGTGGGAGGTTTTTGTATTTATTATACTTACATTGAATGGTTGAATCAAGCTCTTGATTTTAATTATTGTTATTATTTTTTCATTGTATTAATGAAGGTAGCCTTCCAAGATATGGAAAACTGATAACAATACAACATTTGAGAGCATGTGAGTCAACAAAAAATGTGCAAAACACAAAATCCAGCTGTGTGCAGCTTAAAACTCAAATCATTTTCCTGTGTAGTGGTTTATTAAATGAGTCATAATAATTTATAATACTCACATACTATAAATATATTTTGATGAGTCAATTATATAAACATTGCTGTTCATTTTATTCTACCAGTGACAATTATGCAAGCTTATAGTTTGACCAAATAGAAAAACACCAATTGAAACATAAAGTATGTGTACATTGGTGACCAAATCATACAGTAGGTAAATATTACCTCAAAATTGGATCATTTTATTGATTGGCCTTTTATTAAATTATGAAAGCTTTCAAATATCTAAAGTGCACGGGGTGAACTGAGAGTAGTGACTAGTAGATTTTTTTTTTTTTTTTCAAATCCAATGATCAACAAAGCAAAGAACTGGATGCAGTGCAGTTATTTTTTTTAAGCCAGTACATTATACCTACAGTAATATCATCAACAAAAATTCCAATAGCAACAACAATTGCAGTAATTGTCATAATATATTTTCTCAATACACACCAGTAATTTACCACAACATACAGAGAGTGGGGACCATTACAGTGTCTGCTTCTCTGGTAGGACTGAGCTTCACTCCATGGAGTTTGCAATGTGCACTGTTGATTGCAGTACATAAATACTTCCCTCAGAAGTAAAAACCGGTAGCACTCATAAAGATAATTATCTGAGGGATCTCCTAACAATACTTGTTTTTTGACAAGAATCTGAGGTAACAATATAATAATTTATTATCCAATGATCTTAAATCCTGTGTTACATTTGATGTTCCAGAGCTGAAGATTGTGCTGTTGGGGAAGACTGGAGCAGGGAAGAGTGCAACAGGAAACACCATTCTAGGGGTGTACAAATTTTCTGAAGACACCTCTGCAGCTACAGTAACACAAGGCTGTAAACAAGAGTGTGTAGAAAAGGACGGCAAGAAATTTTATGTGGTCGACACCCCAGGACTTTGTGATACCGCAGGAAGTTCACGAAAAAGTGAAATAGATCAATTTTTCTCACTGCCTGTCCCATGTGTGCATGTATTTTTGCTGGTGATGAGGTTGGAACCATTTACAACTGAAGACAAAAAGAGCGTGGAGTGGTTCCAGAAAAATTTTGGTCCGGAGGCAGAAAAGTACACTATGCTCCTGTTCACAGGAGGAGACAGGCTGGAAAAATCACTGGAGGATTTTATCAGTCAGAGCACTGAACTTCGCAACCTTACTTCAAGATTTAAATGTCATGTCTTCAACAACAAAGATAAAAACCACCCCAATCAAGTCACAAAGCTGCTGAAAAAAATAGATGAAATAGTTCGTGTAAATATACAACAGGGTTATACTAAAGAGATGTATGAAAGGGTTCAGAACAAGATCATGCTTGCAAAAGTTTCAGCTGGAGCAGCGGGAGCAGGAGCAATCGGAGCAGCAGGAGCAGCAGCAGTTGGAGTAGCAGTAAATGTAGCAGCAGTAGTCGTAGCTGGGGCCGTGGCTGCACCATTGCTGGCTGTAATG
The DNA here is from genome assembly GCA_022829145.1 of Albula goreensis. NCBI lineage: Eukaryota > Metazoa > Chordata > Actinopteri > Albuliformes > Albulidae > Albula > Albula goreensis. The sequence continues at coordinate 3,579,153 of CM040759.1, read as the reverse complement.
GCAGTAGGTGCAGGATTTTATGCCTGGTGGCGTTAAAGGTGACGCGTGTCTGACGCGTCCACTCCTTCTTTTTTTCTGGATCTTTACCCTTTTTTTCTCCACCCTGAGCATGGCCGAACTGTTTAGCCCACCACAGCAAACTGCTCCCACTGGCTCAGGAGGAGGAAGCCGAAGCGCAAGATTCCTCCAACTCACAAAATTTAGCCCTCGCTTCTTTTCACACTTCAGGGGCACCACCAATCACATGCTGGCTATGTCATCAGAGGATGATGCAATCAGCGTATGTTTGGTAAGTGCACCTGTAGGTGTACAGCTGACCAGAAGGGGTGCTAGAGAGCAATGACCGAACAAGCAGTTTACCAGCCTGCACCCCTACCAACACTAAGCTAACTGTTGCCCATCTCCTCCTGCCATGGCCAGTAATAGTGAGGCTGGGATTCAAACACCCGACATCAGAACTTCTAGACGAAAAGTCTACCCTGTGAGTCACTTGGAGGCCGTTAGTTGTGCACTTCTAATATAAGACTTTGTTTTTAAGATTTTTCAGTTTTACCATATTGCATGAAGTAGGATAACTGTTGAAATCATTAAAATTATTTTTGTATAATAGGTGCAAGTAAAAGTATTGTCCTTACCTTCTTCAAAAGGATGAGTTGTCTGCTTGCTGATATGTAATTAAATTTATTAAAAACAGCAAATTCACTGGTATTGATACTGAAACTGAGCTCAAAGCAAATATGAAACATATCGTGAACAGATCAAAAGAATCCATGCTTTTATTGTTTGAAATGAATGGATGTGTTTCAGTCCTCTGTCTTCTTTAGTCCATACATGTCTAATAAATGTAGAACCATTAATACTTCTGGAATACTGTCCTTTTTTTCATTAACTTTCTGAACCCAAGAACAATAAGTCACAGATCTCAAAATGTACCATATGCCAACACAGATCAGCAGGTGTAATAAAACCAGACCAAATATGTGTGTGTGTGTGTGTGTGTGTGTGTGTGTGTGTGTATACTGTTTGACACTTATAATCGCTTATATTATTATATAATCCTATGTTACATTTGATGTTCCAGACCTGAGGATTGTGCTGGGTGAATGGTTATTTAATCACCATAAAAATCTCAAGATTACACAATAATGTACAGTCAATAATGTGATCCTGACTGAATTTACATCTTATTTGAGATCAGCGCAGATTGTACTATCAAATACTATCATAAGAATTTCAACAGAAACATACAAAGCAATGCGCTGCATTATTCTCATAATAATGGAGAAACTATAGCAGAGCTGGTGAGTATGTGATTATGCTAATATTATAATATTATACTGGTATATTTAACGCCAATATTTTAGTATTTCTGTAATAGGGCTGTCAGCTGTGACATAGATGTTAACTTAATTTCCTCAAAATTGCATATATACATATGCATACATTGAATATATATATATATATATATATATATATATATATATATATATATATACAGCTGATAAAATGCATTTTGGTCACATATGAGCAAATTTTACTGTGAAGTATTTGTAAAATTAATTTGCATGGGTGATTTTAGGCTGTGTATTAATTTTGCTTTTATCTTGCTATTATTGTTTTCTAGAAATCTGAAATCTGGCGAGGACAAATTTTGCGTTATTGCAATTTTACCATTGAAGCCAAGCCTTTCACCTGTGTGAAATTCATGCTTCATTCTTTTGTGACAAACACAGCAGTAATTAAAGAAAATATGCTTAATTTTGATCATTAAAATAGAGCTTGAAGGGACTTCATCAAACTCCTGACTGTGCAAGATCATCATAAGGACTGCAGTGCTATACTAACAGAATAGGAACAGAAAAGAACACAATAACAAGCAGGAGTATTCATGAAAGACATTCTGAACAAATTGCCAACAATAAGGCATAGTTAATTTATTTTGTGAAAATAATTACAAAAGTGAATTACATGGAGAAGAATATAATCACTCCTTTTATGCTTAACAGAGTGAATAGAGAAGGACTGTGATTCTCAAAGTGTAACCGAAAGGAGGACTCATGGCAGGTTGGTATTACATCTTACTCCGTTAGTTCTGTTAAAACTAAAAAATAATAATAATAATTAAAAAGGGGGATAAGTATGGGTAAGATGGAAAATGATTTGACCTAAAGACTTGATTTGCATGCTAAGCAATTATGTGGTTAGGTGAGAGGAGTCGGTACTCTATTCAAATGATGAATACTCCAGTATAGCTGGAGCTGTCAGGTATCTTTGAATTAAAATGTAGTTTGAAAATGTGGATATTGTAAGAGAATTTGGAGAACAAAAAAGACCAGTTAATTGTAATGCAAAGAGACGTGGAGGGGAAAACCTTACCAAACGACAATTTTGCTTATCTCAAAGGTCCTTGATTGACACATTGCTCATCACTGACACAGTGAATCTGTTCATTTATCTAATATTATTAGAGACAAAAGGATATTGTTAAGTACAGGTTAATAATCTTAAGAAATGTATCACTCACAACTGTGTTCCAGAATCTAGAGAGCTGAGGATCGTGCTTCTGGGGAAGATAGGAGCAGGGAAGAGTGCAACAGGAAACACCATCCTGGAAAAACAGGCATTCAAGGAAAACCTTTCTTCAGTTTCAGTAACAAAGACTTGTGAGAAATACGATGTAGTACGAAATGGAAGAAGAGTCACTGTGGTTGACACCCCAGGATTTGGCAGCCCCTCGCTGTCACAGCGACACAGTGAAATAGAGAAGTGTTTCTCCCTGTCTGCTCCTGGACCTCATGTGTTTCTGGTGGTGATCAAGCTGGGCAGATTCACAGCTGAAGAGAGAGACGCAGTGAAATGGATCCAGAAGAATTTTGGTGAGGAGGCAGAAAAATACACAATGCTGCTGTTCACAGGAAGAGATCAGCTTAACAAATCGCTGGAAGAGTTTATAAGGTCAAGCCAAGAGCTCACAGAACTCACACAAAGATTTAATCATCATGTCTTCAGCAATAAAGATAGATCAGACTCCACTCAGGTCACAAAGCTGCTGGCAAAGATAGAGGAAATGGTGCAGAGAAATAGAATGGAATTTTATTCTTATAAGATGTACCAGGAGGTACAGAAGCAAAAGAAAAAGAAAATGATGCTGTACATTACAGGAGTAATAGGATTAGTGTGTTTTGCAGTATTAGCATATAATGCTTTGCAGGAGCTTTAGATTCTCCTGAGAACTGCTTTGAAATAATCAGGTGACACTGTGCATTTGTATTTTCACTACTCATTTGACTCTTTTAGTTGAAAAAAATTTGAAAGTTTACTGCATCGGCTGCTTTTGCATGTATTACACTTTCTTCTTAATTCACAGTTTAAATTGGATTTGAACTTCAGAGATGAATAAAAATGTTTGTGTTCTACAGAATGGATTTATGCGTAACTCATTTGTTGTTCTTTCTGAGCTTTGTTACTATGGTATCCTCAGGTCCCTAGATAACATATCCCACCATTTTCAAACTCTAGTCCCGGAGAGTAATGCGTTTGTGTTTTCCTTTCGATAGGCACACAATTTAGGCCTTGGAAACAATGTAACTGGTGGATTCTTTATCCAATCAGTGACTTACATTAAGCATGGAATGCCTAAACGCTCGGAAAAGTAGCAGACCCTGTGGGACACCACTGACATGTTTCACAGTTTACAAGTACAACTCAAAACGGATAGGGACAGGGAATCCTGCTTATACAGTAGACGGCCATTGTGTTCGTAGGTTTTCTTTCCAGTCCATTTCTACCAACACTGATTCAGATAATAGTGCTGACATGATGTGTTGTTTAGTGGATTCAGGTTCTGGAATGGAACAAAAACAGAGACCCTTTGGTTGTCTGGGAGCAGGGCTCCCTACTCATAATTTAGAAACTTCCACCACAGAAAAAAGACATGTATATCTAGATTCTGACAGTAGAAAACATGTATTATGTACATGTTTACAAAACATATATATTACAGGTTTATCACACATTTGCATTGTGATGGATAACAGCAAAATGTCTCAGTTATAAATCCCTACTTTGACTTCCAGTTAAAAACAAAGTATAAGAGACATTATTAGTCTAATAAAACTAATTACTAAATCATGAATTTACATTTTAAAATAAAACACTAAATACTACATAAATCAATAACTTAACATCAGGCATGCATTCATAGAGGTGGAAGGCTCAACTATTTAGCCATACAATAATCAAACCAGCAACTAGGTTTAACAACAAGGTAAAATAGTTAATTAGTAGTATAAATATGAAAATTTCAGAAGAAAAAATGATCTTACCAACTGTTTACCTTTTATACCCTGATATAGGCTGATTACTTTACTCTACATAAGTCAATCATTAATATTTCTGTAAAGCTTCTTGTACTGTACAATGTGTTGTAGTATTTCTAAAGTACTGTAAATATTTACAGATGTTGCACATATTTGTTCAGACAAACACGGCACCAATGATCCATGGCAACTGGAAACCTATGTTTCCTATGCAAATCACTGATGGTCTTTGATGGCCAGGATGTCTGCATCCCCTTTGTCTGGGGTAGTTGCCACTTGCTCACTCCCAGTTGTGATCAACAGTTGATGGCTGTCATTCACATTACAACTGATTGTGGCACCAGAGGGGTGGAGCTTCCTCTGGGACAAGGCTAACAGTTCTTTGAGTTACCTAATTTCCAACAGTTCCATGTATGACTGAAGCAAATGTTGTTCCTCTGAAAATGATGAGATCTGCTGGGATAGATCAATTCAAAGAAACATATGGCAAACTAAAATACTTTTTTTACTGACCCAACTAGAATACTATACTGCTGGGTAAGACAAAAGACTGGGGTATGAGGGACAATGTGGATGCTTCAACTCAATTGAAATTGCACTGTTTCAATTCAATACTTTTTTCACGAATTTGAAAACTTACCACATTGGATGCTCATGAATGTATTATGGTTTCTTCACAGTTCACAGTTAAAATGTGATTTGCTCTTCATGATATAGAAAATAAAAAATATATATGTGTAATGAGATATTTCAAAGGCAATACGTCATAATATTGCAGTCCAAGACAGAAGACAGTAAACATGCCAACACAGAATTTTGTGTATCCCCTCTCAGCTGTGGTAACAAGACTGGAAGTAGAAGCTCTGACTGGGATACATTTCAGTGCAGTGGCGATAGGTGTAACAGCAGGGGGCGCTGCAGGAAAAGCCATGTGGTTTGTTACAGGCATTGTGAGAAGCTGCCAATCCCCAGAGGAGTGCTCAGACCACAGAAAAAGTGTATTTGAGAATCACGTGTTAGTAGTCCGTAGCTCCCTTTGTCCCTGCTGATGAAACGTTCAGTTTACTTCCAATCAACCTTTCAAATATGCTTACACAGTGCATTAACCACAATACAATGCTAATATCTATTAACAAAATGTAATTTTGCGTCTTTCCTTATAAATCTTTTTGTTTTACTCTGCCATGGACCCTCTTGTAGTTCATGCACATTAGATATTTTTTTCCATATGGATCACCCCTGTCGACAAATACTATTCAGAATTTTGATTTTATGGAGACAAAGGTTTGCAGACAGACACCAGAGACAAAAAGGGTGCAGGTGTTGGCATATATGGAAGGGGCGTACTAAAAAGCTATAAAAATCATAAAACTATTTGAGAAAAATATCCAGAAAGTGTCTGGAGGAGAGAAACTGAAACCACAACCTAGTAGAGGTCTACTTTTCACCGCACAGGATTGGCAGATAATGGTAGACCTGGGTAAGCAACTAACGTTTCTGGCACGTATCGCAGCAACATCATTGCGACCTGACATTGTCATTCTGTCAGAGGCCTCAAAATAGCTTGCGCTAAAAGAACTGACTGTGCCCTGGGAAGACTGTATAGAGGAGGAGAGGAAGCTGACCAAGTACCAGGCACTTCTGGAGGATTGCCGGAGACAGGGAGTTGTGAGCACACTGCCATCTAGTGGAAGTAGGGTGCAGAGGCTTCACTGCCCGCTCTCTCTACAGAGTCTACACCCTGCTGGGCATGAGTGGGCCACTCAGAAGGGCTGCCATCAGGACTGCAATGGAGGCTGCAGGAAGAGCTTCCAGGTGGCTGTGGATCAAGAGGGGTGATCCGTGGCCTAATGCTGCTGGGACACAAATCGGGGCTTGATCAACCCCGGCTGGGTCCCCAGGGTGAGGGTGTAGGTGTATGATGTTGTGAGACCCGGAACACCCAACGAACCCAGGAAACATCACTGATGATGTGCATCCGTAGGATGTATCTTTCACCTGCATTGGATTTAACAAAGTTAATTTTAGGTGGAAGGAGGTTATGACTCCTACTTTGGTTTGTTATTAAGAATTGCTTCCTGTGCAAAGTGTTGTCACTTACATAGAAAGTATTCCATGGATCTGAGGTATCAAACTGCATCATATCTCCCAAATATGACTCAATGAACACAGGATGCTGGCTGTCAGGCTGTGCCTCAAGAAACTGTCTGGAAGTGGTTCTAAGACACCACAGTGCAGGGGCTAAACTGGCTGCAGGTTTTTCCTCCTGGCTTACATTTTTTGAACAATATCAAACTGAGTATTGTAAAGACATGAGCTTCTACAAAAAAAGCTCAAAACCTTAAAAGTGGAAGTATTAAAAAAATAGTACGGCCACATCAACTTATTAGATGGGTCAGTCACAGCTCATAGTAAACATGAACAAGCTGGGCCCTACAGTGTGATTAATCAAACAGTTATTTTAAAAATGGTTTCTTTTGGCACCAGTCAAATTCAAGCATATTAATGAAAACTGAAATAGATATCTATTTTTAACTATACTTAAATTGCCAGAATGTAGTTTAAATAGCTGTGCATTTCTGAGTAGGCATATACATGTATTCAGTGGATAACAGCCGCACTTCCTCATGAAACAGGAACTTGACTGATAAAGAAATCAAAGGCTTCATAAGACATTCTCCATATACAAGCTCCACAAATTACTCAACTTTTGTTATCACGAAGTCCTCAAGTTGCAAGACAATATTTCCTTCTCTGAATCACATATCCTATTCATCACATTTCTAAAGTACACCTAAATTAAATTTATCTGGCAACCTAATGATTTGGTGGTAACAAAGTTCTAATCAAAAGTTGAGAACTGTGAATACAGGTGAAATATAATCTTTGCTGATAAGGAAATGAAAGTGTTTTCAAGGCATGTTCTGTATTTAAGAGCCAACTCATTTGTAGTTGTAAAATATAACTGTTGTTGAGTCATTACGGTTGCCAAGTAACATGTACTTTTCTGAATCACATACCTAATTATTTAGAATTTCCCAAGTACAGCTCAGAACTTCTGTAAGTCACCCAGTACAGAACCGTGGAGCTCCAGAATGCACAGAGAGGAACAGAGGAGGAGAAACTGCAGGCTGAAGTGAACAGGAGCGCTGAGAGGCCTGGAGGGACGGCTGCGAGAGTGTGCCCATTTCTGTGTTGTTTTTTTTTTTAATTTTAGAATGTAGGGAGGCCTGGCATTGAGGTGAAGGCCAAACTATTTCCCACCCATACTCTTGCTGGCTTTCATCTGTTTCCATGTACTTGTTCCACCACACCACCACTGCTGTTTTGGTTTGACTGATGCTACATGCTACACAGATCTACTGATGCAACTTGGCCAGTTTTTTTATTTAAATATTTTTGAGAGTGTGACTAGCTGTGAGGCAAAAAAAAGAGTCTCACTGGTAAAATGTGAGACTTGACACATACGTGCTTCTCACTGCAGAGGTTACTGTAAGGTCAGGACAGCTCAAGAGGAAGTTCTGAAACAAGCAAGAAGGCAGAAACGTTCCACCACCTAACCACAGGATATATTGAGATGCACTGAAGCTTCATGATCAGGCTTAGACTTTTTAGTCTGTTAGTCTGCAACAGCAGCAGCAGCAAACACAACAGCACAGGTTCAGTTATTATGGGGTTTTGGTTGGAAGCGACTTCCTCTATTGAAATGTATGTTAGCTAGTTGGTAGGTAACATGTACTTTCCTGAATCACGTACCCAATTATTTATCATTTCCTATAATGCAGTCTGTGAGAGAAACTTTACCTTAAAAGGACAACAGAAATAGAAATGATCTTCATGTCCTACGACTTCTGTGAGGTCCCAGTTATCAAGTAGGTGTTTGCTTTGTTTTTTCTGCGATACCTCACTGTCTGGAGATCAGCTTCAACGTGAAATAGAGAAGTGTGTCTACATGACTGTCCCAGGACCTCATGTGTTTCTGGTGGTGATCCAGCTGGGCAGATTCACAGCTGAAGAGAGAGATGCAGTGAAATGGATCCAGAAGAATTTTGGTGATGAGGCAGAAAAATACACAATGTTGCTGTTCACAAGAGGAGACCAGCTGGACAAACCAATAGAGGAGTTTGTTGGGCCAAACAATGAGCTTAGAGAATTCATAGAAAGATTTGAACATCATGTCTTCAACAATAAAGATAGATCAGACTCCACTCAGGTCACAGAGCTGCTGGCAAAGATAAAGGAAATGGTGAAGAGAAACGGGGGACAAAGAGGCTCAGAGGAAGATCAGAGAGGAGGAAGAGAGGAAGAAGCAGGAGGAGGAGAGGAAGAGAGAGGAGGAGGAAAGAAGGATAAGAGAACAGATAGAGAGACAGATGGAAAAAATTGAAAAATGGGTGAGAGAAATTATAGAGAGAGAGATGGAAAAATTCGAGAGAGAGAGAGGGAGAGAGAAGGAAGAGAAAGAAAAGGAGGCAGAGAGAAAGAGAGTGGAGAAAAGAAGGAGGGAAGAGAGAGGGAGAGAGATGGAAAACATAATGAGAGAGAGGGAAGAGAAAGAAAGGGAGGAGGAATGGGAAAGAGTGAGAAAACAAGAAAGGAGAGAGCTAAAATGCAAGATTGCAAAGAGTGCAGCAGAAGGAGCAGGTGCACTTGCAGTGGGTGCAGCAGTGGTTGCAGGAACAGCAGAGGTTGCAGCTATAGCTGTTGCAGGAGCAGTAGCTGCACCAGTGCTGGGTGTTGTGGCATTAGGAGCAGGGGGCTATGCGTTGTGGCAAAAATACAAAAATAAAAAAATCCAGTTAAACAGAAACCAGACTTTCAGTTAAAAAAAGAGAGCTGAAAGGGAATTGTGTGCAAGAACAGTTGAATACTGTCATTTGTTACATCAAAATGGAAAGGAATTTTATGGAGCAATTTAACCAGTGTAACAATCTTTTAATAATACACAGGAAATATGCATATAGTAATTGTCCCAAGATTAGTTTTTAAGGGAAAATTTTATTTTCCTACAAAATACGAATTGCACCTTGGTGTTTAGATTACTATTATTTTTCATTTATTGTTCATCTTTGTTTTTGTTACTGTTGCTTCAATTTATTGCATTCTGAGCTTTAAATGTAGACTGGCCGTCGTGTTTTTCACTTATGAGTGGATTTATTTGAACACATTCTGTATTGACTGTTGATTCGTGTTTTGATGATGTCTTTAATTTGTTCTCTATAAATTCTACCAGTTGTTATTTTACTTTTTTATTAAATATAATAATTTTCACATATGTCTCCTGTGAAAAATGAATGATTCCCCTATTCTGACAGATTACAGCAATCTTTCTCAGGCATGAGGTCAGTCAGCAAAATGAAGCAAAATGAACTGAATATTTTTTACATTATATCACATTAAAGGCATTTGTTAGACGCTCTTATCTAGAGCGACTTACAAGGCAAAGTGCATAAGAACGGTGCAACAAGTGCAAAGATAACCCTAGAGAGGAGTAAAGTCCCAAGTGCCAAAGGTGATCGAATAGATCAGGACTCCCCTACAGACTAAGAGAAAGTAAACAACCTAGTTCAAAAACAAATCACTTTTAAAGAGCAAATAAGACACATTACAAAGAGCAAGGGAGGGGAGGGGAGAGGTACAGCCTGAAGAGGTGAGTCTTCAGTCTGCGCTTGAAGATGGCCAGTGTCTCTGCTGTTCTGACCTCCACGGGAAGATCATTCCACCACCGGGGGGCCAGGACAGACAGCAGACATGACCTGGAAGTGCAGGAGCGGAGAGGGGGCGGCCTCAGGAGACCAGAGGTGGCAGAGCAGAGGGGTCTGGCAAGGGTGTAGGGTCTGATGATCTTCTGGAGGTAAGCTGGAGCTGTCCCCTTAACAGCATGGTATGCTAGCACCAAAGTTTTAAATTTGATGCGAGAGATAACAGGCAGCCAGTGGAGGGCAGTGAGCAAGGGGTAACATGAGAGTCTCTATGGTTGTAGATCAGACGGGCTGCAGCATTCTGGATGAGCTGCAGGGGTCTGATGGTGGACGCTGGAAGACCTGCAAGAAGGGAGTTGCAGTATTCCAAGCGGGACAGAACCATTGCTTGGACCAGAAGCTGAGTAGAGTAGGTGGTGAGAAAGGGGTGGATTCTTCGGATGTTGTACAGGAAGAACCTGCACACCTGACTCACCACTGCGATGTTCTCGGAGTGTGACAGCCTGCTGTCGATCACTACTCCAAGGTTCTTCGCACAGGATGAAGACGAAACCAGGGTGTCCCCAAGTGAGATGGAGAAGTCCAAGATGGGAGAGGAAGGAGCTGGAAAGAAGAGCAGCTTGGTCTTGCATGGGTTGAGCTTAAGATGGTGTTTATCCATCCAGCTCTGGACATCCCCCAGGCAAGCTGAGATGTGAGCAGAAATCTGTGTGTCTGATGGAGAGAAGGAGAGGTAAAGCTGAGTGTCATCAGCATAACTAATATTTGAGTAACTTTTGAATTCCAGTGCACACTAATAATCAGTAAGCTGCTCACAAAGTCTTGAATACAAATCCACTCAACACTCTTTTAAATATATTTTAAAAAATTAACAAACAAAAGTGAAACTCTTTCACAGCAATATGCCTTATGGGAGACACATATACAATTTTATTATAGGCCCATTATATTTCCCAGTCAATGCTTAACTATCACTGGAGACTGCTGCAGTAAAAGGGTCAACAGTCCGATATGAGCCTGATAAGATGCACAGCTTAGAGAACGGAGTTATTTGCTGGCCATTATTGCTGCCTTGGAATATGATTATAACAGAAATTCAGTGGAGAACAATGAGCTGCTCCTCTCTGAGATGGAGAAACTGAAGCAGAGCTGGTGAGTAAGTCATTACACTGACATTATATCTGTGTATTGCATGCTGTTGCAGCAGTTAGACCCGTAAAGATCACTTTATGCGATTTGTCTTTGTATTTCTGTAATATTCTAGTGGTGCAATGTTATTACAGACATAGGACTGCTCATGCAAATAGATTTTTATAAAGGTTTTTACAGTTTTCCCAGAGGTGTGTCAACGGGAGTGTGTAACATATGCATAAAGCTGTTGGTGTAAATGTTGACTATGACTATATTTAAATCATGTAGGCAAAATTCAAACAAAAATGTGGTAAAAGTCTTATTGATGTGGATTCTGTTGTACACATAAAATGCAGTTCATTGACTGAAATACAGGTTACTTTCACTTTTAAATAATAGAGTCTGTGCATTGCATTGTGTGAATCCATCACAAGAGAATCAAACTGCAAATACATCACACAAAACCTGAATCAATGGCAAGACAGCATTTAAACACATCAGTACCAGGCAAAGTTATTAACATTAGCTTGTAATTATTATTGACAGAGATGACACATTAAAGCAGATGCGTAAGGTTTACAAGGGGCCTCATTAGCACCGTTGGAGGACCTTACGACAGAATGTTTTATTACACTCAGAAGAGTCATGAAAATTATTTTATTAATATTTCCATGTGTGGATAACATAAGTCTCACTTTCTCTCAATATAGGTAGGAGGCGTTAACTTGAGAAGTTGACTTTATTATTTATTTTTTTCATGAAAGAGAGACTGAGAAGCAACCCAGGAAGAGCATTTTCACAAGGTGAGAGAGGAAAACCCCATAAATACGAATGGGTCTATCTAGCTATATGACCAAAACTAAAAATGACCTGATCTACAAGCAAACACAGAAACTGCAAATAATAGCTAATAATAACACATACAAAATATATAATATGGAATAATAATAATATTAATCATCATCATCATCATAATAATGATACAACAAAAGATTGTAGAAGACCAATAATTGTGATTTTTTTTTTCTGATGTAACATAATTAACTTTTTTCATATTTTGCAGCGTTTGAAAGATGTCAGGAAGTCCCCTCGTCAGCCAGGATAAGCCGGATGAACGTGCTCCAGGTAGTGGGGGGGGCACCATAGGAGCAGCTGCAGGGGGTGTTTCAGTGCATCAGTGTGGGGAGGGGTGGCTGTATCAGCAGGGGTGGGGGCTATTTTATATGTACATGTCACAGTTGCACTACAGTAAATTTGGAGGCACGGCAATAATAACTACAGTAGCAAAAAAAAAAAAAATAACAGATACAAAACATCAGAGCTGTAAACCACTGAAACTGATGCTACTGTGACAGTACTGTAACATCCACAATAACAGTTGCAGTCGCTCCCAAGTGGATTGCTGCAATATCTCTCATGAATTAAGAAAGCAATGTGAAATGTTTTAGGTTCATGAAGCAACAGTTACACTGCAGAAAGGGGTGGGGCTAAGGGGTTATGTGGTTGTGTAACAAAACTAGATCAGATTGAGAGCAGCTTTCACTTGAAAATTAGTACTTACTTAACTAATTCACAAGCTAACTGCTCAAAAAGATTTTAATATATAAACACTGAAACATTTTTGAATATATTTCATTTATGTTTGGGTTGTTATCTAGACTTAAATGGACTAGAATCATGTTGCCATTAAGGCACAGGACACTATGCTAATCAGTAGCATTTGTTTAGCTGAACCTTTTGTCTTGGCTAAGGGTCTTGCAGGTGAAGCTTATCGTCTGATACAAACATGTCGTCTGAGTATCACGTGCTCTTTGAAAGGGCCAAGTCCATTTTGATTTGAATTACAGCCTCTCCACCCTTAAAGAGACTGGAGACTCTTTTTCCTATGAATGACATCCTGATTTTCAGTACAATAAATAAATCAATAATAATTTATTCTGCTTTCCATCTGTGCTGTAGCAGAGTCTGGAGAGCTGAGGATTGTGCTGGTGGGTAAGACTGGAGCAGGAAAGAGTGCAACAGGAAACACCATCCTGGGAAGAGAGGGCTTTACTGAAGAACTGGCTGTGGTGTCAATCACAAAGACCTGTGAGAAGCAGGTCGCTAAGCAGGCAGGCAGAAATGTTGCTGTGGTCGACACCCCAGGGATCTTTGACACCGCTCTGACTGAAGAAGTGATAAAAAAAGAAATAGAGAAGTGTGTCAATATGACTGTCCCAGGACCTCATGTGTTTCTGGTGGTGATCCGGCTGGGCAGATTCACAGCTGAAGAGAGAGACGCAGTGAAATGGATCCAGAAGAATTTTGGTGATGAGGCAGAAAACTACACAATGCTGCTGTTCACAGGAGGAGACCTGATAGAGAAACCACTGAAGGAGATTCTGAGACCAAGTCCTGAGCTCACTGAACTCACGGTCAGATTTGGACATCATGTCTTCAACAATAAAGATAGATCAGACTCCACTCAGGTCACAGAGCTGCTGGCAAAGATAGATGAAATGGTGGAGAGAAACGGGGGACAGTGTTACACTAATGAGATGTACAAAGAGGCTCAGAGGAAGATCAGAGAAGAGGAAGAGAGGAAGAGGCAGGAGGAGAGAGGAAGAAAGAGGAGGAGAAAAGAAGGATGAGAGAACAGATAGAGAGAGAGATGATGGTGGAAAAGAAAAAACAACAAAAGACGGAGCTAAAGAGGAATATCGCAGGGTGGGACAGCCGGAGCGTCTGGGGCTTTGGCAGCGGGGGCGATATTCGCTGCGGTGTCTGCGGAGGTGAGTGCAGTGGCTGTAGCAGGAGCCGTGGCTGCACCTGTGCTGACTGTGGTGGCTCTGGGGGCAGGAATATACGCCCTGTGGCAAAAGAGGAAGAAGAAGCTGAGGCTGTGGAAGAAGAGAAATCAGATGGCAGGCTGAACAAAGGAACCTGAGAGCAAATGGCATTTGATTCTCAAACTGAGGAACACATGCTATTCATTGATGTTTGCTTCTCTCAAGTCAAATCCTGAATTAATATGATTAATAATTAAGTCAAGAAAATCATAAGACTTACTATGATTCATTTTCATAGATATTCTCGCTCTTTTTGTCAAAGAGAATAATGATAAGAATGGATCCTATTTAAATCCCCTCTCTCAGTTTTTTTTACTTGGTAATGTGTCACTCTCCATAACACTGTAACTGTACTTATCTCCACAATTCTTGATACATCAGAACAGGGAAGCAAAGTGGTGAATGAGATTATGTCAATGGCCTGTTAGCCCAAATGCTTTCAGAATAGTGTTACCTTTTCTTTAGTGTCTTTTTATTTAAATAGAGTAATTCAGGAGTACTCCCCTCTTACCTTTTTACTGTTTAATCTGGTAATGTGAACAGACCTACAATTACCACCAGCTGTTATTATGTAATTTGGCAATGTTGCTTTCTTTCAGTGTGTGATATGCACTTAGAAACAGATCGGTGTAATTATCCTGTGTTGTCGTGGTGATTTAATATGCATGATCTACCCAGTCCGTTCTGGTGAGCTTCTGTGATCTATTATGCAAAGTATACAGCAGATCACATTCTTTGAAAGTGATCTATCAAGGGTGATAAAATTAAGTAATTTTCTTGTATGCCTGCACCCAGCACAGTCTAACAGTTGAATGGTAGGACTGTGTTAGTTGTATTTGTGCTGTATCTTTACCTGCTAAAGGTTTTGTAACCTGTCTTGTAGACAGATCACCCTTGAAAAGATTTATTTGACTTCAGAGACATTTACCTGGTAAAATGGAGGATGAATACGAACTAAGCAAGTGCTAAACATACTTGCTAAACATATAATTAATGTAAATACTACAGTAAATGATACAATTGACCTACTTTGTAATTTGGGTGGTTTTATCTTCACTTATCTGTGCTAAAAAAATAATTTGTCTGCTTTGCTTTTATTAATGTTGTGTATTTGACACCTTTTACCTGTTGCATTCCATAAATCTGTAAGTACAGTTTTAAAAAATGCACATGTTGTATGTAAGGAAATATACAAATAAAGTGTTATATTGATGATAATAACCATAATGATAAATGTTTAAACATTTTTTCCACACACTTGTTCTTTCCTGTGCACTTTTACCATGACATCATTGATCCATAGATAACAGTAAGTTTACCATTAATCTTTGTAAGGGTGCCATCTAGTGGACAAACTCATACACACTTCCACCATAAACAGACTCGCATATCTAGATGCTGTCCATTCATAAAACACAGGCAAGTCATCTGTCTACAAAACATAACCTGGTTCCCCCACTTTTAATGATTGTGTGTGTGTGTGTGTGTGTGTGTGTGTGTGTGTATGCGTGTGTGTGTGTGTGTGTGTGTGTGTGTGTAAACGTGAAGACTGTAAAAGGAGTAAAAAACTGAGAAAAAAAGTGACAGACCTGATCATTGAGTGAAACAATAGAGGATGAAGAAGGGAACAGGCTGCACAGAACATCTGCTGTAAAGAGATTTCTGTATGGAGGGTACCACAGGAAGCCAGAAACACCAGCAAACCCTTCCAGCCTCCAGAAAGTGCAAGATGAAAAAGAGGACAAAGCAGGGCGGGGAGGAGGAGAGAACAGGGAGCTATTGTGTGAAAAAGTCAAGCTGTGGTGTAAAATGTTGGGCAGACCCTCTCTCTCCCTCATGCACACGCTCACACATGCAAACACATGCAGGAGCACACAGGCGCTCAAAGGAGTCGGACCCGTTTGGCTGCACTGGGCTCATTTTCCAAGACTGAGCTACCATCGCAACCCACTGCTGACCTGAGATCTGGACCAGTGGACCGTGCCAAAACCGGGTCTCTGATTGGACCTGTGGGACTCCCAGCTCCTCTCTGGACCTATCAGTTGCAGCAACACAGACAAGGTAACATGGGTATAAGCAGTAGAGATGTCAGGAGGACCGTGATTTAATGGATCACAGGTTTCAGTCTTGGGCGGGGCGACGCTGTTTCGCCTCTGATAAAGTCATCCTGAGCTGCTCTGGGATTAGCTGAAATACTGCCACACAAACGATGCTTGCCCTCCTGCATAAATTCATCTGCTGGCAGAGATCCTCACATTTTGAAGATAATGATCACAGTTTGAACGGTTAGGGAGGGATTTACTCTCATGGCGTTGCATTCAGGGTTTTTTCACTGCTTCTGGTTCAGCCTAATTTTCTGTGTTTAATCTGGTGTACTGATGGTGAGCGGAAGGTTGTGACAGTGCTGGGCAGGGAAATGTATGAAAAAATGAGTGGAAATCATTTAATCATGCCGCACTGTTGGGTTCCTGAATCATCCTCATTGTTTCTTAACGGGGTAATTCACTCAAGAACAAAATGATTAGTTTGATATTCACAGCTTGTTAAAAAACTTATCAACTATCATGTTTGTTTTTCTTTTCACTTGCTCAACACTGCTTGCCTGTCAAATCTAAGTAAAGGGTTAAAAGACATTATTTAAGGTTAAGTTTTGATTGGTCATCATGTAAGTTAGAATTTTAATATTTTTACTATTCTGCTTAAATGAGAATTGAAGGCTTCATATTCAGTTAGCACTTAAATATTTATCTGTTCTGTTTAAATGACAATTAGAGGTTTTCCGTTATCTTAATTATCCATGACATATGTAAATATTTCTTGCTCAATCAACCAATCATAACCACTAGGGGTGGAAGAGTAAGGGGAGGGGTTTGTTCTTGTTTGTGTGATTTCACCACCCTGCAAACTGATTGGTTATTTTCTGTGCAGCAGGCCCTGCGCACTGGAGGAGAGTCAGCAGCAGCAAGCAGACCCGGTGCATCCAAGCAGAGGTTTCTGAATCAGGCTGGGCAGCGGAACCCAAGGGCAGCCACAGGCCTTGTTTTTTCCCCGTGGCTCTCCTGTCGCTCTCTGTGCTCCACCCCCATCCCTTCTGCGTGGCCCTCCCCCTCCCCCGCCCCTTGTTGCCATGGCGTCCACAGGCCTGCAGCTGCTGGGCCTCGTCCTGTCCCTGCTGGGCTGGGCTGGCGGGGCCGTGGTGTGTGCCGCCCCCCTGTGGCGGGTGACCGCCTTCATCGGGAACAGCCTGCTGAGAGCGCAGGTGGTGTGGGAGGGGCTATGGATGAGCTGCATAGTGCAGAGCACCGGGGAGATCCAGTGCAAGGCCTACGACAGTGTGCTGGCCCTGCCAGGCGACATGCAGGCCGCGCGGGTGCTGTCCATGCTGGCGCTGCTGCTCTGCGCCCTGGCGCTGGCCCTGGGAGTGCTGGGGGCCAAGTGCACCCGCTGCCTGGGGCGCCCGTCCCTCAAGGCCCGCGTGGGCCAGGTTTCGGGGGTACTCTTCCTCCTGGCGGGGTTCCTTTACCTGATCCCCATCTGCTGGACCGCCCACGCCGTCGTCCGTGACTTCTACGACCCCCGCGTGGCCGACCCGCACAAGCGGGAGCTTGGCCCCGCCCTGTTCCTGGGGTGGGGGGCGTCGGCCCTGCTGCTGATTGGCGGGGCGCTGTTGGCAGTGGGGTCCAGCCCACCCGGGGCTATCTCCTCACCCACCTTCAGTGGCGGGGGTGGCGGCGGCAGGGGGCAGGCCAGCCCCAACAAGCCGACCGATGGGGGAGGCCAGGTGAAGGGGTACGTCTGAGCCCCCTGCCCCACCCAGCCACCCCTACCCCCGCCCAAGGTTCCAGAGGAGGGGGTCATTTTTGCATGATCATGAGTCTCCAGTCTTGACTGCAAAAGGCTTGTGCTGGGTGCAGATTTTTGATACAGCCCAGAAAGAAAACACTGGACACACCTAGTAAACTAATCAAGATCTTCAATAAAGACCTTCATTAATGAAATTAGGTGTTTCAATGCTGGACCATTACAAAAACCTACACCCACACTGACCCTTTTTGGACAAGACTGGAAATATCTGATTTAGCAATATCTGTTATTATTATTATTATTATTATTATTATTTTATCACCACCAATATTATTTGCAATTGTACATTTTGTTGTTTGTAGTCTCAAGGAGGTTGTTGACAGGAACAAGACGATACCTTTGATAACTCAGATACTTAGATCTTTAGATAAACTGGAATTCACTCAGCCTTGAGCAATGACCAGCCAATCGAATTTGACTTAATGTAGCCACTCACAGTCACTCAGTGAGCAGGTAATTAGCAAATAAAGTGCTGGATTGTACTGTGATCATTGTAAACACTTGGGTGTGTAGCTAACAGTAAAGCTCTTTTAAATTATTCCCGCTTTCACAAACTGTGTTTTCAAAAACATATAGATACTTATGCACACAGTAAAAGAGGATGTCATTGTAACTACTGTTTTAACCAAAATCAGTGACAAATATTTAAAAATGTCAACTGAAAGCCATATCTTGATAAGAGAAAATCCAGCAGGCTTCCCATTTAGATAAAGAATGAAAGTTAAAAGTTTCTAAGCTGTCAATTTAAAAAAAAGTTTAACTTTTTGTATTTCACATTCAGACTGGGATTCCATGGGTTTTTGTTTATTTATTTATTTTTTTACTTGTTTTGTGTGTGGTTTTCATGTTGTTTCTCATTGTAATTGTCTGAGTGAATTAATCTAGAAATAAATGGAAGTGATAAGACAGCTCAGGAGAATTGTGTCTGTTTTGGGGGTAACAGGGGGCACAGAGAGTGGGCTTCTGGCTTCATTCACAGCACCACAGGAGCACAATGCTGCTCACTGTGTGTGAGTGACCGTGGGCAGCCCTCATGAATCACCCAAGTGTCTGACTGGACCTGTGCCCATGTACGAGCGTGTATGTGTATCGTCTCAACAACAATACTCACTGCTGCAGAAGTATGGCATTGATACTAGTGCCTTTAGTAGCATTAGCAGTAATAGTAGCAGTAGTAGTAGTACTCATAAAAATAGTAGTAACAGTAAAAGTAACAACAGTAATGGTAGAAGTAGTACTTACATTTTGTCCCAGTTAAAGTGGTACATGGTATAGTAGTAGAGCTCTGTGTGTGATGTCCTTGTGTGTGCGAGGTCCTTGTGTGTGTGTGTGTGTCTGTGTGAGAGAGAGCTCTGTGTGTGTGTGTGCATGTGTGTCTGTGTGTGAGAGAGCTCTGTGTGCGAGGTCCTTGTGTGTGTGGGTGGAGGGTGGCGTAGTGGGAAGAGCCTGGGACAGTTAATGACTTTATGTTTTATTAATGAGAAATAGCTGAGAAATAGCTGAGATCTCTCACATTCCTCGCCCCCTCCAACCCTCTCACTGGCCTGTGCACTACATGTGCATGAGTCTGTGTGTGGGCCAGCTCATTTACCATTATGCATACTGTTCATGTTACTTCTAAGATAATTTTTATATTTCACACTGGATGTCTCAGGTGGCCTCTGGGTAGATCACGCAGGAAGATGCTAGCCTGGGAAGCAGATGTGAGCCCATCCCAGCAGCTCCATCACCAGGTCCATATGGCTGTCTATAGGGGTCAAAGTTCATTGGATGTATCACGCTCTAACCAGGCTGTGTTTTTACCCTTCTCATGTCTAAATATTCCACATACAGGTCAGGTGGTTCTGTCACAAATAATGAATACCCTGTATTCATTTAAGGACTGAGTTTGCATGTCTGTAACATCTATAATATTATGTAAAATATAATATCAGTTATGAATTATCATCTCAGACACCAATGCTTTTTTAACTCTACTGTGCTGTGGTTGTATATATGTAATTGATAAACTGATTTCCTACAGTTCAAATTGGTCAACCCCTAAAGGCAGATGGCATGAGCACCGGGTTGATACTTTAACGTTCACATTTAATGAATGGTTCAGAGGCAAAGAAACTGTTCTCATGCCAAACCTGCTATAAATTAGAATTTTTCCGTTTGAATGTTCAAAATGAAATTGAAATTAAACTCGTTTTCAACAGCTGTAATCATGTGAGGCATTGCTTGGGACAAAACCCAGAGCGTACAGCTGCTGAAGGAACAGGGGCATCAATGCCTGGGCGGCCACACTGACTCCAGAGCGGAGCAACAACATTTAAACAACAATCCATCCACTGTGTGTCGAGTGACGGACAACATGTGACCCAACGACACAAGTGTGGGGACAGCGGCCTACCCTGCTCCCGTGCCACAGGGTCGCCATGCAGTTGCCGTGGGTACAAATCGGTCACTAACGCTGGGTGACATAAGGACAGCGGGACGTTAGGGACCAACCAGAAGAGGTGAAGCATGGGAACTGAGATGTCTCGATCCTTTAAAGTCGAGTATGTTGTGCGTTGTCAGAAGACACAGGAAAAGCGTGATTGAGTCTCCAGTTTAAAGTTAGATATTTTTCCAGTTTAATCTAAATTTTACTGACACGGTGTGACAGAGCGGCAGTCATATAACAGGAGTGTTTTGAATTTGTTGAGGCTGGCATGCCGTGCACCACAAGGCACATTACTGCCATCTGCTGGCAGAAAGAGTTTTCCCAAATGACAAATTCCATATTGATACACCCAAAAAAGTAAACCTGTGCAACAGAGAAGTGTCAAAACTAATTTAAAGTGATCATACATTTAAGTAATAATTAATTAATTTACCCGTTATTGTTTGGAAAAAAAATGTATTCATCATAAAATGGTATAAATTAAATGTTTAAATGACTGGTATCTGTACGTTGGCTTCAGCCAGTATAAGTGGTAAAATGGTAAATGGTAAAAAGGATTACTATTGCAGGAATATGTCATCAGTAGGGTAAAACTAATCTGTCTCATGATGGTCTAATCCCAGCTCACGTTCCCTATTAGTGGGTGAACAATGCAACGCTTTGTGAATTCTGCTTCACAGTGATTAAATTAAATACATCCTACGTGTGCTATGTAAATGAACATGACATAAGGGAATGTGCAAAGCACAAAGACAGAACATGAATCATGAAACATGAACAAAGACGTATTTCCAAATACAACATATAAAAATTGGCTTAGAAAATACTTACACTGCTGGAAGGACTTCAGGGGACAGAACGCTCTCCCCAGCAGGGAGTAGGACACAGAAAGGCACAGTCAGGGAGAAGAATCATTCAGACAAAATTCCCATTATGATCTTCTAGCTCGCGACCGTCATCATTCCATGACACCAATTTGAGGTGCAAAGGATAATATACATTAACCTTTGCACATAATATATGCACCTCAATCAAGCATTTTATGAAAATACCAAGCAAAAAAACAAACTACTATCAGGCTGAATTGCTCTTCCAGATCGATCAATGTACCATGCTGCTGCATCATTGATCATCATTGTTGGAGGATCAAGAGAGTTATGTATTAGAGGAGTCAATCACCGAAAGTAATGACTAAGGTATTCCCCTCCTCCTAATTCAATATTACTGCCAAACTCATGGCTATATCACATCTTTGCTGGTGGTGTAGCACAGAAGTGATGCATCATGGTACTGTACAAACGCTCTGTAAACCGCGTTGTGAGAGAAACTTTCTGGTTTGCTTTCAGCGAGTTTC
Organism: Albula goreensis; assembly: GCA_022829145.1. Classification (NCBI taxonomy): domain Eukaryota; kingdom Metazoa; phylum Chordata; class Actinopteri; order Albuliformes; family Albulidae; genus Albula; species Albula goreensis. Next base: position 3,557,527 of record CM040759.1, on the reverse strand, counting down.
TTTTTCAGAGTCATATGGGATAGAAATGAATGGAAATGGAACTTAAATTAATTTGTAAGTATCTGTCAACATTCACTATCTCTCACATTCATAAATAATAAGTTTATTAGGACTAGAATGTCTGTCCAATATGAGCCACCATAAATGTAGTTCTACTGCAAAGTATTATGGGTAACGATGTCTGTTTTTATGTTTCATATAAAGCCAAAGCAGAGAATCATATATTTTGATAAAACACATGTCACATTAAGAACTGCTCTTGTTCCTCAATCTGTGTTCCAGAGTCTAAAGTTTATTCTGAAAATCCTCAAACAACATGCACACAATCAGAAGCTTGGAATAATCTTTCTTCCGTGCTTTCTCCACACCTCTATTAAACACACCTACCTGTGTTTCTCCCGCCAGCAGCACTAAGGTAAATACTTCTGGTTCAAGATTGTCATAATAAGAGTCCTCTGGAAAACTAAAGTAATTGCATTAACATGCTAAAATACTTCATTGAAACATCAACTAGAAAGTAACATTTCTAAAATCTGCTTCATAGCATAGCAAAAGTTAAAGTGAAAAGGTAAATTTTATTCAGTCATTAATTCAAAATACATGACTCAAACACTGGAGTGTCAAAATCGGGCTGCACACAAAACACTGTACAACATGAAAAAACGAACATTGTCTGAATGAAAGTGCAGTTGGGAATATTCAGGAGCATACCTAGTATACAAAATAAGAACGTTTTAAAGCAACAGGATGTCTCACGGACTGCTGCTATTTTAGACGGTACATTTTTTGTGTACCATCTAAAATAAATGTGCCATAAAGTCAAATGTATATTGGAAATTAAATACAAGGAGCAGTATGGAAGATGCTACAGTAATCACTGATCTCGTTTGGAATGGATTTGGGATCTTCGTGTCTGTCTTTGTATATTTAAAATACTCATGATCATGGTCTGTCTGTCATATGTTTGCATAAAAATTCTTGTACTCAATGAAAATGATGATTTTTATCCTTTAAAAATAAATCTTTTCTTCAAGAGCAGGTGTGAGATAATAAAACAGAGGAGGTTTTTTTTTATTAAAATGTGTTGAAGAAATAAAAGAGGAATTAGCACGAAGACTTTACAGGTATGAAGGCAATCTGGAAGTACATAATAAGAGAACTTAATAGAATTAGCATTTTAATTCCATCAGGTGTTAATGATTAAATTCCAGTTAATGTACCTATTTAGCACCAGTTTATAATCTGCAGTTGACATCTAAACTAATTATACACTATTACCAATTGTTTTAGATGTTTTATATTTTAGCATGTTTCATAGTAATAAAAATGCTAAACACTTGAAATTTAAAATAGATAGCCCATATTTCATGTTGTCATATGTATGATGAAATCCTGGAGACAAGTTAACTCTATTAACATTCTTTTTTTTTTTTTTTTTTTTGACTTAGATCATGTTTTTATATGTATTTTTTTCTAACCTATTCCTCAGAAGATGTTTTACATTTCATATAATCAATACAATTAAATCATAGGGTAGGGTAATATAACAAGCAATTATTACTACTATAATCATCATTATGGAAATAATGTTAACTGTGTTGCATTATATCACTGACGTAAACTTATTCAGCCCTCCCTGATTTTCATGTGAATTAGAAATAGAAACGTTGAATGTAACTCCCATTTCTGTATGTAACTTTCAAATATTAAACCTTAATTGCTTTCCGCAAAATACTTCCGATAACACGCAACATTTTCGAACGTGCAAAAAGAAAACAACCAAGTTTTGTAGGTAACGAATGCCACAATAATAGTTAAATTAATCGGGTGCTTCTATTTTGACGGGTGTGCCTGGTGCTCTGGACAACTTCCGGTTTTCCAAAACTCAGCTCCATTCTCTCAATTGCGAGCGTAACAGATGGAAGTGATGGTATTTATCATTCGCCTTAAGTAAGCGTTTTTATATTGTAGACATGTTTTATTTGAGTTATTACACACAGTAAGGCACGACTTCAATTCACAGTCTTAAGTTTAGAAATTACGTGTTCACTTCACTGCACTTGTGTAGACGAACTCAGACGGAGATATTTTAGGGGAGATGTAAGCAGCCCTTCTCACCTGAAATGGACATTTCACCAAATCGTGGTAAGTAAATTCGGATTTTTTTTTAATGAATAGTTTAATTTACTGGGTGAAATCAGACCATAAATGGGATCTCACTGAATATTTGCCGACCATTACTAATGAAACCCTTCAAATGATACACGTTAAATGCTGCGTTCAATAAGTGCAACTTTCAAACAAAGTTTGATTTTGTAACCACAATTGATCACTGATCCAGCGCAATTGGAATAATCCGTCTTCCATCAATCAATCCATTTTACTTTGCTTGGAAACTGCGGTATTCCAAACGCACGGCGTGCAGATAATGGCGGAATAATTAGTTTCTCTTGCTGCAATTTTGCACGCAACAGGTGAAGGTAGTGGTAGAGAAAGTGGTATATTTGTATTAAGTAAGCGTTGTTGACAATTCATGGTGTATTCATGTTTAATGGATTTATTACACACAGTGCGGTACAACATAAATTAAGTCAAGAGGTAACGTGTTCAATTCACTGCACTTGTTTAGACAAACTCAGACTAAGATATATTGGCAAAGCTGTGTGCAGCACTTCTAATCTGAAATGGACATTTCACGAGCTTGTGGTAAATCATTTCAGGTTTTTTTTTAGATGAATAGTTTAATTAATGCTGATGAATACTTGTCTTAATTTGCATACCATAGTTTTGCATTGATGTAAAGATTGAGAGTAACTCGAGACTTGCAAAATATTTTTATCTGAACATTGTTTCTCTGCCATGAGTAGTGGCTGACAAAATGGGTCATTTTCTGTTATATATTGTTAAAAGAAAACATAACAAAAATGTTATCAAGTAAGAGCAAAGTTTAACAACAGCAAGTGTTTTTATATGTGCTCTTTTGACTTTTTATGATATGTTGTATTTAATTGCCTTGGGCGTTTGATTCAACTTAACAACAGCAGCATTCATTCTCCTCCGTCCAACGATTACTCTTATGTAACCGCTGAAAAGAAGTGAGGGGCTAAGTATTCTAGGTGATGCATTGGTCCCTGCAGGTTTTGTGTTTCTTACTGTCATCGTACAACTTCAGAGTTTCAAGCTTAAACTGTTTCGACCCGGTAACGAGTTTAAAATGTCCTGCAATGGACGGGCCTCATGGCTTACAATACACGCAGCATAGCATTCCCCTCGTACCGCAACCACGAGTACTGCGTGATTGCCATTGTGGTTGAAAGTTGCACTTCTTCACTGGCTCAGTCTGTCTCTCCCTGCTAATCAGCTATAGACCACTTCCTCTTAGGAACACGATTACAGCTAAATGGGTTGCATCGTGCGTTTCATGATCAGTGCACTTGTACTGCAAGCGCAGGCAGGGAGAGACCAGCTGAGTCAGTGAAGAAGAGAAAAGTACTGCTGTCAAACACAATGGCTAACGCGGTACCCGTGCTGGAGGGGTACCAAAACAGCCTAATGATCAGCATGCACTCGCACAAATGCGACCCCGTGAAAATTTCAACTCGCCCACTCTCAAAAAATCGTCGCATATACGACCATTTTGTTCGCAGTTTTGAACCCTGGTTTGCTTTACTGTGTGCTCATCCAGCTTGTAAGTGAAGGAGGGAGAAAGGAATGTAGCTTCAGAGCCCTCTAATGTAATTGGCATGAACTTTCACGACTGACTGAAGACAAAAAGACAGGGACAAACACATGCCCTTTACCGAAGCACAATATTAACATTTACTTGTCTACTACTTCTACTGCAGCTACTGTTATTACTATTGGAATAACTCTTAATACTACTCTTACAAAAAAGGAAAAAAATAATATCCAAGCATTCTGGCCTTGTATTTTGAGCTACTGTTCCCTCCGCTGATCAACATGAAAGCTAGCCATCACTTACCAACCGTCTTAAAATGTATTTGCAAAGTTCACAAAGGAACTTGACAGGGAATTCAAGTATGTGAAGTGATGCAAATTCTTATTTCTTGCACACACGCCCTTCTCCCATGCCATGAAGCACTGGCATGCTGTGGCATTAGCCTTTTGTTTGCTCTCTGCATTTTCACGCATGCATGTTCAGGCACAAGCTCTAAACTCTTAAGCCAGCAACCTACAGGTGTATTGGTATACAGGTATTCAAACAGTGCTTGTTGCAATCTATTAATTAGTAATGTTACAACCTGAAAGTCTTCCAGTGTTTCAATAATAAACAGGATTATGTTCACTAAACCACGATGCAACACTAAACCACCATGATCATACTACGATCACAGTGGTGTACCAAAAAACTAATTTGTGCTTATTACAGTGTGTAAAATATCAGTTAAGCTAATACATATGTCAGTTATACGTATACATAGTTCTGGTTACAGTCGGACTGCAACGCTTCCCTGGGTAGCCAGTACAATAAATCCAGTGCTGAGATGGGATCACTGTCAGTCCTCTCAGTGAAGATCAGTACAGTCTCCTGAAATGATCCTTAATTGCAAGTTGCTTGAAATCCTGTGCAAAGATTTGACATAAAATTTGTCCCCTGGTCATTCTGAATAGTCTTTGGAAGACTAATCAATGGAAAAACAAATGTAAAAATGTGAAACAATGACCGGCACCATTATCCTCCGCAATGGGATTGCCTTGGAAATAAGAGTCAACCAACATACATTTTAACATTTTGCTTCTCTACCTTGTCAGTGACCGGCAGCAGACTTTTCAGAAGGAGGAATAGCAAAGAACTAACGCCACCAGACTGTAAGCACTTATTTCACCTTTCACACATTTTATTTTCTATCTCAGATATAATAATTTATTTCATTTTTTACACTGTCCTTCGGCTATTGCACTACATCAGCAACCCTTTTTGTGGCTTAGAGGTGTTTCTGTGACCGTTCCAATGATAAATAATATGTAGGCGGGCAGAATGTGTCATCGCTGAATCACACCTGCTGTAGAATGTAGGATATAATTTTTCATTTAGCCTTTATCCATGATTTACTTTCACCACATTATGTGATGTGGTCATTGCAAATATGAGAGTGTTTGTGCTTTCAATGAAAATCAGCTCTTAAGCTAAATGTTCACCTCTGAACTTTTGTTGTTGTTGTTCAAGGTGTTGTTGTTGTAGGTATAGCAGTATTGCAGTATGTAATTCATACTGTAATCAACTACCTGCAAACAAGATAAAAGAAACCCTGGCACTACAGTATTAAGAACATGTTTTACAAGGGAGTCAATGCCATCACTGAAATATTGTAGGCTGAGCAGAAACTTTTCCCTTTCAGATGTTAGATGAACTGAATTATTAACACACTGTAAAAATTAATAAACTGATGTAGTCCGTACTGAAGGGCTGTATTTAGTTTTTTTTTTTGTTTTTTTCTCCTCCATAGTGAGTGGAGCCAGCGCTGGTCCCGGTCTCTCAGAGCTGAGGATCGTGCTTCTGGGGAAGCCTGGAGCAGGGAAGAGTGCAACAGGAAACACCATCCTAGGGAGGGAGGAGTTTGAAACTCAACTGACCTGTTCAGCACCGTCGGAGTGTCAGACAGCAAGTACAGACCTGGCTGGCAGAAGAGTCTCTGTGCTTGACACTAATGCGCTTTGTGATATCAGTGTCCCCTATAACCATGTACTTAAAGAAGTAAGACAGTGTATCCCCATGAGTGCTCCGGGACCCCATGCCTTCCTGCTGGTCACCAGGCTGGGGAGATACACTCAGGAGGAGAGAGAGGCCGTGAAAACCATTCAGAGGGTTTTCGGTGAGGGAGCTCTAAAGCACACTATGGTGCTGTTCACACATGGAGGTGATCTCAGAAAGGGAACCATAGAGGAGTTCTTACAGCACAGCAGAGGCTACCGGGAGCTCGTCAGCTGCTGTGAGGGTGGATGTCACGTGTTCAACAATGAAAACGGCTCTGACCGCGCTCAGGTCACAGAGCTGCTGCAGAAGATCGACAGGATGGTGGAGATGAATGGAGGACTCCACTTTAGTACTGAGACGTTCCAGGAGGCTGAGAGAGAGAAGCCAGAGAAAAGAAAGAGAGAGAGAGTGGCAGGAGGGAATGAGAGAAGAAGGGAGACAACACGGCAATAGATAGTAAGCCGATGAGCAGCCAAGTGTCTTTTGAAAAAAGGAATGGATTTAGCAAAACAACAAGAAATGTTACTGAGTTCATCTCCTGACAAGCAGAACTTCTCTGCTGTGGAGAGCCAGATAATGGACCATATGCACTGAGGGTTACCTGTTACCATGCTGGAAATACATTTTTAGATGCACTTTCGCGGCAGACAACAACAGTATTTCCTCTGTTAACATTCTATCATGGCACAGCAGTACAGCAAGATCACAGTCATCCTAGCAAAAGATCTGTATCTTAACCTAAGAAATGATGACATAGAGTGTGACGTTGAAAACTCCACTGAAGTTAAAATGGCTAACAAAATATTATCTCCACAGCTGTTTGCCTGTTGGATGGCTAGCTAGCTGCCTCGATTACACTTTAACTTGCTAGCTGGCCCTCTGATATTACATCATTACCCTGAGTTTCAAGTTTTGAAATAACTTTCCCATTACCGTACAAATGTTCTCTCGGACTAGAGATGCCACTGTGCCATCAGCTGCTATAAAAAAAGCAGTTGATAAAAATATTTGAAAGCTCTACCACACACTTTTGAGTCACAACCTTTAGCTAAGGTTAGCAAACAGCTACATCACACAGGTAGGCGATATGACACAGTTGGCTGAGTGGTAATGCTGGTCCAGTTAAAGGGTGTTCCGTTACATATGACAGGACCATTTGATTTAGCGTAATCCTATGAGTCCTCCCTTGAAGGAATTCTTAAAATTATAATGTGAACTACACCTGCACAATGGATTTAAGCAGCTTTTAGTTTTTGTTTTTTTCCCCAGAAACATTTCAAGTACACATGTTAATAATAGAATATTAATCCAGTTTGCACATAATTTTCTTAATTATTTAGTGTTATTTCCTCCGAAGAAAATAACCACTGCTATGTTTTTTTTAAGAGGAAAGGGATGGGGGTGTCATTGGTGCTCACAGTGTGATGTTGAGGGGGGGGGACTCCTTTACATGCTCTGCATGTATTACTGTCAAATCATGTTTCATGTGAACCATGAATTCATTTCAAAATATGTCAAAGAAATATTGTTTTAAAATATTGGCTTTTATTAAAAAAGGTTTAAAATTATGTTTTGAACAATTCAGAAAATTATACAGCTGTTGATTACACAGTATGATTGCTGAATGACTTAATAGGCAGTTTTTTTCATATTTTTATAACATTAAAAATATTTAACAAGCCATATCCTTGTAGGAGAAAGGCCTGTCCAAACTTGAGTGAACACTTCCTCATACAGAACTGTCAGTCTCAGAATGCCCCTCCTCCTTCAAGAGGCTCCTCCCCCACATCATCATAGTCCATCCCATCAGGAGCTGGAGGGCCTTCAGGGGCCAGAACGCTCTCCCCTGCAGGGACAGAGTAGGACACAGACAGGCACAGTCAGGGAGGAGGATCATTCAAAGAAAATGTCTTATGATCTTGTAGTCCTGCATCACTAAAATTTTCACTTACAAATAGATGATAACTTCTGTTTTTAAACTTTCCTTCAAGTATCCTGTGGTGTAACTTGTAGTTTTCATAAAAGTTATACTTTTTTACATGATTAAACAAAATGTTTATGTTATTTAATTTCAATGAAAGTATTATCAAAACCATATCACAGTACATTACATTGTAGGCATTTTGCAGATGCTCTTATCCAGAGCCATGTACACCTCAAAGCGCGTTATGCCAGGAACAAGAGTGTTGAAGTGCTAGAGTAGGGACACCCATGAGGCTGCACACATTTACAGTGAAGTTTGTGATTTGCTGAGAACATTTTCATTTTGTCTTGTGTATGCAGCAAGTGGTTTTGTGTATCTCACCAAAATTGGACATATGAATGAAATGCAAATCTGGACCAATCCACAACAAAAAAGAAAAATCAGTTCAGCAAAAAAAAAAAAAAAATGCTGGAATACTCCATTAAGCTGCATTGTGGAACGGTTGGGGAGCAGATCTGGTTCACTCACCACTCTGGAGGGTGCTGTAGGCTCCTCCACCAGCCATACTGAGGTCAAGTTAAGACCCTGATAGATTGTCTCATTCAAACAGGCTGTGGGAGCAGAAACACACAGAGTCAGAGGGGCTGGAGGAGCACAGACACAGAGACACACAGAGTCAGAGGGGCTGGAGGAGCACAGACACAGAGACACACAGAGTCAGAGGGGCTGGAGGAGCAGAGACACAGAGACACACAGAGTCAGAGGGGCTGGAGGAGCAGAGACACACAGAGTCAGAGGGGCTGGAGGAGCAGAGACACACAGAGTCAGAGGGGCTGGAGGAGCAGAGACACACAGAGTCAGAGGGGCTGGAGGAGCAGAGACACACAGAGTCAGAGGGGCTGGAGGAGCACAGACACAGAGACACACAGAGTCAGAGGGGCTAGAGGAGCAGAGACACAGAGAGACACACAGAGTCAGAGGGGCTGGTGGAGCAGAGACACACAGAGTCAGAGGGGCTGGAGGAGCAGAGACACACAGAGTCAGAGGGGCTGGTGGAGCAGAGACACACAGAGTCAGAGGGGCTGGTGGAGCAGAGACACACAGAGTCAGAGGGGCTGGAGGAGCAGAGACACACAGAGTCAGAGGGGCTGGAGGAGCAGAGACACAGAGACACACAGAGTCAGAGGGGCTGGAGGAGCACAGACACAGAGACACACAGAGTCAGAGGGGCTGGAGGAGCAGAGACACATAGAGTCAGAGGGGCTGGAGGAGCAGAGACACACAGAGTCAGAGGGGCTGGAGGAGCAGAGACACAGAGACACACAGAGTCAGTGGGGCTGGAGGAGCAGAGACACACAGAGTCAGAGGGGCTGGTGGAGCAGAGACACAGAGACACACAGAGTCAGAGGGGCTGGAGGAGCAGAGACACAGAGACACACAGAGTCAGAGGGGCTGGAGGAGCACAGACACAGAGACACACAGAGTCAGAGGGGCTGGAGGAGCAGAGACACATAGAGTCAGTGGGGCTGGAGGAGCAGAGACACACAGAGTCAGAGGGGCTGGTGGAGCAGAGACACACAGAGTCAGAGGGGCTGGAGGAGCAGAGACACACAGAGTCAGAGGGGCTGGAGGAGCAGAGACACAGAGACACACAGAGTCAGAGGGGCTGGAGGAGCACAGACACAGAGACACACAGAGTCAGAGGGGCTGGAGGAGCAGAGACACATAGAGTCAGAGGGCTGGAGGAGCAGAGACACACAGAGTCAGAGGGGCTGGAGGAGCAGAGACACAGAGACACACAGAGTCAGTGGGGCTGGAGGAGCAGAGACACACAGAGTCAGAGGGGCTAGAGGAGCAGAGACACAGAGACACACACAGTCAGAGGGGCTGGAGGAGCAGAGACACAGGGACACACAGAGTCAGAGGGGCTGGTGGAGCAGAGACACAGAGACACACAGAGTCAGAGGGGCTAGAGGAGCAGAGACACATAGAGTCAGAGGGGCTGGAGGAGCAGAGACACACAGAGTCAGAGGGGCTGGAGGAGCAGAGACACAGAGACACACAGAGTCAGAGGGGCTGGAGGAGCAGAGACACAGAGACACACAGAGTCAGAGGGGCTGGAGGAGCAGAGACACAGAGAGACACAGAGTCAGTGGGGCTGGAGGATCAGAGACACACAGAGTCAGAGGGGCTGGAGGAGCAGAGACACAGAGACACACAGAGTCAGTGGGGCTGGAGGAGCAGAGACACAGAGACACACAGAGTCAGAGGGGCTGGAGGAGCAGAGACACACAGAGACAGAGGGGCTGGAGGAGCAGAGACACAGAGACACACAGAGTCAGAGGGGCTGGAGGAGCAGAGACACACAGAGTCAGAGGGGCTGGAGGAGCAGAGACACAGAGACACACAGAGTCAGAGGGGCTGGAGGAGCAGAGACACAGAGACACACACAGTCAGAGCCACTCCTCATATGAGCAGCAGAGGTACAGCACACAGCTAGAGTAATATCCACCACCTCTCAGAGAGCAGGGCCCATAGCCATAAAGAATCTCAGAGTAGGAGCGCTGATCTAGGATCAGTGTAGTCTTCTCATGCATGAACACAAACTCAAATGACATGTTTTCAGATATTGCTGTACTTCTTCACAGTGTGTGGTACAACATTATAACTGTTCTCATGTGTATTTGAAAACCTGTTTACAGATTTGCCATCTGAGTTCTTGAGGACATGTATATTTTTAAAAACATTTTATCTTCAAACAAACCCCACAATCAGTGCAGATTAGTGCAGAAAAGTGCATGCTTTACTCTGACACATGCTGTCAGCTACTGCTTCTTTTCAATATATACCGCATTAGGAAAACCTGCACAGATATTTAGTCAGAGGATTTTTAATGCGCTTTTTAATATATATTTTTAATATTTTTGTGTATTTTTGTCAAACCAAGAAAAGGCCATTGAGGTCAGAATGTCTATGTCGCTTTGAATATGGTTTAAGATGCAAGACTTGTGTGGGTAGATTGTGTTCACCTGCTTGACCAGAAGAGGGCGCTGGTTTTCAGTGAGACATGGACATCCCACTGGATGAGCTAACCAGCAGCCCCCATTCAAAGCTGTTTGATTAGTTAACGGAGTTAACTATTGATGAGGCTTCATCAGTTTCAGTGACCATGTGATCATGCTCCTCCCAGTGACCATACCTGTCTCTCCTCCACGCTCTGCTATGAAACACCAGCACACCCAGTGCAATCAGCAATAGCAAGACCTGCACCCCCAGCACTGCGGTAAGGACAGACAGGCCGAGTGGGAACTGCGTCTCTGGGGGCAGTGTGGGCTCTGAAGGAGGGGAAGAGGAGGGGGAGGGCATCAGCAGACAACACAGCACACTGCTGCTACACAGCTCACACTGACCACTCAGCTATGCCATTACTGTGGGAGAAATGCAAAGCACACACCCAATGTAAAACTAATCAGAATACACCAAAATTGATATCAGAGACTCCACATTTCAAACAGTAAAAATGCATTTTTACATGCATGCATGCAACAGGAAAAGCATTACCTTTTTCTGGAGAGGTAGTTGTAATTGTCACAGGAATATCTAAAATACAAAAACTTTTTAAATCTCTGAAGCACCATTAAGTTCGACATCTGCCTGTCAATAACAAAGCCTGATTAAATGATGGTATGAAAGGTTGGAGACATGCCAACCGTATAAATTCACATTAAATCATCTGAGTCGAACTTCAGGCGTTCATTTGTATCGTAGTAAATACGCTTCCTTTAATACATTGCTAATTTTTAAGTGTAGCCTTCAGTGGCCTTTTGGTGCAACTTGTGGTTGATCTATCACAGGTGTATCAACAATTCTCGCATGTGAATTTCAGCTATGCCATTACTGTGATAGAAATGCAAAGCACACAGCCAATGGAAATGTTAGTCTGAGGAGATGGAATTTAAAATAAGGGAGATCACAATTCTAACTGTATGTAAATTACACATGGAAAAATCGTTCACCTGGTTCTGGTATGGAAGTTGATTCAGGAAAGCCTGAAATATAAACAATGTTAAAGTGACGAAGCATCACCAACTTTTGCGTCCCATGGATCAAAACCTGTTTACGATATGTGCACGTTTGTATGAAAGCTCTGAGCGATATGAAATGTAGAAATACATATTAAAATAACCTGAGCCATGCAGGTTCACATATGTGATATATATGGTTCATAAGGCCTACACTAAACCCAGCCATGAAATTTAAATCTTTACCCATTAGTTAATATGCTCTGCAGATTGGCAGTCTATATATTTGAGACCTTCTAAAAACAAAATGAAATACTTTATGGTAAACATAAACTTCATTAAGCCCTTTGTGACTGTATTCCTCTGTGGTAATCTACTGTATTTTATTAAGGATTTTTTGTTGTAAATGTTCTTAATAAAACATATGTGACTGGGCTTAGACTTACCTGTACAGGTGATTTTAGCAGTCTCTGTGTTAATACAGTCGTTCTCCCCCCATGGAGAGGAGGGGCACTGCCATAGAGTCTCATGATGGACTCCACACTTAATGTTATCAAGCCAGAAAGGAGATCCAGGGGGGAGAGAAGTGGCGACCTGGTCATAGCTCTCACTGTCCCCGCAGCCTAACTGGCGACATATCACAGTAGCAGTGTCTCCTGTCATGCCATTCCCACACACACTCCCCCAGGTGCCGCTGTAGAAAACCTCTGCCAAACCTGAGCAGACTCTGGTATTGCCCCCCTGTCTCAGTCTCAGTCGCTTGCATTCTGTTAGAGAGACAGGAAACTGTCAGTGGCAGCACATTTATTCTGTCACAGAAACAGCCAGACATTTTTGTTGATTTGTGTTACTGTCTGTCAGTGACCTGGGTGGTATTTCAGAAAGCTGGTTTTGTTTGCTAAGGAAATCTGTTCCAGAAACCGAGATCAGATCAACTCCAGGTCAATTTGGCAACTTACGCTCTTAAGTTTACCTTCTCGGGAGCCGGTTTACTAAATTCAGCTAAACCCGAATTACTCATCAGAACACCTGTGGCGCCTGCAGCATTTAGGTAGGATACAGTTGTCTGACATGGTGAGCCGTTTTCTTGGTGATCCTGTCGACAATGAAGCTCAAATAATTCTTAGATCTTTACGTCGTGATTAGACACCGATTAGGTATTTTGTCGTTCCATACAAATGATTGAGCCCAAGGAAGACCACATTTTTAAAATAAACATTCATTCTCCATTTAACCCACCACCTCACAGCAGTCATGAAAAAATGAAGACAAATTCGTTTAGGTTTCGTTTTAAGTCTTTTTCATTTCCTGCAGATAAAAAACTGCTTCAATATTCTTTTTCGTAATTTACTATCAGTTAAGTAAATCGTCTTTCCATCATCTTTGCATCATCTTTGTTAAAGGATTTGCCATCGGTTTGTGTGAGCGAATTGGATAAGTAGACGACACTTTATATGACGTCATAATGTTACACACTTACGGTATTTTAAATTTGTTAACTCGGTCATTTTTTCTCACGCTAACTCACGCCCTTTCGCTGCCGCTGCCTTGTAACTTTTTACCGAAAGATAAAGTCGTAGTCCGCAGAAGACCATCTTATTTCTTGAGTGGAAATGCCGAATACGTGTACAAAGCTCTGAAGTTTTTTTGAGTCGTTGCCATGGTCAATATAAATAAATAAATAAATTTCCAAGTGTAGATTATTTTACCCTGAAAGAAGAAAATGCGATTGCATAAGTTAGCCCAAACACAGGATGTTTTTATGTGCTGAATATTTTCCATTGGTTGGTGTTATCAGAGACTGATGACCTTATCTGTGAGGATCTCATCCTGAGGTGGTGAATTAAAAACGCACACAGGAAGTGATGCCTGCCTCACCCCTGCTTTTGAAGACGAAGCATACGCATGCGCCTTAACCGATTAATCAAAACACTCTCAGCTCATCACACAGTAAAGTAAAGCACGCAAACAGTTTCACAGAGACATGATAATATATTCAGCTGTCAGCACAGGCCAGTTCATCAATAATTAATAATACATTTCATATGAATATTACTCTGATTAATGTAATGTGTTGATATTACTTCACATTACAGGCATTTTGCAGATGCTCTCATTGAGATAGACTTACAACTCAAAGCACATTTAGCTGGGGACAAGAGTGTCAAAGCACTAGGTTGGGGTAAAAGTCCCAATTGCCAGAAGAGATAGTAGATGACCTGCTCTTGTGAAACCGTGTGTGTGTGTGTGTATGATATCATGGGATGAGGTGGGAATGTTAAAATGCAAACATTCTTAGCATAACTGATATTTCCAGTATGTACCAATACAAATGCTGACACTAAGATTGTCTTATTATGCATAACGCACCAGATATGTTTCATATCTTTAACGTGTGAAGTGCTGCCACAGCATGACCGAAGGTTCTGCTGCAGACACAGAGGACTCTACATTACAATTGCAAACGTAAAAACAGAAAAGATACACAAACTACTGTCTCTTGGCTGGATCAGTAAAACAATAAAGCTTGATTTTGCCAACAAATGCAGAAGGGCAAATCAACATTCCTAAAATAGTCTTAAAGATCTAAATACAAGAGAAATGATACCCATTCATGTTTGCAATTTAAGACTGCCTGTATCCCTGCCCTGACTGAAGAGCTCCCCTTTGACCACCTGACCCCCAGTCTCTGAGCCCTGGCCGTGCGTGGAGCAGCTGGAGAGCAGGATAAACGCAGGATGTACTTACTGGCTGTGGAGAGCACGAGCAGGGAGGAGAGAGAGAGGAACAGCACACATCTCTCCATCTTCATCAGCACAGAAAAACAAACCCTCCTCACAGCAGAGTGCAGAATCAAAAGCTTCACCTCTGAGCTCTCAGACAGACTGAGCTTTTTGGCATGGTCCCAACCCCCTCAGAGAGAGCACACTTCCTCCCCCCACCAATCACACTCACTGCTGCCTTGTAAGAGTGACTGCAGGAACACTTCAAACAGCCACTGTGACAAATCAGGGCACGCTATTTACATTTTCTCCATATATTCTAATACTGCGTCAGTGCTGCCAGCAGAAGACCCCACCCAGGTGACAAACAGCACACGGAACAGACAGAGCGGGGAGAGACACAGGGGACGAAAGCGCACTTATTTGTAGTTGAGAAAGATTTTTGTTCAATGCAGTTGACACATTTACAAACCAAATACATGCGATCTATCCCCAAACCTAAAATGCTCTGATTAGGATAATTCCAGGTGAGTCAATTATTTTACAATTATTACTTTTTTATTAGAACCTTTAAAAATTTACAACAAAGTAAAACAACTGAAGTGCAAACGAGGCCCCAGAAGAAGGTGTGAGGCACGCAGTGTGGGTCTGAGCTGTGTACCTGAGCATGAAAACAAAACTAAACGAGTAAAACACAAAAAAACAGAGTTTAATCAATCTAATCTTTATTTAAAAATATATCATAGAACTATGGCTGTAGAAAATACTGACATTCATTATAAATGGTTAAAGTAATACAATCTGAACATTTTAGCGAAATGTGAAATTCAACAAGTAAAAAATCTTACATTTTTAAAAGTAGATAATCATCCAAGCTGTAATGTTTTTTTAAAAAGGGAAAAATTCATTTTTGCAATGGCAGTAAGTCATCTATAGATTTATTTCCAAAAATGTTGTCTTTATATGGCTATAGAAAATGCTGGCATTCATTAAACATTTTTTTTGGGGTTTTTATTTTTTTGTTGTTTTAGTAGATTTGTTGAGAACATTGCAGAAAAATAAAGTATAATAAAAAACTAGATCACAATAAAAAGCAGTAAAATTGATAGCAGAACAAACAAGCATTTTGGAAAGACAGTAATAATCCTTTCTACAAAATATTCTGCACAGAAATGTTCAAAAGAGATGATCCCTAAAATGTGCACTTTGTCAGTCCTGCAGTATCTCTCCTGTTTCACCAAAAACACAACACGACAATATCAGTGTCTCTCATCCAGACGATCAAGGCCGCAATGAAGGTACCTATGGCCAGTCTTTACTGTCAGTCACTAAGACATGGCTCACATCCAGGACAATGTAATGAAAGACTAGGAAAAGAACAAAATCTTTAAAAACATTACCATAAAATTAGAACTGGGGAATTTTTGCTTGTTTGTTTGGTAATGCATCATTAGCACAACCTTTGCAGCCCAACACAGAAATGTAAACTACCTAAAAAACTTTCACTAGTATGTAAGGTAATGACGTGGATTCCTTCCAAATATAAAGCAAAGGAAACAGCCGGCGCAGACTTACTGTCTTACAGCTCAGACAAAAGCAGGTAAATATTAATCACAAGCTAAAAGGGCCTTTAAAAAGGAAGCTGCTGTTGTCTCCATTATGTCTGAATCGAGGACAGAGGACAGAGTATATCGAGTATAGAGATAACTGTGACATAAACAAGACTGGCAAAGCTGCCGGAATTTGAGGGATGAATGACCTTACATAGAGAAAGCGAACCTTGAGTGGTTAATAAAAAAGACTCTTTTTTTCTGTCAATTCAAGAAATAGATTAGCTCCTGTAATTATAACTAAGCTTTTGAAAGGCTTAATTATGAGGTTATTGCTGTTATCGCATAAAAAATGTGAACCACAAGTCATGTGGTTCAAGTGAAACTTTTTCATATTTTTATCACATTAAAAATATTTAACAAGCCATAACGTTTAGGAGAAAGGTGTCCTTGTATGGTCACCTGTCCAAACTTGAGTGAAGACTTCCTCATACAAAACTGCCAGTCTCAGAATACCCCTCCTCCTTCAAGAGACTCCTCCCCCACATCATCATAGTCCATCCCATCAGGAGCTGGAGGGCCTTCAGGGGCCAGAACGCTCTCCCCTGCAGGGACAGAGAAGGACACAGACAGGCACAGTCAGGGAGAAGAATCACTCAAAGAAAATGCACATCATAATTCATGAAGAAATATTATGAAATCTGTTGCAATGACCTGTGCATTTTAAAATGACTTTGATTGGTTCATTTCCGTTCCACCATAAAGAGCTGGTTGTTCCACTTTCTGTTGTTATCCAGAGTAGTAGTGGTCAGTTTGTAGAGACTCACCCTCTTGGCTCCAGTGCAGAGTCACAGCATCATCATAATTCTGCTCTGTGTCTTCTGTCACATGATCACCTGGAACAAACCACACACAGACAGGAAGTGACCCGGGGCAGTGGCTCTCAATAAAATCACTCATACTTATAAATAAACTGATAGCTAATAAGAGAGTTGTAATATCCATATGTGAAGAACCATGTGAATGTGATGACAGAGACTGTGTTTTACTCCAACACTCATCTGTAAAGAGAAACTGAAGCTGAAAAAGCACCTGGGCTCTGCTCCTCAGTGATGACATCATCATAGTGCTCCGGTGCGTCTCCCTTCAGCAGCTCCCCTTAAACAGACACAGAGAAGCAGCAGCTGTGTTGGTTATGCTTGCTATACTGGTTATAGTGTTTATAGTGCTTGTAGTGGATATGGGTTACAGTGGCAACACCAGTATGTTGTAGTGGATATACTGGTAACACCTGTAGGAAATCACAACTTCTCTTGAGCAACAAGAATCATATATGTTTACAATGTCATTATATAGAATATTACCATGATTAAAAATGAAAATTAATGCAGCCTCAAAAACTGCCATGTGCATCTGAATAAACTTATGATGAGAAATTATTGGCTCATCCCAACAACCAATCAAAACAGGCACTCACCTTCCACACTGTATGGATGCTGATCAGGAGTGATGACATCATCATAGTGCTCTGGTGCATCTTCCCGCCCCAGTCCTCCTTAAAGAGGTGGCAGTTGTTTTGGTTATGCTGTAATACTGATTATAGTTTTTATTGTTCTTTTAATGGACATGCTGTTTTATAGGGGATGTGGTGCACTGGTTATAGTGGATATATTGGTTGTAGCTTGTTGAGATTCATGGCAGTTTTATTAAAATAATTCTCATGTTAAAGGCCAAATCACATAGTCATTTTCAACTGCAGGACCTTTTCTGTGTAATCAAGCACAAGGGGGAAACAGCTCTCTACAGCTGTATTTGTGTAGAGACTCAATTTTAAAGACTAATGCTTCACAGGACATTCATACAACTTTGAATAAGTATCAAAAGGTACACATCTTTTAAAACTACTGCACGCATCTGGACAAAATAATTATGGGAGAACCTGGGACTCATCCCAGCAACCAATCAGAACAGACACTCACCTTCTGCACCGCCTGGATTCTGATCAGCACTGTTGACATCATCATAGTTCTCTGCTGCATCCCCCAGCTCCCCTGAATCAGTCACCACAAAGCAAGGAGGCTTATGGGTAATGGCTTGATCTCAGAGCACTCACACAGCAGAAACCACACCCCTTCATCCTTACAAAACTAAATGACATTTTATCTGTGCAACAACACAGCGCTCACATCTGAGTGGCAGAACTTGGTGATATCAAGGTCTAAATGATCCCACATTTAAAGCTTGACATGTGTGTGACAGAAAATCCACATCACTGTGTCCCACAGAACCTGAACTGACCCAGCAGTAATACTGAGGCAGAACTCAGCAGAACTCAATTCCTCCTCCTGGATTACACCTCTAAGTACCTGGAAAGCTGTTAGGCCCAAAGGACACTATGTGAAAGTGAAGAGGTGGGTTTACATCCTTCCCCATAGATCTCACGAGTATAATTGCTGATTTAATATAGTATCTGATTAATAACAAACATGACCATGTGACATAAACCACTAGGACTCTGGAAAACATTCAAAGGAGTTGCACCCCCTCCAAAATCACACTGTACCCACAGCTCCACCCCCTACATCCACTGAGAGCTCCACAAAGCTCCACCCCCTACATCCACTGAGAGCTCCACAGAGCTCCACCCCCTACATCCACTGAGAGCTCCACAGAGCTCCACCCCTACATCCACTGAGAGCACCACAGAGCTCCACCCCTACATCCACTGAGAGCTCCACAGAGCTCCACATCCACTGAGCGCCCACAGAGCTCCACCCCTATCCACTGAGAGCTCCACCCCTACATCCACTGAGTGCAGAGCTCCACCCCCTACATCCACTGAGTGCTCCACAGAGCTCCACCCCTACATCCACTGAGAGCTCCACAGAGCTCCACCCCCTACATCCACTGAGAGCTCCACAGAGCTCCACCCCCTACATCCACTGAGAGCTCCACAGAGCTCCACCCCCTACATCCACTGAGTGCTCCACAGAGCTCCACCCCTACATCCACTGAGTGCTCCACAGAGCTCCACCCCCTACATCCACTGAGAGCTCCACAGAGCTCCACCCCCTACATCCACTGAGAGCTCCACAGAGCTCCACCCCCTTACCTGAGAGGGAGTGTCCTTCACTGTCCCCTACATCTTCATACCCAGAGGGCGGGTCCTCATAAAGGACACTCCCTGTGAACAGCAGAAAAGGTCAGTCCTGTCCCCACCCACACCACACACGACCTGAACTCTTTTACAAACACACACACACACACACACACACACACACACACACACACACACACACACACACACACACACACACACACACAAAAACACAAACACACACACACACACACACAAGCACACACACACACACACACACACAAACACAAACACACACGCACACACGCGCGCACACACACACACACACACACACACTCATCTCTCATGCATATGTCTAATCTCATTCACTATCATGAATGCACTGTGAGTTCTGCTTCTTTTATTGAACTTGAGTGAGGGACTAATGAAGCCAATTACCCACAGTCATGGCAACCAGCTGGTTCCTATTGGTAAAACATGCAATGAAGATTCCCACTCAAACCACTCTGTACATTTTGCATACTTTAGTTTTTATAATTTCAGTCAACTAGCCTTCCAATGGTATTCGTGGGCACAAATGATAGCCTCAGCTGGGACACTAACAAATAATTTAGCAAAAAAAAAAAACTTTCCAGAAATCCAGATTAAAATCCACACGACATTGTGGAAGACAGGTGTTTTTACAAGTGTTTGACAGGTCAAATTCACTCACCCCTCTTGGGGGCGCTGTAGGTTCCAATTCTTGCATGTTTGAGCTCAATCTCCTCATAGACAGCTTCATGCAGAAGGGCCTGGTCCCCAAGAGAATGGCCTGGAGGAGCAGAGACACAGAGACACACACAGAGTCAGAGGGGCTGGAGGAGCAGAGACACAGAGACACACAGAGTCAGAGGGGCTGGAGGAGCAGACACAGAGACACAGAGTCAGAGGGGCTGGAGGAGCAGAGACACACAGAGTCAGAGGGGCTGGAGGAGCAGAGACACAGAGACACACAGAGTCAGAGGGGCTGGAGGAGCAGAGACACAAAGACACACAGAGTCAGAGGGGGCTGGAGGAGCAGAGACACAGAGACACACAGAGTCAGAGGGGCTGGAGGAGCAGAGACACAAAGACACACAGAGTCAGAGGGGCTGGAGGAGCAGAGACACAGAGACACACAGAGTCAGAGGGGCTGGAGGAGCAGAGACACAGAGACACACAGAGTCAGAGGGGCTGGAGGAGCAGAGACACAGAGACACAGGAGCAGAGAGTCAGAGGGGCTGGAGGAGCAGAGACACAGAGACACACAGAGACTGGAGGAGCGGAGACGCAGAGACACACAGAGTCAGAGGGGCTGGAGGAGCAGAGACACAGAGACACACAGAGTCAGAGGGGCTGGAGGAGCAGAGACACAGAGACACACAGAGTCAGAGGGGCTGGAGGAGCAGAGACACAGAGACACACAGAGTCAGAGGGGCTGGAGGAGCAGAGACTGTTTGATTCATTAACTGAGTTAACTATTGATGAGGCTTCATCAGTCACAGTGACCATGTGATCACGCTCCTCCCAGCATCCGTCCCTACCTCTCCTCAGCCCTCTGTTCTGGGACACCAGCACACCCAGCACCACCAGCAGCAGGAACAACAGCGCCCCCAGCACCACAAAGGCCACTGCAGGGATGTTCAGGCTGGGTGGGGACAGAGTGGACTCTGAAGGAGGGGAAGAGGAGGGGGAGGGTATCAGCAGAAAACACAGCACACTGCTGCTACGCAGCTCACACTGACCACTATGTCATTATGGCTGAAGAAATGCCATATACAAAATCAATGGAAATGCTTGTCTGAGGAGATGGAAGTTAAAGTAAGGGAGATCACATTGCCGTTGTTATATCTGGGATTTTTCTTTACCTGATTCTGAAGAGGATGGGGCATAATTTGCAGGAATACCTAAAATATTTTAAAAGTGTTACTATTCAAAAGCATCACCAAATTGTACAGACAATTATGAAACATTATGGATCAAAATTTCATTATGTGCAGGGTTAAATTAAAGTTCTGAGACATGTTAAGTATAACAATACGTTTACCTTTACCTTACATTTACCTAAAATTACCTTTTTTTTAAAACTGCAAATTAGTGAGTATCATCTGCTTAAACAGACTGGTCATGTAAGTAAGTACTGCATTTGGTTAAAGAGCAACTCGTTCCATTGAAAACCCTCCATGAATTCTGGCTGGGTAGTTTTTTTTTCTGGCAGCATCCATTGATTTGAAACAATACTTTTATGCATGAAACCATATTTCCGCGGTAGTTACATGATCTCAATTATAAGACAGTGCTTGTTGTATTGAATGCATGCACAGAAGCTAGAAAAACATCATTGGAATAACAGTCAATGAGTTCATTACACCTGAAAGACAGTATGGCTACATTTCTGGCCTGCTTGAAAAAGAAAAAACTTGGTGATACCATGAAAGGCAGATCTAAATGATCTGCTGCCTAGATTGCATGGCCCTCAATGACAATTAAATCCGGCTGCTTGCTAATTAGCATGTTGATGATATACAGGCAGCTAGCATTTTCAAGGCCTGACATGTGAAATACATTGAAGACCAGCTATATTATATTCTCCACTGTACTCTTGCTCAGCTGAAAAAGTCCCATCATGTTCAGAAATCTGGGCACCTGTGACTCCTATAATCAGGCGTGAGTGTTTGTGCTGTCTCACCTGTACAGGTAACCCCTGCGTCCTCCTTGTGGGAGCAGTCGCTCTGGTTAAGAGGAGACCGACAGCAGTCCCATAGATGGAGCTCATCTCCAGTGCAGTTCACCTCATCCAGCCAGATGGTGCCATTGCCCCTCCCAACTGTGGCTTTGCCCTCCACCCTCAGAGCCTCTCCACAGCCCAGCTGTCTGCAGACCACCTGCGCCTCCCTCATGTCCCAAGAGTCATCGCACACCGTCCCCCAGGAGCCCAAAAACCACACCTCCACCCTCCCGGAGCAGTTACTGGGGCCCACCAGCCGCAGCTGTGAGGAGGGCAACTTACTGATCATCCTCCTCTCAGGCATTCTGGGATACTGGAGGGCTGGCACAGTAAACTCACCTGGGCACTGCAGCACCTGAGTCTGCTCAATGATTTCCTCCTTAGGACCTTCCAAGATAAACCAGTGCAAAAAATTTTCAATTCACCAAACTTAAGTTTCACAAACCTTAAGTGGACGGGAAGCACCATTCTACGCATGCTTTATCAATTGCAAGCACTAATATACTACGTTAAGCATTAAGCCAAAATATTAATTCATTTTGTACATATAGAAAAGTTAAACATAATCATAAATGAACAGGTCTATGGCTAAAGAACACTACATGGAAAGATATCATTCTAGATATCGTTCTAGAATTGGATGGGTTAGTCCACCTAAAAACTGATTGTTCAAATCCATTTTTATCTTGAAACTCACTGGCCAACCAGCTAAGAGTACTTTATTCCCCTCATTGCCTTTGGTGCTATGGTGTTAGAGGATGATGAGGTCAGTGTACAGCAGTGTTTAAGCTGCTGCAGGCACTCCGTCTGACCAGAAGGGGTCGCTAAAGAGTTCTGACACCAACAAAGTTAACAAGTTTATATGTGTTTACAGTATACCAGTGGCCTTTCCTGGGATGTAACTCAATCAAACTGAAATATCACAAAAAAAATAGACAAATAATCCCCTGTTACAACTGTCCCCAATGAACTCTCACCTATTTGAAAACATGGTGATTATTATGTTAGGGTGTGCATTCAAAGATTTAGATTCTTTGGATTGCATTTTGATGTCACTTTCTGCAACCTGGAACTTCTAGTAATCTGCATCACACCCGGTCCCATGAGGTTTGGATTATTTGAGGTTTTGCTGATTTGGTTTATTGGTCTTTACCTGTACAGGTGATTTTAGCAGTCTCTGTGTTACTGCAGTCGTTCTCCCCCCATGGAGAGGAGGGGCACTGCCATAGGGACTCATCATGGACTCCACACTTAATATTGTCAATCCAGAAAGGAGATCCAGAGGGGAGAGAAGTGGTTATCTGCTCAAACTTCTCACTGTCCCCACAGCCTAACTGGCGATATATCACAGTAGCAGTGTCTTGTGTCATTTCATTCCCACACACACTCCCCCAGGTGGTGTTGTAGAAAACCTCTGCCAAACCTGAGCAGACTCTGGTATCGTCCCCCTGTCTCAATCTCAGCTGCTTGTATTCTGTTACAGAAACAGGAAACTGTCAGTGGCAGCTGTAATTAGCTTTTTTTAATGACCAGTGGTTCTATGTTTTTTGATGTAGACTGTGTAAATTGAATTATGTGGTTGCAACCCTAAATAATGTTCTTCTGAACACTGCATTCCTCCTCTAACCTCCTTCAGTAACCTTAGCCAACACAGTGAGATACAATTAGCTCAGTTAGACAAAGCCCAAGGTCCCCCTAAGTGGAATAATGACACTATTATTGGAGCAAATGGAGGTGACGCCACTATCTCTAGTAGAAATTCACAGGCTCAGTCACACTTCTGAACTTAGCACATGAAAAACTTCTCTAGAACTATGCATCCTGATGTTCTCCTGGGTAAAGAGCACCTCCACACTCATCTCTACAGGAAGCTGACAGACACTGAACACACTGTTCTGTACCTGAACACAGGACTGTCACGTCCTGCTTGTGTCCACAGTCCGTCTGTCCCCACTCTGCTGTGGGACACTCCCACAGGGACGTCTCGTTCCCCACACAGCCCACCTCATCCAGCCAGATGGGTCCAGTTGCTGGTCTGAGGGGGAAGGGCAGCGGGACACTGAGGGCCGTCCCACACTGGAGCTGTCTGCACGCCACCTGAGCGTCCTCCAGGTCCCAGGAGTCATCACACACCGTCCCCCAGGAGCCCCTGTGGAACACCTCCAGCCTTCCTGCACAGTCTGCCCCTCCCCCCACCAGCCTGAGGGACCTGTGACCTGAGAGAGAATTTACAGCAATGAAGGTAAATTTGAATTCCGATAAATGGATATGGTCTCAGTCAAAAGTCAGATAAACTGAAATTGAAGTAAGTTTTCTTTTTTTCTCCCAACCTGAATTGCATAATCGTGTTCACCACTATTCAGAATTATGTACCTCTGTGAATTTGGAAGAGCACAGATATTAACATCTTTCCCAAATCATGATGTCAGCCAGAACTTCCTTTGCGGAAACTGAGAATGTGCTGTCATGAACCAGAAGGAGAACACTGTTTTTAACCAGCAGAATCCACTGATAACCACTGAGACATGGAAATTTGTGCCAGATGGATCCATCCATCCCTGGGCCATGATGCTTGTTTCCACACAGGGCTGCCAGCCAGATTTTCAACATTTCAATTCAAAACCCTGTTGTCAGTACAAGAAAATTGACAACAAAATGTTCTGACAAAATGTGTCCTACCTGAGCATATCACACCAGAGTCCCATTTATGACTACAGACATATGTAAACCAGTCCTGTGATCCACAGACGTTCAGTGTGGACTCTGTGCCTTCACAGGATACGAAGGCCTTGCTGATTCTCCCTGATCCCCGCCCGAAACGAGCATTTCTTGGCGCTTCCACAGCAAATCCACAGCCCAGCTGTCTGCACACCACATCGGCATCGCTTATGTCCCAGCCAGCATCACACACCGTCCCCCACTGGCCTTCATGGAGAACCTCCACTCTCCCAGCACAGGGGCTGCCACCATTCACCAGCCTCACGTCACCACTGACTTTAATATGAAAGGACAAACCATTAATTTAGTGTCATTTCTCTAACACTCTTATGTCCCCTCCTACCTACT
This sequence comes from Albula goreensis, assembly GCA_022829145.1. Taxonomy (NCBI): domain Eukaryota; kingdom Metazoa; phylum Chordata; class Actinopteri; order Albuliformes; family Albulidae; genus Albula; species Albula goreensis. Next base: position 3,532,683 of record CM040759.1, on the reverse strand, counting down.
CTCGGAGGTAATTTTTTTCTTCCTATTTGTAGAGGAACATCTATCGTATTAACTCATGATGTCTTGCTCATGGGTATGTTAGCACCCTATTTGTGAGTTCATTATTTTTATTCAAAGTTAAAGTTACTGGCAGTAGAGATGTTAGCTAAATGCATGCTAAAATACTATGAAATGCAAATATGAAGATTTTGGCCATTATTCTTCTTTTCTGGGATACCCAGTCATGTTCGTATACTCAATCCATGAGAGGAGAGTTGCATCGATGAGATGCGAGGCCACTGCATCCTTTTACTTCACATGTTGAGCTAGCACAGACAACGATCTGAGAAATACACTTAACAAGCTGGTAGGGCCAGCACACTGCAGGGAACAGACTGACCAGTGCTGGTTGATGGTGAGTGTTCACAGAATAGCAGCAATTTATGCAATAATTTTTGTCATGTATTCAGTGTTGCTGCTGTTACAAAATTTTAGATTTTTTCCCTGTGATATTTTAGTTGGGGCTATTTGAAATGAGACATTCTTCACATACAAGTATGTGTGTGTTCACATGCGTGCATGTGTGTGTCTTCAAAGTACAATATACAAAACCAAATAAAACTTTATGTGAAGAATAATGTACAATGAGGTATATGGTTAAGAACATGCTGTGTGTGTGTGTGTGTATAAGACTGAATATGTTACATTCACACCACTGAAAAACTGTACAAGAGACTCTTACCAGAACACACCAGTCCCACGTCGTTTTCATGGGAGCAGTTTGGTTTCTGTGTAGGTGATGTTGGACAGGAGTGAATATGAGTTTCCCTGCCTCGACACTGAATCTCCTCTGACCACACCTGGCCCTCCCCCTGGCCAAACGCAGCTGCCCCCCGCACCTCTGCAGGAGCCCCACAGCCCAGCCCCCGACACACAACCTCTGCGTCCTGCTGGTCAAAGTCAGCGTCACACACCGTGCCCCAGGAGTTCCCATGAAGCACCTCTACTCTCCCAGAGCACAAGTTAGCTCCTCCCACCAGCCTGACTCCTCCTACATTTACAGGTCAACAGGAAATACAAAAATTAAATATCAACAATGACTGGCACTACACTCTATATACAACATTCAGTCCAACATGTATGAACACAGGGCTGCATAGCTCTTATACATGGAGTACAGCAGTGTGAGATGAGGAAATCATACTTCACAGGAGTTGTATGTTTGTGTTTATAATTAAAAAGATTACATTTAACAAATGCATTTGATTTGATATTCTTCCTTTGTTTTGATTCTACATTAATTTTTGGCTTGATTTGGCTCCAAATTGAAATATCCTTGATTTTGAAAATTCTTATTCAGTAACGAAAGCTCTGTCAATATTGATCATGCGATTCACCAATTGATATTTTTTAAAATAATTTGAAAGCCCACTTTAACTATACTCAAAGTAATGAACTGTGTTACTACAGGAACATGGATAACAGATAAATCACAGTGTGTCCTACCTGAGCATATCACTCCAGCATCCTCTGCATGGTTACAGTCCAGTTCACGCTGTCTCCCAGATCCACATTCTTTCAGTGAGGACTCTGACCCGCTGCAGGACACATCAGCCATCCATATTGGTCCTGAACCGGATCCAAAGCGAGATGGAGAATAGAATGGTGGTCCAAACAACCCAGATGGATCTGCATCCTTACTCTTTGTGACTTTTACAGCAGCTCCGCAGCCCAGCTGTCTGCACACCACCTCAGCATCTCTCATATCCCAGCCATAACCACACACTGTCCCCCACTGTCCTTCATGGAGAACCTCCACTCTCCCAGCACAGGGGCTGCCACCATCCACCAGCCTCACATCACCACTGGCTGAACACACAGGAGGGAGAGAGGGAGAGAGAGAGGTACAGGGAGGGAGGGGGGAGAGAGGGAGAGAGAGAGAGAGAGAGAGAGAGAGGTGGGAGATGGGGAGGGGGAACAGGGGGAGAGTGATACATCATGACATCAAAACCTGAAGTAAAATTACAATGAATACAGTAATGCAAATCAATGCATTCTCCACAGCACTAACATGACCACTGTGATAAGAAGCACTGTTTCATTCCCATTTCTGCTTCACTCATTTTCCACCATCCAGCAGCCTCACATCACCACTGTCTGAACACACAGGAGAGAGTGGGGGGGAAAAGAGCCACATCATGACTTTAACACCCATCAGTATAATTACAATTATTACAGAGATACAATAAAATAAATACATCAAACCACTATTATGACCACTGCAGAGAAAGCACTGTGTCTCTTTGATATTTGCAGCCAAATGAACTGACATTGTGGCTAATTTCACAATTTGGCAACAAAATCGGTAATGACAAATCATTTCAGTAATAGAATACGAAATATTCTTATAAGGGTAAATGGCACTGTTATTGGCAGTGTAACATAGCAGTAGTGTAATGTAGTGTAGTATTAATGTATGTATTGGTGTAGCAGGAGCCACTGTCCAGTACCTTCTACATGAGGAATGAAGCATGACAGACAGTGCAGCTGTGTGAAAATCAACATGACAGGGTGGTGTGATGCTGTGCTGAAGGGCCGTTAACCTGGAATGTTTTATTTCACTAATTACACTGCTGCGTGCAAA